>OY856188.1:139899934-140244646 GCA_963693315.1 Diogma glabrata | reverse complement strand
TATATATATATATATATATATATATATATATATATATATATATATATATATATATATATATATATATATATATATATATATATATATATATATATATGTGTGTGTTTTGTGTGACACAAATTGTAATTCCTATTACACAACATTTTTTTTTTATAAAACAATATGGCTATTGATTTTGAAGTCACTGTATACCTGATAAAAAAAATTATATAAATATAGAATTGTAAAATTAATACAGATGAACGACACTTGCTAATAGACTCAGACGTTTGCTAGAAGAGATAAACATTTTTTTTTCGATTTTTCACTTAGACCATTTTCATAATCATAATCAGTACACATATATGTAAAAAAGTCCTTTTCCAATGGCTTAATAAATATTTTTGTAAAATTTAATTTAAAACAAAAATAATTCGTATAGGTTATGACATGTCACCATTTATTAGGAGATATGCAAAATATTTAAATGAAAAAGCATTATCATATCGTACGGTTGCTTTTGATTTTTGTAAAGTTAAAAGAGGGTATGTGCATAAAAACTATGCTTTAATTTTACTATCTATAATTTGTTATAATTTTTACCTTTTAGGAAAGAAGAAGGATCATTAAGAACAATGAATGCCGATAAATTATTAAAAACATTGCCCGTGTTGCAGGCTCAATTAGATGCATTGTTAGAATTTGACTGTACAGCAAACGATCTGACAAATGGTGCGTATGGTTTTTGTTACTACTTTATAAGTTTCAATTTTTAAATTTGTGCTTAATTTAAAATATGAAAAATACAGTGATAACTCATAATATATTCGTAAGGCAGAAAAACAAAATAGGATTGCTAAAATTCTAACAGAATCACAAGGAAACTAACAAAACTAAAATTGTGTGTTCCTAATTCTAAGAATAAAGGTTAACAGAACAACAACCATAAATATGCAAAACAGTATCAACTTCGATGATTTTGAGAAATTCTCGAGTTTCCTTTGGAAAGGGAATTTTGTGTTGACCACTACTTTAACCTACAAATTTGAACTGTTAACATCCGGTTTGACAGGCATGATGGTATGTCTTTCAATCCAGTACCTTTTCCATCCTTTTCAGAAGGAATATTGTGGTTTTTTGACTTGGTTTCTAATTGGGTTTTTTTTTGGGTATGCTTGCTCGATATTAAAGCATGACAGTCAGACCCTTTTGCAGGAATATCAAAAAATTTCATTTCACAAATTCATTTCCCGGCGATTTGAACCTCGTTACCTTTATTTCTCGGTTTACTTTATTCCTCATTCTCTCCAATTCGCTCCTAGGGTACTAGACGCTCCTAAGGTACTAGACGCTCCTAGGGTACTTTAGAGTAAATTTCAGATGATATGCTTTATGATATGTTAGAATAATTTCCTGCAGGTGCTGTGTCCAGACTCCATTATAGAGTTGGTCTTGCCACAAATTCCTACATATTCTGAAGATGTGTTATTAAAAGATCCCAATTGGTTTGCCTAGCGCTTCCAAAGTGGAGAGTACCTTATGGTTGGGGTTCTACAGTCTATACAAACAGAACGACGACTGTTCACACACAGAATTATCAAAAAAATTACCGTTATTTGGGATTACCGTTATTTGGGATAAAATCGTTAATTAGTTCTATTTTCTGTTAAACGGATCTATTTTTGTTAATTGGACGTTATAACGCTTTGATTTATTCGAGTCCGTAGCTACCAGCCGGATTTAGCTCATTCCCAGAATTATGCAAGATATAACATGTCTGCATATTTCCAAAAAATATTTTAGGTTTAAATGAACCCATGAGAGTGCATCTAAATTCCGCTGTACCTCACATCGTTGATTGCAGATAGCAAGAAGAAGAACTCTCTTATTGGTCTAGCTTTTCCAAAAACGATAGAATTATTTCCAAATATTCAATATTTATAAATTTTATTAAAATATTTTATGCCAAATGGGCGTTATAACGCTTTAATTAATTCGACTTTTAAAACTAGTCTATTAACCGCTATCCGAATTTAGCCAATTGACAACACTAGATAACGCACATTGCAGTAGGTAGATTTTTCTTTGAAATCTTCCTTAAATTGCGGTTGACATTTGAAATTTTGGACCGAATCTGTAATGATTTAACATAACCAAAAATTATATTTGCTTAATTGAATTTGCTCTGTTTTCAAATTAGAAAATGTTTTAACATAAATTTAAAGTTAAGTTTTTTTTCTGTTTTAGGTGTTATAAATATGTGTTTTATGTTATTATTCCGTGATTTAATACGTTTATTTGCATGCTATAATGATGGTATCATAAATTTGTTGGAAAAATATTTTGACATGAATAAGAAGCAATGCCGTGATGCATTAGATTTGTATAAAAAGTTCTTAGTTCGAATGGATCGTGTTGCAGAGTTTTTAAAAGTAGCAGAGGTAAATTGTTTGTATTAAATGCAATAATTGTTTTATTTTTACTGTTGTGTAAATTTATTTTAGAATGTTGGTATTGATAAAGGAGATATACCAGATTTAACAAAAGCGCCAAGTTCATTACTGGATGCGTTAGAACAACATTTAGCTTCTTTAGAGGGTAAAAAAGGATCTGCAGCAAATACACCCACACAAACAGCAAGGTTTGTTTGTTAATAGAACCACAGTATTAATGAATCCTATTTGTTCAAAATCGTTTACGTAGTAATGGAATACGATTCTCTTTATTACAAATATAGTTTCTAGTGCAGAATTTATTTAGAAATCATATAACGAAATATTTATTGCTTCCTTATCAATTTTTTTTTGTATACCACAATAATTTCTCATCACTTATAAACAAATTTTAGTTGCATTTTTAGATGGAAATTTTAAACGAAATGTTAGATTGTATCTTAAGTTTGTGTGTTTTAGATTATTATTATTTAGTTTTTAGTTACAAAAGTGGCATTATAATTCACAAACGAGTTCGGTTAACCATTTTTGGGTTGGGATGAATTCTAACTTAATTACCGAGTTGTACTCATAAGAAATCGTTGTTCGTGTTGTGGTTATTCCAGTTTTATTAAAAATATTTCAAAACCAAAAAATATTAATTTTTTTACAACATGCTTCATTTTATTCTTTAATTTCGTTTTGTAATTACATAAAACACCATACCAATGGCTATTTTCAAGTTGTAAAAGAGAAATTTTATGATTTAATAATAATTTAAGTCCTTCAAATTCTTCAATATTAAATTTTGTAAAGAAATTCACCATTCTAGATTTTAATATTAACTCTAATGTTTCTCGTTCTTATTCGAATATTGCTGCCCTTTTCTAAATTGAATTATTTCGATTTTTAAAACTAAATTTAATTTAGAATTAGATGTGCATTTATTTATCACAAATTTGTAATATTTTTTATTTTTATTTTCTTTTTTTTCGTTTGTGACTATCCTATTCACTTAAACTTCCTTCCTTTTAATTGCTTTTATTGTGTATTTTTGTTCAATGAAATATTTATTATTTTGCATTTTTGAAAATTAAAATACGTATTTTTTTATAAAATTTGATTAAATTAAATCATTATTTGCTATATTAAATTTTGATTTATAATTATTTTGAATACATTGATTTTGAATGATCGTAATTAAATAAATTCACTTGATATTTTTGAAATAATTATTTGTTTTGATGCATTCGTAATTTTTGTTTATAATTTATTACTAAAAAATTTATTTAATTATAAAACTGATTTGCTTTTTGTCGAATTTTGTTTTTGCAAAATAAATAATTTCAAATCCACACATTAAAAAATACCCTTAATACACCAAATTCCAATAAAAACAAAACACAAAAAAACAACCCATAATCAAAAATAAAATAGCAACCAAAAGAACGTAAAGAGTGGTGTCTCTGCCCTCTCTTCTACTAGCTCTTCATTTGGAACCGCAGCAGCATCAACAAGATTTGATACACATACAAACGGTATTGATGATGATATTAAAGCACAGGCTTTAGCTGAAGAGGAAGCGGCAATGAATAAATACAAGGTAAGGAAATACAAATTACATCGGCAGATAAACTGTTTTTGCTTTCATTATTTTATTTAAGATAGTTCTTGTCGGTCGAAGTGAGCTTCGTATTTCTTTTTTCTTTCGATATCATTAAGTTTTCAGCATATGTAGAGATAAGTTTTACACAAAACTCAAACTATATCGTTATATAGTAACAAAACTCAAACTATATCGTTAATAAGAGTTTGAAATTCTACATAGATGTTATACATAGTAATAAAAATGCATTTCTAGCTTTTGTGTCGTGAATGCTCCATATAGGAGGGTTGGCTATCCTCCTGTGTCTCTCATCTGTATTAATTTTAACAAATCAATACGTTTTCTGGCTTGAGTTTCGTTTGAAGATTTATTTGTTATACAAATAAGTGCTACTCGTTTTTTGCTAAAATCAAAGAATTTTTTATGTAGAAAATAAAACTATTTGATTAAAGTAATTTGCATCTGAATCTACACTCTACTGCCATCTTTTGGGTAGTGAATGAATGCCGAGGGTAAAGAATACTGGTTGCTTAGAGGCGACTCAATTTTTAATATCTTCAAAAGAGCGGAAGTGATGGTCAGCCAAGGCTGACTGCATGGACCGAAACAAATGGTAACCACACGGAATAATGTCTAGTAAATACAGTTGGTGGAATGGAACTTCCCATCGCTGTCCTTCCAGGTAGTTTTTGACAACAAAAGCAACATATGGCTTAGATTTGTGATGTTGAAAAATCAACTTATCAACGCATCAGTTGACGTTGGTAACGTTCTCCCGTGATTATTTCGCCAGCTTTGCCTAACAAATGATAATATACCACACCTCGCTGGTCAAACCAATTGGGACCATTATCATCAACCCCACGAATATCCGGTTTTGATGTCAAGGATACGGGCTCAACTGTCTTACACCATGCCGGTGCATGTTGCCCGTGAACTTTTGCGATCAAATGTTGTGCTTCCGTTGCACTTTTCTTTGTTAAAAAATGAAAAAGTACAACCTTCCACAAATTTCTATTATTTGACACGTAAATGGACATTTTGAACGCGACAAAAACAAAATTTGATTACACTTGAATCAATTCCTCGTTACTGTGTTTTACAACCTTTATATTGACGTTTCAAACTAAAGTAGGGCCACAGCATGAGAGAAGCAAACCGTCTGCTCCATCTATCCCAAAAACGATTAGAACTTATTTGCAATAATTTAATCTTAAATCTATTATTGTTTATATGGATGTGCCATAGTTAAGTTTGGAGTTTGGAGTAATCAAAAATATTTTTTTTTTTGAATAAAATGTGATGTGTTATAGGGTTTACAATTAGTGTCACAACAACACATAAATACCTTTTAAGACCTAGACCACAACAACTGGCGTTCTAAGGTCATGATGAACGCTTTTTTTAAACCTCTGCGGGTTGAAGTCACCTGAGACCAAGGATTCCGGCAAACTATTACATTTGTATGCAGTTCGAACAAAGAAGTCTTTCTGCGATCTGCCAGTATGACAGCGTGGGATCTCGACCGTTTGACTGGTTGCGGTAGCCGATTGGCGAGTGGAACAGGGGTAAGAATAAGTTTGGGGTATGATGCTGCTGATTTCATCTGAGCACTGTTGATGACGATATTTGTAAAAAACAACGAGGTCAGCAACAGTGCGACGATGTTGTAGGGAATCAAGTTTTGATGTCAAAGTTCGATCACCCACAATTCGTATAGCCCGCTTTTGAACAGAGTCCAAGAGGGCCAAGGTGGAAACAGAAGCAGCACCCCAAAATTGACAACAGTACTCCATACAGGAACGAATATAGGACTTATAAACATGGAGCAATTGGTACGGAGTGAAACATTTTTTGAATTCAGTATTCCATCATTTTTCTTATAAAATTATAAATCGACCTACATGAAAGAGGCAAAAGTTATATTTGTTTACATTTTGACAAATATATTATTTGCCTTTATACTTTTGAACAAAAATCTTAATATATTAATTCCAACAATCTTAGCTGTGAGTGTGCACTTAGTAAAACTAATACAACATAATTTTTTTAAAACTATTATTTATATATTCGAATATTATATTTAAGGGATCCTTGGCAAACGAATTTTATTTGCACTTGACCGACTTTTTGTTATTTATATTAACGAAAACGATTCTCAAACTTCAAAATTTGTATCAAAATATCATAAGATTTTTGATTTTCTCTATTTGTTTTTACTGTATGTTCATGTATGTATACCATTGAGTGTATCAATGGTCAATGAGGAAGTGTAGGTTGTCAACCAATATCTCTCCCTTTCAATTAATTCAAAGTCAGTCAATATTATTGCTGATAAATTAGAAAACATGATTAATTAAATTAATTTTCTAAAAGTTAAATTCAATCAGAATTCAATTCAAAATATGGAGGGGCTTAATCTCAAGCTCTGAGATATCAAGACTTCGATCTGAGTTAAGGATTTTGATATAGTTTTCGGCAAAAAACTTTTATGATGACATTATTTTTAGTTTTGAGCAGCGATGTATATCAAACATAAAACTCTTTGTTAAAGTACATGTATTTATTTATCTCTGTTTAGAAATTTATTACGAAACATCAACACGTTGTCGGGAAATTATAACAGATCATAAATTAACATAATTTAGTGAAAAGATGATACAATCAGCAAACTACTCAAAAACCTCTCCATTTATAGCGTCTCGAGAAAATATTACAAAATCAAAAATTCATGTTTCTTTCAAAATTCCATTATTCCAAAAATTATAATCAAAAAAAAATTTAAACTTTTTTTCAAATTCTAAAGATATTCCAAAAATTATTACAAAATCAAAGTTGAAACATTTTCAAAATTCCAAAAATATTGCAAAAATTATAACAAAATCAAAAAGTGAAACTTCTTCCAATATTCTTAAAATAATGCAAAATTATAACAAAATCAAAAATACAAACTTTTCAAAATTCTAAAAATATTCCAAAAATTATAATAAAATCAAAAATTTAAACTTTTTTACAACTCTAGAAATATTCCGAAAATTCTTACATAATCAAAAATTGAAACTTTTTTTCAAAATAAAAAAAAATATTAACTAAAAATATTACAAAAATTATTACAAAATCATAGAACTTTTTCGAATATTCTTAAAATATTGCAAAAATTATAATTAAATCAAAAAGTAAACTTTTTTCAAACTTCTAGAAATATATCAAAAATTAGAATAAAATTAAAAATTGAAACTTTTTTCAAAATTCTAAACATATTGCAAAAATTAATAATTCAAACTTTTTCCAAAATTCATAAAAATATTGCAAAAATTATAACAAAATCAAGATTACAAACTTCTTTCAAAATTTCAAAAATTATAACAAAGTCAAAAACACAAACACTTTTCAAAATTCCAAAAATTATAATAAAATCAAAAATTTAAAGTTTTTAAAAATTCTAAAAATATTCCGAAAATTTTTACAAAATCAAAAATTGAAACCTTTTTCCAAAATTTTAAAAATATTGCAAAAACTATAACAAAATTAAAAATACAAACTTTTTTCAAAATTCCAAAAAAAAATTCCAAATATAACAAAATCATAAATTTCCATGTTCGATTACATTTCATGTCATACAAATAATTAATTTCATTTTCCCCTAAAAATTAGGTGAAAAAATGAAAATCATTCTTTTGACACACTTGACAATATTATTTTGACACACTTATAGATTTTGGTGATTTTTTAGACATTTAGATTGTACTTATATATTTTTTGGACATCTAGATTTTGGTCCCACATACCAATCCCGACCTTCAAGATTTCACCAAATTCAATGTTCCCACTCGTAATCACTTAAAATGAACGTTTTTAGGCAAAAAATATGCAAATTTCCTTGTTTTGACACACTGACGATTTTTTACGCAATTCCGGTACAGTCGAACACATCGTTCTTGCGCCTCTTTTCATTGAATATACCTATTTTTAGAAACAAAAATTTTGAAATACTTCCAGCGGTTTTCTAGATTTCGTAGGTTGTGACTAACTAACTAACTCTGTTAAAAAAATCACGCTGAAAGGCTGCAGTTCTACACTTCGCTATTTACAAAAGGATGGGTCACCGTACTGGTATGACGCGAAAAGTTTGCATTCTCGGGCAAAATCGATTTAATCTCCTGAGAAGTACGTTCATCCATAATGTACTTGTAAAAAATTGGCAATTCAACAACATTTCTTCTATGTTGCAAAGGATCAAGTTAATTAGATAAACAAGAGTTACCAATCAATTTATTGGCTCTCTTTTGCACAGCATCTAGACATTTCAGGCTAGTTATCTACGTTCCACCCCATATGTGAGAACAGTAATCCATACAAGGACGAATAAAAGACTTGTGGACCAAAATTGCTGTTCGCTATTGAAAACTTACGGCATTGCACTACCTAAAAGCACCCAAATTCTTATGCTAAGTAAATTTTACAAATTTTTTATAAATATACAACTCACAAAATGTTTGTAAGCTTACCAAAAATATTGTAAATTTCGTGTCTCCCAATTCGCATTAACTGTAAGTGATGGCATTTAGGTTACTATGAGTGTGCTCTATGAAGCCTTGTTACCACATGATAACTCAATTGACTCACAAACTTCTTCCAACCGCTCTCTTTTTTCCATATACTGTATTTATATTCCCGCCGACTATCATGATAAACGATCCAGTCATCAATATTATTTGTTTACTTGAAAAGATGATACAATCAGCAAACTACTCAAAAACCTCTCCATTTATAGCGTCTCGAGAAAATATTACAAAATCAAAAATTCATGTTTCTTTCAAAATTCCATTATTCCAAAAATTATAATCAAAAAAAAATTTAAACTTTTTTTCAAATTCTAAAGATATTCCAAAAATTATTACAAAATCAAAGTTGAAACATTTTCAAAATTCCAAAAATATTGCAAAAATTATAACAAAATCAAAAAGTGAAACTTCTTCCAATATTCTTAAAATAATGCAAAATTATAACAAAATCAAAAATACAAACTTTTCAAAATTCTAAAAATATTCCAAAAATTATAATAAAATCAAAAATTTAAACTTTTTTACAACTCTAGAAATATTCCGAAAATTCTTACATAATCAAAAATTGAAACTTTTTTTCAAAATAAAAAAAATATTAACTAAAAATATTACAAAAATTATTACAAAATCATAGAACTTTTTCGAATATTCTTAAAATATTGCAAAAATTATAATTAAATCAAAAAGTAAACTTTTTTCAAAATTCTAGAAATATATCAAAAATTAGAATAAAATTAAAAATTGAAACTTTTTTCAAAATTCTAAACATATTGCAAAAATTAATAATTCAAACTTTTTCCAAAATTCATAAAAATATTGCAAAAATTATAACAAAATCAAGATTACAAACTTCTTTCAAAATTTCAAAAATTATAACAAAGTCAAAAACACAAACACTTTTCAAAATTCCAAAAATTATAATAAAATCAAAAATTTAAAGTTTTTAAAAATTCTAAAAATATTCCGAAAATTTTTACAAAATCAAAAATTGAAACCTTTTTCCAAAATTTTAAAAATATTGCAAAAACTATAACAAAATTAAAAATACAAACTTTTTTCAAAATTCCAAAAAAAAATTCCAAATATAACAAAATCATAAATTTCCATGTTCGATTACATTTCATGTCATACAAATAATTAATTTCATTTTCCCCTAAAAATTAGGTGAAAAAATGAAAATCATTCTTTTGACACACTTGACAATATTATTTTGACACACTTATAGATTTTGGTGATTTTTTAGACATTTAGATTGTACTTATATAGTTTTTGGACATCTAGATTTTGGTCCCACATACCAATCCCGACCTTCAAGATTTCACCAAATTCAATGTTCCCACTCGTAATCACTTAAAATGAACGTTTTTAGGCAAAAAATATGCAAATTTCCTTGTTTTGACACACTGACGATTTTTTACGCAATTCCGGTACAGTCGAACACATCGTTCTTGCGCCTCTTTTCATTGAATATACCTATTTTTAGAAACAAAAATTTTGAAATACTTCCAGCGGTTTTCTAGATTTCGTAGGTTGTGACTAACTAACTAACTCTGTTAAAAAAATCACGCTGAAAGGCTGCAGTTCTACACTTCGCTATTTACAAAAGGATGGGTCACCGTACTGGTATGACGCGAAAAGTTTGCATTCTCGGGCAAAATCGATTTAATCTCCTGAGAAGTACGTTCATCCATAATGTACTTGTAAAAAATTGGCAATTCAACAACATTTCTTCTATGTTGCAAAGGATCAAGTTAATTAGATAAACAAGAGTTACCAATCAATTTATTGGCTCTCTTTTGCACAGCATCTAGACATTTCAGGCTAGTTATCTACGTTCCACCCCATATGTGAGAACAGTAATCCATACAAGGACGAATAAAAGACTTGTGGACCAAAATTGCTGTTCGCTATTGAAAACTTACGGCATTGCACTACCTAAAAGCACCCAAATTCTTATGCTAAGTAAATTTTACAAATTTTTTATAAATATACAACTCACAAAATGTTTGTAAGCTTACCAAAAATATTGTAAATTTCGTGTCTCCCAATTCGCATTAACTGTAAGTGATGGCATTTAGGTTACTATGAGTGTGCTCTATGAAGCCTTGTTACCACATGATAACTCAATTGACTCACAAACTTCTTCCAACCGCTCTCTTTTTTCCATATACTGTATTTATATTCCCGCCGACTATCATGATAAACGATCCAGTCATCAATATTATTTGTTTACTTCACTTTTTTAAGCAGTTTCCTGATTTTTGATCTCAGTTTTTTCAATTTGACGTTCCACCGTGGTGAATTCCCTTCATGATGGAACGTCCGAAGTAGACATGATTCTTCAAATGCCTTGGTCATGCACTTGGTTCCTTGAGGAATGATTTTTGCTAAATCCTCTGGAACACAGAGAATTTACATAAATTCTCTCGATGGTCTAACACAGAGAGCTTGGAAACAACTTCCTTAAGCCAGGTGAGCCCATTCGTTCTCACATACAACTTAAGAAGATGGGAAGCGAGGAAATTCCAATAAGCAACCAGCCTCTTCGTGCGAACGTTGATTCAACGCTCGAAGATCCCTGTGTTGATCTTATGATAATTCTCCACTAGCCACTAAACCGTCAAATGTAACATAATCCTCGCCGTCGCTACAACCTTAGCATAAGACATAGATACTGCAGTGGAGCTATTTTTATTTTTATTTATTTATTTAGCGTATGGTTTTTAAAACACATTCAAAAATTAAAATTAAAATACGTAGATTTTTCTATGAAATCTACCTAAAACAAAACAGGAATACACACAAAACATGAATCAATTTGATTGTGCGTCTTTTAGGTAAAAGTAAAATATTTGAGCATTGGGCAGTACATTTGAACATTAGATGTTTACATCTAGTGAGTCTATCCATGCTACTACATCGGGCGTTGCCAAATGGATGTCTGAAATGTCGCCATTGTATCGTCGAATTGGACACATAGTTGCAATGTGTTTTATGGTTTTTTGTGGAGCGCCGCAGTCACTTGAGGGGACTCTGAAATTCCCCACTTGTAGAAAGAATCAGCACAACGTCCATGGTTCGTTCTTATTGGGTTTAGTGTAGTCCAGGTATGACGTGGCAAATCGAAACCAGGTTGGGTAGAAGTCGGGTTAGTAATAGAAAGCCCAAGTGTATTGTAATGATGACAGGAGGTGTCCCAGGCATCCAAGATATTAAAGTTAGTTGCCAGCAGGTTGCTGGCAGTTTTATGTGGAGGCTTTCTTGACTTCAATGGACAACGAATATGGTCGCCGTAATATTCGTGCAAGGGTAACGTGATGTTGTTGGTTACCTTTTTATGTTCACCCATGAGCGCATGTGAGCGTCTGAGTGCAGGTGGAGCGATATTGCTTAATACAGGGAGCCAAGGTAAAGGAGTAGATCTGATAGTACCACTTATAGTACTCATCGTGGCATGCAGCTGACAGTCAACTTTTTGAGTATGTGTGCTATTCAACCAGACTGGTGCGCCGTACTCAGCCACTGAGTAAACCAGACTTAGAGCAGTTGTGCGGAGGGTAGCTGGAGTAGCACCCCATGTCGAGCCTTCCAGTTTGTGCAATATATTGTTTCTCATTTTAAGTTTTTTTGACGTACTCTCTAGGTGGAGTTTGAAAGATGGATTTCTATCGAGAGTAATGCCCAGGTACTTTGGCTGTTGATTGTATTTAATAACAGTACCGTTAAATAACATTGATAATTCGTGTTTTGCCAGTTTGTTGTTTAAGTGGAAACAAGAACTCTCGGTTTTACTTAGATTAGGAAATAAACTCCACGTTCGAAAATAGTCATTCATTATCGCCAGGTCAGTTGAGAGCAAATCTTCCAAGACACCCATGTCTTTATTTTGAGTGGCCAGGGTCCGATCATCAGCGTACCCAAATTTCTTTGATGTTGTGTCAGGAATGTCATGAATGTACAAATTAAAAAGTAATGGCGCCAGGACGGAATCCTGTGGCACAGGAATTATTTAGATAAACTTTGAATACACGATTACTCAGCATGTTGTTAATTAAACGCGAGATGGTGCTACAAGGTATTGCATTGAACAGCTTATTTATAATCCCAATTCGCCAGACCGTGTCATATGCTGCAGTGAGATCGATGAACACTGCGCCTGTTTTTAATTGTTTTTGATACCCAGATTCGATGTAGGATGTTAAAGTGAGCAGTTGGTCAGTGCAACTGCGATTGGGACGGAAACCAACAATTTGTAGCAGGTGCTCAAAAGGGCAATTGGGCGATATCTTCCTGGTTCATTAAATGGTTTACCTGGCTTAAGTATCGCTATCACTTTTGCAGTCTTAAAATGTTTTAGAAGATTACCGGTTTTTAGGATATTCGAGAATAGTTAGCCATTGTTTTACATTTTTCCCAGCATTTCTAAGAAATTCTAGAAAAATACCATCGTACCCAGCTGCTTTTCCGTTTTTTGTTTGGATAGAGCTGAACCTAGTTCTTCGCTACTAAAAGAGTTCGCATACTTCGATGGAGATGAGCAATTGCGCTTCATTTCTCTTAGTTTACGTTTAATTGTTCTTCTATGAAGGCGATTAATAGAAGAACGAGAAATGTTTACGATATGATTCGCAATGTCCTCTGGATTTATTTCATTGTTAGCATGAGTAATAGAGTTTGAGCCAACTAGCTTCCGCAGGAGACTCCAAGCTTCCCTGATTGAATGGGAAAAATCTATGTTTTCAACAGCGCTAATCCTTTTGCTTTCTCGCGGCGTCCAGTGAGTAAATTAAGTCATCAGCCACGCCTGCCTCACCACTACAAGGTACTCCTCATATAATTTATCGCTCTCTCTACTCTAGCCAGGAATGTATTCTTCACGGAAGCCTCTTGGGATGCATTTCTTAGCAGTTGAGATGATGGCTCCATCGAACCTATCGTAGTTTTTAGGAATGGGTTGGATCCAGCGTATCACTGCATCCAACTTCAACCTACATTTATCACAGTCAGCTTTGTTAAAATTCCATCTAGGTTGAGGAGTAGTTTTTTTTTTTTTTTAAGTATTGATATATCCAGTGGATTTACCGTCCTTTGAAGGATATATTATATCAATACTTCTCGGTTCTGTAATTCTAATTCAGTTAATCCATATATGGGATTTGACTGGATTCGAACCGTCGACACTAACAATGTATAGACTAGTGTTTTAACACACTCAGCTATACATCGCTTTTATGTTAACGAGTGGTATTTGGATTCCTACCTCAAGAATTACTGGACGATGCTGAGAGCGTGGAAAACCTTGTAAGACACCCCTAGATATTGGGATATGGTTACGTTGTTCGTGTTTTGTGGAAAAACAGAGGTCGGGATTGTAATCATGTCGCCATCTAGCAGATCTAAAGGTTTTTATGTCTTTCGCATCCTATACCAGGAACATGTTGTTACCATCCGCCCATTCCTTCAGTTGTATGCCATTGGGGTTGTTGTTTGAATAGGACCACTGGGTGTGATGGCTATTAAAGTCACCAGCATATATTGCAGGGTGGTGAAATAATGGTAGAGTGAAGCTGGCCATCTTGTATTTGGAGGCTTGTATACGTTTACAATCTTCGTGTCTATATCTTCGTACATATATCAACAACAATAAGATTTATATCGTTGTCCGTCTGTGTAAGTACATGGGTGCAGTTCATGATTTCTGACTTAACATACGTGGCAGATCCATATGCTTGATGGTAAATAGCACTAATTAATTTGTACCCAACAATGTTACCTCTAGAGTACACTGACCAGACGTCCAACGCTGCGTGGAAATGTCCCACATTTCGTTGCGTTGTCCCACGGAGAAATTTGTCTCAATAAGCGTCCCACGAAACAAATATTTCCACCACATTTGCCCGCATTATCGAAATAATCAAAAAACCTTATATCTACATACGTACAGTTTGCGCAATATCTTAGTCAAAGCAATGACTTCACAGTTTATTCTTGCAGTTTGTATAATGTTATGTATGTATATGTTGATTTAACTATATTGAGAGAAAAACCAGTGCAATATTTTTTTTACTAAAATAGTGTTTTAACTATAATTTTCTTAGAAATACTAAACTCAGTTTTTTTCACTTCAATAATTTACATTTTATTTTGCAAATATCTTTTGATGTCTAACACATCTACCTCAGCGAATAGGTTTCTTTGTTTATAGAAACATCTCCCCGGTGTATATACGAGAGATCGAAGGTATATTATGAAAACTAAAATACAAAATATTTTACTTAAAAAGACGCAGTTTTCCGTATAAATTCATATTTCATAAAGATTTAAATTTTCAAACCAGAGTTTACAATTTTACTTTATTCGAGCACTCATTTCAGTCCTTTGAAAGAATATTCAAAAATTAAAATGTTCATAGTTTGAATATCGTTCTTACTCGTTAGATTAAAATTTTTGTTTTTTCGATTTTACTCCTTTGGAGCAGATTACATTTTCCTGTTCTTTCATTCGATTTGCAAAAGAATAAAATTAGTCATCCTTTATACTCATTTTTCTAACAATACATGAATAATTGAACGAATCATTTGAAGCATTTTACGTTGGAAAGCATCAAATTTGAAGCAAAAATAAAAGTTTGGAGTATTTGAAAGAAAATATTTATTTTAATTTAGTAGCAAGAATGATATTTTATTATTTTCGCTCCTATATGTGGGAGTGGTATATTTTTTTTAAGCTACGCACTCTGAAAGAACAAAGTAAAGGAGTGATATAAGTAGCGTTTCAAACTCTGTTTAAAACACACTTTAACAAGGTAGCTAAAAAGTAAAATTATTATTTTCTAATTTATAATTTTTTTTTCTCAATAAAGAACAAAGTAAACAGCATAAAAACTTAATAAATGGTATAGATTTTCAAAAGATAGAACGAGAGGTATACTGTATACCTCTTATACTTACAGAATACAGAATAGATATTAATTATTTAGTAAAATTAAAATAAATTGTTTCTATTGTTTTGCAGTCTTTACTTGTGTAACAAAAGTTTTAAGCTACTATAAAAGGTTAATTTATACTAATTTTTAAAATTATATTTAAAAAGTTCTCCTGCAAATCAAGACGGATAGAAAACGTTTACGTAAATTCTCATACGATATTGAATTGGACTATACTTTTATAAAAAAATCAAAATATAACGACGCAAAAGTTTATTGTATTACCAGTCGGAGTGAATATGCAAATTAACAGTGGACATTATGATATTAAAAGACATAAAGATACAGATAAACATAAAAAAGCGTTGCTATAAGCCGCCAGCTCCAGTAGCATAAACAAGTTTTGTTGTTATTTTGTTTTCTTGTTGTTATTTAACATTGACAAAAAGTTAGTTGCAATTTGCGCTGATAACACGAACACCAGTTTTAGTGGTGTCACGTCAAGGGGTGAAAATTTAAAAGCAAGCTAAACGCAAATTTGAACCAGAATGTATTGGGTATTGGATTCGCAGCCCATATTCTAAATAATGCAATAAGAAGTGCTGCTGATTTAAATGGCAGTGTTAAAAAAATTTGGATATTTTACTGTCTTTACTGGTTTAAGTTGAAGGAGTTTTGCGGCAAAAGTAATGTCGAACATAACCAACTTATTGGATGCAGTGAAACTCGCTGGCTGGCGGTAATTCCAGCACTAGAAAGAATTTTGAAAATGTACGAACGTAAGCACGAATGTAAGCACATTTCCTAACGGTTGAAAAATGTCCAATTAAAATAAAAGAATTTTTTGAAGAGTTAAATAGTAAACAAATAGTAAAGGAAAGCATTAAATAGTAAATTTATGCACAATCTAGATAGCACGTTTTCACCGTCCCACTTTCTCACAATAGAAATTCTAATTAGTTAGTATTTGGAAGAATGTTTGCATTTTGTCCCACATTTTAACGATTTGGCTCTGGTCAGTTTACTCTAGAGGTAAGTTGCGAAATTGCAAAATTACGACGTCGATGTCGAAATCTTTTAATACTCTTTGTAAATGCTCAGTTTTTGATTTGCTTATGCCTTCAATGTTCAATTGCAAAATACGGTCTGAGAGTCCAATATTTTTTATCTTATGGTGCTGAAAATTACCGTTGTTATTGTGATTTTGATTTTGGTTCATGTTCATTTTTTCGTATCACAGCCAAGAGTTCGAAATGAAATATTTGGCTACCAAATTGAAATAGACTATTAGCGTAACCCGCTAGCGCGAGGTGTAGCACCGATGTAGCGCTAGGAGCTTGTCTATTAACACACCTCATAACATCTTGACAAAAAATGATAAAACCAGTGAGAAAACTAAAACAAACAAAGATAATTAAAAATAGTTCACCGCATTAAAATTTTAAAACGTAATTTATGATTTTTATTGTTTAAAAGAAAGAAAAAACAAGACTATAGTATATTATTTAATTAGTAGCTAAAGTGCTACTTTTTGTGTTGAGTCTATAGTTTGACAATTATACAATTATAGACAGTTATAGACGATACACAAAAAGTCACTTTAGCTCCGAATTAAATACACTATTTATTCGGCAAACGTTTAAAATTTTTTATAAATATGAAATTAATGCATCAAAATTTTTATAAATATGATTTGTTACCGTCATAATTACGTCCAAAAAGTACAAAGTATTTAAATTTGTATAAATAAATTTTTTTATCAAAGCAAGCTCTAATTCGAAATTTAATTATCCAATCAAACTATTTGTTAGGTTTTGTTGTCATAGTTATACAATAATTAAAAATTTGATAATCCAATCAGATTTTTTCTTAATTTTTGTTGTCATAGCTATACAATTTGTTTGAAAAAATAACAAAATAACAAATGTTACTTTACTGCCGCCGTAAAATAAAATAAAAATGGCCTTACTTTACAGCCGCTTCGATTATAAGTAAAAAAAGTAAGCCTTTAACTAACTTCCTAACGGTAGTTCGTTCTTAGTTAAACTTTACAGGCGTTTGCCGAAAAAGTATTTTATTCTTAACCTAAAATTAATCAATAGGCAAATACTAAAGTATCTATAGCTATACTATGAATATGCAATAATTTTATTTATAATTTTTCGCGTACAAATAGTCCTTTCGAAAATTTTTTAGTTACAATTTTTTTTAAATTACAGACGAAAATTGCATCACCAACAAATGGAGCATTAACGAATCCATTTTTATCATCACCACCAGCAAGCCATACATCCGCTCCCATAGTTGATCTTTTTGGTTCACCAACAGGACCAACAGGAAACGAACAACAAAATAACGTTAAAGCATCTGATGATTTATTACAATTAAGCAATCCATTTGCTGATATGTTTGGTGGACCAACACCAGCTCCTGCACAACCAGTTTCAGGAAATAATTCGTGGATGAGCAATGGTATTTATGTCTCTTTATTGCAGTTATAATATTCAATCTTATTGATTCTTGTTATTTTAGGATTTAATGGAAATACAGCTGCACCAACATCAAACAATACATTTGTTTCTGATACAAATTTCTCAACAGTTTTCGGCAATACAGAATCTGTCGGTAAGTCATAAGAAAACATTTCAATAATGTTATTATAGAAATGTTTTGGTTTTTATTTAAATACATATGTTATAAAAATTATTGTAATTCTTCGTTGAAAATAGTATTTTATTTTTTGATAATTTATATAAAATTTACCTTGTAAATAATATTACTAATAATGTTACTAGTACTAACCTCTTAACAATTAGTTTTAAGTACCTATTTTATATAAATAGTATTTTCATTAAATGAGCTGTTTATTTTAAAAGTTGAATAAGTCCATTTAAAAAAAATAGTTATGGTAAAAATAATCACAATTCTTATAATTCTTTTTTTCGGCAAACGGCTGTACAGTTTAACTTTACTGCCGCTAGGAGAAGGTTAAATTCTTACTTTTTTGACGTATAATCAAAGCGGCTGTAAAGTAAAACCATTTTAATTTTTTACGGCGGCAGTAAAGTAACTCATATTTTTACGGCGGAAGTAAAGTAACTATCATATTTTTACGGCGGCAAGTAGTTTTCATATTTTTACAGCGGCAGTAAAGTAACATAACACGAGATTATGAATTTGTTCAAAACATAATTCATTTCAGTTAATTTTTTTTTGTGGCGTTCATGCTCCATGTAGGAGCGTTGCTAAGCTAATCAGCTTCGAATATTAACGACAGTCATTCGCAACAGCGACATAATTACCATGGCAGCCGATTTTTTTAAGGTCGTTTATTACGTCCGTCTCCCATTGCAGTCGTGGTCTACCTCGCGATCACCCACTCCCTGGGGTACTAACGTACATTTTTTTAATAATTCCAGACTGGGAATCGGCTCGTAGAACATGCCCAAACCAAGCAATTCTGTTCGAACGGATACAACCTATTATATCTGGACCCTCAAGAAGGTCTCTGATTTCACAGTTATATCGTGTTCTATACTCTCCATCGTCTCTTTTAAGTGGAAACAAAATGTAGCGTAGAATCTTACGTTCAAATACAGATAAATGTGATTCGTCATTTTGTGTAAGCGTCCACGTTTGTGACCCATACGTCACAACCGGTCTAATCAACGTCTTGTATAACTTGAGTTTGGTGTTAGTTGATACATACGGTGATCCAAGGAGAGGCTTAATTGAGTAGAAAGTTCGATTACCTGGAGCGATTCGGGCTTTTATATCTGTAAGTATGCTGTTGTTTGAGTCAAGCATTGATCCCAAATATTTAAAACATTCAACTCCCTCAATTCGTTCTTCCCCGCACATCAAATCTTTCTTCACAGCCTCCTTTGAAACATTCATATGTTTGGTTTTACCGTAGTTAATTTGAAGACCATTTTTCTAGCACAACTCACAAGTGACTTGAAAGTCACACTCATAACAGCTTCACTTCGGCCGAGGATGACAACATCATCAGCGTACGCGATCATCTGTACTGAGTTTATTGACAAGGTATTGTTGTTAGTCAGTAGTTTCTTTTGACGACACACATATTCCAAGGTTAGATTAAAGTGTATAGAAGAGATAGCATCACCTTGTCTTAACCCGGAGTCGACTTTAAAAACTTTGATATTTCGTTCTCTACTTGTACACAGCATTGAGAGTTCTGTACTCTCATTTTGCATAGTGATACCAGTTAACCAGGGATTCCGATTGACACCAGAGCAGACCATAGAGTCTCTCGTTCGAGAGAGTCGTAGACCTGCTTGAAATCAATGAAGAGTTGGTCCACAGGTATGTTGAACATTCGACACTTTGCCAAAATCGTACTAATCGAGAAAAGTACATCGGTGGTACCTTGGCCTTGCCGGAAGCCACACTGATATTCTCCAAATACTTGTTCTGCAAAAGGATTTATTTTGAATAGCAAAAGGCATGAAAAGATCTTAAATGCTGTGCCGAGGAGAGCGATTCCTCTGTAGTTTGCACATTGTAGGCGATTACCTTTTTTATGTATTGGTATTAGCATAGCTGAGTTCCAGTCCTGTGGCATGGTTTCAGTCCTCCAGATCATTTGAACAAGTTCAAACAATCTTAAAGATAGAGTTTCACTACCATGTACAATCATTTTGGATGTTATATCGTCGATACCAGGTGCTTTATTACAGCACCCAGCAAGCTGAGAAGATTCTCAAAATAAGCGGCCCAGGTATCTAAAATATTTTTAAAGTCTACTTGTAGCTCCCCATCTTCGTTTTGAATAGCAGTCGATCTAGTTTGAGGTCCCTTCTTTAAGGCCTTAGCCTGTTGAAAGAAGTTACGCGATTGATGTTTTTATTGAAGCTTTCAATCTCCTCACACTGTCTCTTCCACCATTCTCTCTTCGTTTGTCTACATAGCTTTGTAACGGCTTGTCTTGCTAGTTTATAGGTCTCCTTCGTGGATCTGGTGTTGCGTCCTTGTAGATATTTCAGATGGCAATCTCTTTTGTATTGAATAACGTCAAGACATGCTTGATCCATCGATGGCTTCTGGGAGTGGTTTTGCGGTGGTCCAAGTATTCCCTCAGCAGCGCTTAAAACAGCATTTTTGAGCAAATGCCATGGCTTATCGACGTCTCGATTAATGGTTTCAGATTTCTCCAATGTTTTGGCAATATGGTTTTAATATCTCTCTTCTGTTTCGGAATTCTTTAGGGATGAGATGTTAAAACGTTTCCGTTGATTGAATTTTGGAATGCCTGGATTTGGAAAGTGAAACCTTATTTTATCACATACAAGGAAGTGATCACTTCAATGTGTGCACCTCTGAAGGATCGCACATCCAGAACACTAGAAAAGAAACGTGCTGTTACTAGCACATGATCAATTTGATTTCGAGTGTTTCCATTCGGTGAGACCCAAGTCTGCTTATGAATCGATCGATGCGGAAAGAAAGTGCTGCCAATTCTCAAATTATTTGATAATGCAAACTCAGTCATTCTTTCACCATTATCATTCGAATTCAAATGCAGACCGTTGTGGTCCACCACACTTCTATAAAAGATATCTCTTCCAAACTGCCCATTAAAGTCACCAAGAACCATAATGAAGTGGCGCACAGTGGGATTTTTGGTGCAATAAGTAATTTTTTCGACACATAAAATTTAAAAATGTAATGATGCAGTTTTGTAGAAAATTGATTCAGTATGAAGAATCCATAAATTGTATCCCATAAAAACGTTTATTTGTCTTTGAAATAATGAAGTAAAGTCACATGTAAATTTTGGTCCAAAATATTGAAAACTGTTTACGCACTTCTATAGTGTTTGTACGTAAGATAGCTTTATTGCTCTAATTTAAATAGTGATTATTTTCAAATATAGCCTTTTCTGCGTATTCAAAAAAAAAATTATAAAGATCGCTCATATGGCGTGCTAGTGTTTGTTTCATAACCTTTTCCAGTGCTATGTAGAAAGTATCCTTCTCGTCGACGGTCTTAGCTGCCGTAGGTGCATGTACGGCAATAAGAGAAATATTGTTGTATGTACCGCGTATCCGTAGGTAGCGTATCCTCTTATTGACCGAAATGAATTTCATTACGGCTTTTTGTATGTGTGCACCAACAAGAAAAACAGATCCAAATTCTCTTCGAGAAGAATGACCACTACAGTATAAAGAGTGCCTATCCAAATCTTGTTTTCCGACTATTTGCTGTCTAATCCTATTCCTCTCAGCCTCTGTTTCTAGACTTATAAGAGCATCAGGACTCAGGAGCGCTCAGGCTGCGCCCGTTCCGATTCGGTAGTCTGGTCTTTTTTCACGTCCAGGTAAAATTCTATCTTTGTGTCTGGGTCTGTCATTCTCTTTCTGATTACCAAATTTAACAAATTAGTTTTTTTTTCCGGGTTTAGGTGTTAACCTTTGATCCAACCCAAATTGTTGTGAATGGGTACGTTCTGCATCTTAAGGTTATCAGAAACAACCTTTTTACACGTTTATATAGCGAGCCGCTTGATCCAAGACACGCCCGCTCCCAGCTGCCCCTAACATGGAGAACAGACGCTTGGGACTCATTGGTTTTAAGCACTTTAGCTCCTAATTAAATAATATACTTCTAATAATATACTATTATTTATAAACAAGTTTAGTCTAGTATCATCAAAATCATTGTGAGTTTGATACTAGACTAAATTTGTTTATAAATAAAAAGAATTATGAGAATTGCGATTATTGTTACCATTACAAATTTTTTTTTGTGAAATGAATATTTATCCACTTTCAAAATGAACGGCTCAAATATAGTGTTACTAATTCGAATTGTTGCATGTTCGATTTTCATTTGCTAGGGAATGAATATGATTTATTTTTTCACGTGGGATAACCATCTTAAAGCATTTATAAAGAAACCCTCAACAAAAATTTATTGAATATTATATTTAATTCGAAATTAAATTAGAAAATTGTAATTTTTATTTTAATTAAATTATTTATTATGTTTCATTATTTTCAACAAATGCTTAATATTCATATAATATATTAATATATCTTTCATTAATATATTATAGAAGTATTAAAACATTCGTAAACGATATTTAATAGATAATTCTATTATTTCAGTAGACATGGTATCTTTAGTATCTTCATACTCAGTTTGCAACAACCAAACAAATTAAAAAAATCCCTTTTGCGAAAAGTGCATTTGAACTGGCAATTTACGATTGCAGTCATCTTTTGATATTCAAACAGTTTAAAAAATAAATACTTCACATATAGTGTGCTAAACATGTCCAACTTATTGATAAAAAATGTCTTTTTCCTAAATAAATACAAAATTAAAACACGTTTTTACCAGACGTCTGGATGTCATTGATTGGTAGCAATCCTTCAGGATGTAAACTTATTC
Organism: Diogma glabrata; assembly: GCA_963693315.1. Lineage (NCBI taxonomy): Eukaryota > Metazoa > Arthropoda > Insecta > Diptera > Cylindrotomidae > Diogma > Diogma glabrata. Next base: position 140,221,720 of record OY856188.1, on the reverse strand, counting down.
CATTGAAGTATAAGGGGAGGTGATTAGAAATGTGAAAATCATATTATAAAACCATATTTAAAATTATGAAATAGTTAAATATGAAATTGGTTACTGATCACACAATGTAAAATAATCCATATTCTTTGTGAATGATTTAAAGTTAAACTAAAAAAGCGACCTAATCGGTCCCGTTTACAATGCTTACGTCAAACAAATGTATTTAACGAATGGATTTTTCAACCACAAAATTTAAACTATAATTTTGTTTACGGTGAAATTTATTTCTACTCACATGAAATTGTGTATTTTATATGTGAAAATTCATGTGATTCCAATATTTTTCCTTTTACACTTTCAATAGATATGTTTTTACGGATTCTTTGCCATTTTAACGAGACTAAAACTTATTAAAATTTTTTCGACTTTTAAAGCTCTATGCACTGAAATCAATCAGTCTCTAAAATTTCTTTTAAATTGTTTCTTTTATTTCTTTTTTACAAAAATAGTTATTTGTTTAACTAGGCAGCAAAGTAGTAGATTGACTGCCGCGGCTGATAGTTCATAGCCGAGCGAGCGAGGCTAGGAATTCAGGCAAGGCAGTCAATCTACCTTGCTGTCGAGTTGAACATATAATTTTTTCTCCGATTAATTACAATGATATGTAATTTAATAATTATTACTTTAAAAATAAAGCAAAATTTTAAAAATGAAAAAAAAATCGATTAAAAAAATTTTTTTTAATCGCAATATCTGTTTATTTCTATGAAGTCTAATTATTTTGCTGCCTAGGCAGCAAACTACTTGCTTTGCTGCCTAGGCAGGAAAAGTGCCACTTTGCTGACTGAAATAAGTCTGCAAAATTTATATTTGCTGTTTATCGGAGAAAAAAGTATATTCTCGTGAAAATGGAAATTTTCAATCGGTCGTTTTTATTTTATTTAATATTAATTGTTTTGACACTGATTCGAATTATGTCATTTTCTGCATAAACAGTTCACAAAAACACTAGTTTAAGAAATTGGTGTTCAATTTAAAGCAAAATCAATTTTTAAAATTTCAATTTTCTTAGATTAAAGTTTTAAAATGTATCTTCAACTAAATTGAAAAATTTATATTTGGACATTTAACCATTACTGTTATTCAATTAAAAACAAAAACATTAATATGAGACCCTATTATTAATTACAAGCAGCCATGGATGAGTTACCGAATCCATTTGTATCTGATTCATCAGTACAACAATCTCAACTTGAGGCAAATGATTTATTGAGTAGTGATGGTGTTAAAATAAAACAATCTCCTCCAGCAAGACCGCCACCACCGTCGGCGACTTCATCAACAGCATCGCCAGCACATTTTTATGGAGGTACACAAAAAAGTGCTTTTGATGATTTAAATGATTCTATACGTATGGCATTAGGCGGTTCACCAGCTAAAACGGTAACGGGTATGACACAACAACAAATTAGCGGTGGTGCCATACAGCAAATGTACTCGTCTCCTGCTAAACAAGCTAATATAGGTCTTTTATTTGTGATATAATATTTGTTCTTTATATTCTTAAAATTAAGTATTAACGATAGATAGAACATGATCAATGTTGTATATTTTTTTTTAAATATTGTCACTTGTTCATGGTATCTATTTTTATGTATGATATTGGCTTATATTGAAAAAAAAGATTATTTAAAATGCTTATACATGCTTATCCCAAGTAACAAAATCTATTCAAACTAATATAAATTGTTTTCCAAATTAATGTAAGCATGTTCATTTGGTTGTTATAATATTAATTTTGATCAAGAAAAATAATTTTTAAATTATTAGGTTTTCTATACTTTTCTTAAGAGTAATCTCTTGTCTATCTGATCATCGAATTATTTTTGAATTGTTTGCCATACAGAGTAATTATTACTAAAAAAGAAGTGTAAGCCTCCGCTTATTATTTTGTAATAATAGGAATTGAAGCTTATCAGTTAGTGATCATTCTGTTTATAAATCAAATTTCTCGACAACCAATAAGGATCAACAAATTAAAATTTTTTCGTTCACCCATTTAATCTGCTAGACAAGCGACGAGAAAAAATGTCGGGAAACTACTAATCAGCATATCTCCCAATTGTTGATGTCTTTTCTGATTAGTTTTTACCGTTATCGCATATCTCCGAATTGTTGATGTCTGATTAGTTTTTACGTTAATGTTTGTTAATTAAATTAAATTAAACACTGTGTGTGTCTTTGAGTACGTAAAACATGCCAAGCTAAGAACATGCAAAAATGTTTACGTTCAAGATTTTTTTTTTTGGCTTGATGATGTATTAACTCAAACAAATGTCAGTTTGAGATTCGAGCCCATGTTTTTTTAGAATTTAAATTAGAAGTTGATGTAGACTTTTGCGTGTCAAAACGAGTTTGCCGAACATTCAATTCAAGTGAGTTATATTTATTTTATAACTCTAAAACATATTGTTATATCTATTATATTATTGCACGGTTGCTTGAACATTTAAATTTTCGATAACTCTTTTAATTCGCCATTTAACTAGTTTTGCGTGTTTTGGTCGCGATTGGACCTTTAAATCAAGCATATAGATTCAAATAAGTTTTCTTTTATTGTTATTTAATTAAATTTTTGTTTATATTTGTCAAAAATCGACGAGTTATCATGACGAGTCATCACGTTTGAGAGATATTTCTTATTTAAGATTTAGCTAACTCTCAATTAGCAAATGTTCCAGCAACCGAGCATATATCTATTATATCTATCTTTCTATCTGTTGTTGTTTTTGAACCTTAATAGGACAAAAAATTGCCATTTAAACATTTACCCGTGATTGAAATGTGTAGACATAGAAAAAAGGTATCAATATTATATTGAATTGCCTTTTTAAAGATATTTTTATGATATACTCGTGTTTTTTAAGACTTCTAAAAACATTTACTATCTTTACTATTGAAGAAACGGACTTCTTTACTGTATTTAATTTTTTAAACTTCTTTATGATGTTATTTCTAAATGTTTGTCTTTTTTGTACAGATTGAATTTCGAAACGGATAACCCAATCCTTTTCATAATTTTACTATTTCTCCGTCATAAAGTGCATTCTGGACTCTAGAGCACATAAGTAAAAGGGCACATAAGCAAATGCGTTCGATACGATATTGATGCATTAAGAAGTAAAATGAACAACCTCAGCCACTGATATTTTAATAAATTACAAACAAAAGTATATAAAATGCTGTCAAAAAAATTTATTTTAGAATTCAATCAAGTCAAATAAATTATTTTATCCTTCCGAAAACGATAACAATAGGTTTATTTTTAAAACCATAGTTGTGAACGTTATTTTAATCTTTTACGTAAAAATTTTTGAATCAACGCAACACAATAAACAATTTTTTGCACGGGTTGTATATAAAGTTCAATTCAGCTCGCTTATTTACGGGAGCGAATTGTATCTTTCACTCCCTAGGGAATAGAAAATAATAAACCATGACAACTATGATTCATGGAAACAGAAATATTTACGATAAACTAAACTAAAATTTTCTGCCAAAAGTCGTGCAAAACTTTTTCATTGGATTCAGAATCTTACAACTATTGCAAGTTTTTGTTTAAATTTACAATAGAAAAAAATCCTCTTAAAAAACCATATTTTTCCTCATCCTGCGCTTTTTTTCATAAAATTAACAGAAACAGTTCAATATTCGCTTTTGTTATACCAAATACATTGTTTTGAAATTTCATAAATGAAAAATAAATTTGACAAAAATACTTTGAGAAAAATTGCAAAGCTAAAAATATTTGTTCATGCTGTATTGCTTGCCATTATAAAATCTTTTATGTAAATAATTACTGGCATTAACTAAATAAATTTAAACTGCTCTCGTAATTATTTTTATTCATTTTATAAAAATTAGCATCGAGTGGGGCCGTTTCAAGAACTGGCCATTTTTCGCGTAGAAAATGTGATTTTTTCTATGATAGCATATAAAAAGTCTATTCTCATCACGCTTAATGCGCTACGAAAATGTGGGTTCTTTTTCCACTAGTGTAAAAAGAATAACAAATTGTAGTTGCTATGGTTTTTCATATAATTTTAAAAATTTTTTTAAACACGCAACCATGAAAAAATAGAATATGAATTTTTAATGTTATGTTGTTGATTTCTAATTTTATAATTTGTAGCAAATATCGATTATATATATACTATCATAGAAAAAATTGCATTTTTTGCGCGAGATAAAAACGTTTTTCGTTCGTAAACATGTCTCACTCGACGCTAGCGCGCGCCTTTTGTTATACCAAAAACAATGTTTCCATCTCTTCTAGGCAAATATACTATTTTATATGATATTAAATATAACAACCATATTTATCATTGAAAATCATTGAATTAAAAATCGAGAACATAACATTCAAAATTCATATTGTATTTTTGCATTTTTGCATTTAAAAACTAGCAAACTAACATTAAAATACCATAGCAACTACAATTTGTTATTTAGCGAAAATTATTTTACACTAGTAAAAAAAACCCATTTCACAGGGATTAGGTCTGCATGAAATATATATATTACGCAACACTTTTGATTCTTATTACGGTACCCTTATTGTAATAATCAATTTACATGTCATGGGTAATGTGATAATTTACTGTGATAGGAGTAGAAAAATAAAATTTTTATATGCTATTGTAGAAAAATAATAAATTCAAACCATGTTCTTCTCTTGAATAATAAAAAGCCAATCATACTATTAGGCTGGGGCCGTTATGGATTTTTATAGCTGAAATAAAAAAAATTAGTAGCAGGTAACGGCCGGCTGCAATATATAGTTGAGGTCATAAACAATGAAAAAAAAAACTTTCGAACTTGAGATGAAGGGAAGTAGTGAAATGGGGTGCTGTGTAAGGGGAGAAAACAGTTTTTCGTTATTTGTAACGAAACGAGGCCTCCTAGAGAAAAGTGTTTCATACAAAAGTTGTAGATAATAAAAAAATCTAAAACTTTAGTGAACACATTTTTCGACATAACCTCAAAGTTTGCGAGAAAATGATGCAAAACCGATTTTTTGTTTTTTATTTTTTTTTCGCGGGAAAATTATTTAATTTTAATGAAACTTTGTTAAGTACGTAATTATTTGCGCATAATAAATAAGCATGATTTTTTTCAATTATGTAAAATAAATATTTTTTGAGATTTTACCATTTTTTCCGAAAAAACACCCCTATCTCCGGCGAACAACTTTATTGATGTTTTTTTGGATTTTGATGTTATTCTAGTGCTTATTTTTTTGTCAAGATGTCTACTCTCAAATGGTATATCGATTTTAATGATTTATTGTTATTTAGTTGTACAAGTTCGAATCTTGAACTTGTCGATTTTTTTAATTTTTTTCAATATTTTAGCATATTTATGTTAATAGTTCATAATATTTTAAAGAAAAAACTTTCTTTGGTATAAAATAAATAAAGTTGAATGAATTTACTTATAGGAAACAACGCTAAAATTGAATAAAGTAAAAAATAAAAAAATGCTGTTACGTATTCAAACAGAAAAAAATTTACAAAGTTTAAAATTTAACAGCATGCTTATAGGGTTGCCACGTGTCCTACTTTCGGTAGGACAGTCCTACTTTGGAGCAAGAATGTCCTACGTCCTCCTTTACTATAAAAATGTCCTACTTTAGGAAAACTGTAATACAATATCTTACACTGAAAAAAATAGATTTTTTTTCTACCTATTTCTCTCAATAAACGCGCTAGCAAAATAAGTAATTGTTATTGCACCTTTACTTATATTAAAATTGTAACTGATTATTTAACTTTATGTCGAAAGGTTAGTAACAATAGCAAATAATTTACATTGCTGTGACATATGTGAATATCTATGCTTTATTGCACGATTTATTCAGGTGGTAAACCACCATTGTTTAAATTTTGAAATAAACCCACCGTTAAACCTCTGTTCTTTTAAATAACTTTTGTTACAAAGTTCCTGTTCTTAGAATTATTAATAAAATAAAATGACTAAACCGAATTTTGTTATAAGATAAAACCTTTGGCTACAGAAAGCTAACGATTTTGAAGGAATATGTAAATACACAAAACTACTACACACACTAGGACACACTACCCCTAATGTCTCAAAACTAAAAAACTCGTTGGATTTGTGCCACATCAATTTTCAGTTAAAAATAAATTTTTTTAAAAAAAATTCGGTTTCGGTTTGGTGTAAGTATGAATGTATGAATAAATGTATGGGCGTTATTTCTGTAATTCTAATTTCTTTATTTATAAATAATGGCATACAAATTCGCATTGATTTTATTAGCCTCCAATGCGGTAACACTCGAAAAACTTAAACTTAAAGTTTTGAGAACTCAGAAATACAGCCAAACATGCCGTCTGCTGATTCATTGGCACTTTCAAAAAAAATTTTTTTTTTTTTTTTGAACGTTTAATGATGTCTTTGTTGTTTATATGTAAGTGAATCCCATATAAAATAATTTTTTTTTTTTTCTTTTTTTAATTAAGTTAATTGAACTATAGTAAGCTTACTTTAAATGAATTAGTATTATACTATGGAAATTTTATCAAATTGTTCTTTATAATAATTTCTACATATATGTACACCAAAAAAGGCTAGGCCTTATGTATATATAATTTTTAATTTAATAAATAAATAAATAAATAAATAAAAATCAATAAACTTATGTTGTAAGCCAGTTACTCATAAGTAGTTAAGTAACTGTATAAGTTACTCATAAGTAGTAGTAGTTTTGTGTATTTACATATTCCTTTAAAATCGTTAGCTTTCTGTAGCCAAAGGTTTTATCTTATAACAAAATTCGGTTCAGTCATTTTATTTTATTATTAATTCTAAGAACAGGTACTTTGTAACAAAAGTTATTTAAAAAAAGAGAGGTTTAACGGTTGGTTTATTTCAAAATTTAAACAATGGTGGTTTACCACCCGAATAAATCGTGCAATAAAGCATAGATATTCACATATGTCAGCAATGTAAATTATTTGCTATTGTTACTAACCTTTCGACATAAAGTTAAATAATCAGTTACAATTTTAATATAAGTAAAGGTGCAATAACAATTACTTATTTTGCTAGCGCGTTTATTGAGAGAAATAGGTAGAAACAAAATCTATTTTTTTCAGTGTAAGATATTGTATTACAGTTTGCCTAAAGTAGGACATTTTTATAGTAAAGGAGGACGTAGGACATTCTTGCTCCAAAGTAGGACTGTCCTACCGAAAGTAGGACACGTGAAAACCCTATAGTATGCTGTTAAATTTTAAACTTTATTTTTTTCTGTTTGAATACGTACGTAACAGCATTTTTTTATTTTTTACTTTATTCAATTTTAGCGTTGTTTCCAATAAGTAAATTCATTCAACTTTATTTATTTTATACCAAAGAAAGTTTTTTTCCTTAAAATATTATGAACTATTAACATAAATATGCTAAATAATTGAAAAAAATTAAAAAAATCGACAACTTCGAGATTCGAAAACTTTTTTTTTCGGTTTTTCTCAGTTTTAAGCTGCTAAATAACAATAAATCATTAAAATCGATGTACCATTTGAGAGTAGACATCTTGAAAAAAAAAAAGTAAGCACTAGAACAACATCAAAATCCAGAAAAACATCAATAAAGTTGTTCGCCGAAGATAGGGGAGGTTTTTCGGAAAAATGGTAAAATCTCGAAAAATATTTATTTTCCATAATTGAAAAAATTCATGCTTATTGTGCGCAAATAATTACGTACTTTCACAAAGTTTCATTAAAATTACATAATTTTCACGCGAAAAAAAAATAAAAAACAGAAAAATCGGTTTTGCATCATTTTCTCGCAAACTTTGAGGTTATGTCGAAAAATGTGTTCACTAAAGTTTTAGATTTTTTTATTATCAACAACTTTTGTATGAACTCTAGGAAGCCTCGTTTCGTTACAAATAACAGAAAACAGTTTTCTCCCCTTACACATCACCCCATTTCACTACTTCCCTTCATCTCAAGTTCGAAAGTTTTTTTTTTCATTGTTTATGACCGCAACTATATATTCCAGCCGGCCATTACCTGCTACTAATTTTTTCATCTCAAAAAGGTAACGGCCCCAGTCTATATGATTTCTTTTGAGCTAAATTTCCTATATGAAACACATTTTTTATAAGATTGTTTTTTGGTTTCTCGTTCTAATTCTCATGTTCGCCGTTTCATTTTCAAATTACCAAACAATCAAATAGGAATTGAAATTGAATAAAACTTTTTTAATTATATAAACCAATTTTACAAAAAAAAAAATAAAACAAAATTTCATTTGCTCTTTTTCTATTCGTTTATTTTGTTTTATCTATCAATTCTAAAATAATTCAGTTAAAATCAAGAGACGCGGTAGTGTCTTGCGCCATGTTTTGAAAGACACTACTAGTATATATACTGTGCACCGAATAGGTTTTAAAGGTTAAAATTTTCATTTCGAATAATTTGCATTTTTTCAACAACTGTATTCAAAGTTATCAATAAAAGTATATATTATTTAACTATATGTTTCTCATTAGTAAAAAAAAAGTCAGCATTCATGCTTTTTTCTGAAAGTTTATGAAATCAAAATTTTGCTTTCCCAAACTTTTAGTAAAATTAAAATGTTTTTACAAATTTTTATACCACGTTGGTAGCATTGATATGCATGTAGTAATTTAGTATCATTTTGGCGAATTTTCAAAAACCAACCAAATGTACAGAATTGAAAAACACAAAATTATGCGAATTGAAATTTATTATCCCTCAATATATATTGGTAATATTTAACAAAGTTAAAAAACTTAAACACGAACCCAGATTAGTTTGCAAATATATAGTTGTTTTCGAAAAAAATATTTGTTATGTTTGTAATTTGTATCCAGAAAACCCATCAAATGTTTTATTAATATATTAAATGGAAGTTGGTAATTATAAAAGTATTAGAAAAAAGAATATATTTAGAATATGCTTTCAGTAAAAAGACCTATTATTGATGTGTTAAGAAAACGATGTTGTGAAAACATGTATTTGGTCTATTATGTAAATTTGTTATCTGAGAGAACCCAACAAATGTTATATCGATAATAAATTTTAATTTTTATTTCATTTTATTTTAGAACGTTGGTAGTTATTTTGAAGTGATGAGATTAAAAAATAATTTAGTAGGCTTTAAAATTTTGTGTTTTTAAGCTTTATGAGATATAAACAAAAGAATTTGAGAAAATTTTATTATTATTTTAAGGGTTCCGTACTTTGAAAAAATAGAACAAAACCCTTATGGTGAGAGGACTTGATTGTTTATTATCCATTATTCACAACGACTTTCTCACTAAAAATGAAAATATATGTATATACGTATATTTATGTGGTAAGATAAGGCGAAAATGGCAAATATGTGCCGATTTCGTATATAACCGTAAAAACTGAAATTTTTTAAAACTTTCAGTCAATCATAGACTATAAAGTTTATGGAAGACACCAATGGTACTTGGCTGAACATAATCAAGAATTTTTAAAAAAATTGTTTAATTGCGAAACACTTAATTTCACATCTTTTTTCGCACAATGTTGTTTTGTTTATTATTTATTTAGAGTAAATAACAATCGATTTAAGCTTTTATGCTATCCTCAAGATCTTTTATAAAATTGTTATGTTAATTTTTTAAAATTATTAGTCAAAGACTATAGTTTTTATGTGTGTGTTTCCGTTGTATGTATTAATTTTATTAATTTTCGAATGCATTGCTTTAGACTTATTTTCGAATATTTCTTTTACTTTTTCATGAGTTGTTCATGTCATGAGTTGAGACCTGTTTACATAAAAACGATACTTTTATTTTTTTAAATATTGCACCTAGGTCCTAGATTGATAAAAAATCGAGAGTAAAGTTCACTGTAGAAAACATTTTATATGGATAATAATAATTTGATTCTCCCATATTATATTATAACTTTACAAAAAACAGTCAAATCGTCGCAAAAACAACCAAAAGGCTGTAAAAAAGCCGCGCCATGTTTTTCTTTAGCTTGAAACTATCATTTCAACTATAACAAATAAATTCTTGTATCTCATTCTTTACAAAAACTTCTCAAATCATAAAGCACTAGTTATAAAATTTCTTAATGGCATTTTGTTTTCTAAACATCTAGCTATATTATATAATTTAAGTAATACTCTAGAACTACATATCATAATTCTAAAATATATAATAAATATGCACATTTATTAAAATTTATTTAAGCAGAGGAAATATAATTTATTTTTTTTTTTCTATAAAAAACCGCTCACTTTCACTTACATATTTCTTGAACAAAAACCTTGGCGCGACCTTGGTAGCGAAAATCCGAAATTCTACGTCCACGCCGTGCTACCTGGGTAACGCTAACAGAATTAGGTTGGTGTAGTTGAGAAGGGCAGAGTAAATACTGCTTATACTCAATGATTCTGCACCATGGCGAGTCATTGGCGCCATAAAACCAATGCAACTCAAGCGTCTGTTCTCCATGTTAGGGGCGGCTTGGAGCGGGCGTCTGTCTTGGATCAAGCGGCTCGCTATATAAATGTGTAGAAAGCGTCTGTTCTCCATGTTAGGGGCGGCTTTCAGTGGGCGTCTGTCTTGGATCAAGCGGCTCGCTATATAAACGTGTAAAAAGGTTGTTTCTGGTGACCTTAAGATGCAGAACGAACCCATTCACGAAAATTTGGGTTGGGCGAAGGGCTAACACCCCATTTCCGTAAAAAAATTATTGTCATGAATTCTGTACACAGGCCTCGGAATATCTCGGATTCATTATTGGAACGACCTCGGAAACTGTACCCGGACTACGATTTAAAAATGGGAACCTGGAACGTGCTTAGCCTCAGAAGACCAGGAGATCTCCTAAAACTCACTCAACAAGTCGAGAGCTACACACTGGATATAGTGGCATTACAAGAACTAAGATGGCCAGCCAGTGGAATCCATGAAACAGCGAAAGGATACACTCTGTATTATTGCGGTCATCAAAACGGAGGAGAATTTGGAGTTGGCTTTCTTATACACCGTCGCGTGAATCAGCATGTTATCGACTTCTGCCCTATTAATATGCGGTTATGCACACTGAGAATCCGCACGCAAAAATTCAATGTAACGATCGTCAATGTTCATGCACCTACTGAAGATAAAGCAGATGATATTAAAGACCTGTTCTTCCTAGAACTCGAGGAAGTCATCAATAACATCCCGCGGCACGATATAAAAATCGTGGTAGGTGACTTTAATGCTCAAATCGGTAGGATTGCAGAACTTAAAACACATATCGGCCCTAACAGCTTGCATCATACCAGCAACAATAACGGTTTTCGCGCAGCCGAGCTGGCTATGATGTATGATCTAGTAATTTCCAGCACTTTCTTCCCTCACAAGAGAATTCACAAGGCAACGTGGAAATCAAATGACGGAAGAACGGAAAATCAAATCGATCACGTCATGATCTCTAAGAGACACTCTACAAGTATAACTGACGTTCGATCATACAGAGGTGCTGATATGGACACCGATCATATGCTTGTCATCTTTAAGTACAAGTGCAAGTTGTCATCCACATTTAACAGACAAGCAAAAAAGACCGTGCGCTGGAATGTCGAAGCATTTAAACATCCGGAAACGCTGAATAGATATCAGGAAATAATAACACAAAACATAGAAGAGCATGACATCTCTTCTGAGATGCCATTAAACATACAAGAAGAATGGCAAACGCTTCAATCAACCATTATAGCCGCAGCACAAACTACAATCGGAAAACGACCACCGAAATCACACAACGAATGGTTTGACGACGAGTGCCGCCAATCCGTTGAAAATAAACAAAAACTGCGAGAAAAATGGTTAACAAGGAACACCCGAAGCTCCCAAGCTGATTATCTATGCGCCAGGAAAGCCTCAGCAAAACTTCTACGTAAAAAGAAACGCGAACACATGAAGAGCTGCATCGAAAACATCAACCAACATGCGGCCAACGGAAATTCAAAAGAGTGCTTTGCCAATGCACGAAATCTGACCAAAGATTTCCACCCAAGATCTACAGCCATCAAAAATGTAAATAATGAACTTACAACAAGTGAACGTGATGTGCTGGCAGTGTGGCGATCCCACTTTCAAGACCTACTGAATAGGACGAACGAAGTTCATCCTATTCGAGCAATTGCTCCATCAACTGAAGAGATTTTTGTCCCTTACCCAGCAATAGAAGAAGTGGAAGCTGCCATTAAAAAACTGAAAAATGGCAAATCACCAGGTTTCGATGGAATTCCCGCAGAACTTCTGAAAAATGGAGGAGCAGCTCTGGTCTCACGTATATACGATCTGATTCTTGCAATCTGGGACCAAGAAGAACTACCTGATGAATGGAAAACAGCTCTCATTGTTCCGCTACATAAGAAAGGTGACCGTTTAAAGTGTGAAAATTATCGTGGCATCGCACTGTTGAACACTGCATATAAAATACTAGCTAATGTTGTACTTGCTCGACTCATCCCGTTCGCCGAATCTATCATCGGTGACTATCAGTGTGGTTTTCGTCCCAACCGCTCAACCACAGATCAATGTTTTACATTAAGGATGATTCTGGAAAAATGTTGGGAGTACAACATCAGCATTCACCAGCTCTACGTTGATTTCAGGCAAGCATATGATAGTATCATCCGCGACAACCTCTGGTCCGCACTCATATGCCTTGGTATCCCAGAGAAACTTGTTTCTCTGTGTAAACTCACAACATCGGGATCAAATTGTAGAATAGTAATCGAAGGGTCAGTTTCTGATCCTTTCGATATAACATCAGGTGTTCGACAAGGTGATGCACTCGCGCCCGTACTATTTAATTTGGCGCTGGAGTACGCGATAAGAAAAAGCCGAATTGAGACACAAAACTGCATATATAACAAATCTAGTCAAGCTCTTGGCTACGCAGATGATATTGTGCTTCTCGGACGTAGAACAAGCGATATTAAGGATAGTCTCTCTCAGCTTGAAAGAAATGCTAAACGGCTTGGATTATGCATCAACACCAGCAAAACTAAAGTGTTAACAACATCTAAGAACATACCTCCCGGAAATCTGGATACTGGCGACTATGAAGTGGAACGCGTGGAAAACTTCAAATACCTCGGGTCTGTAATAACATCGTCAAATGACATGCAGGCAGATATCAAAGCCCGTGTCTCTGCCGCATACAGAGTTTTCTACGCATACTCAAAACTTCTGCGATCAAAACATCTTTCGCGGTCGTGTAAACTCACACTTTACAAAGCATTGATACGACCTGTGCTTACATTTGGAAGTGAAAGCTGGACACTGACTTCCTCCGATTGTAGAATTCTATCAACATTCGAGAGGAAAGTCATACGAACAATTTATGGTCCATGTAAAGTTGCTGAAAATCAGTATAGAATCCGAATGAATCATGAAATCAGACAGCTTCTTGGAGGCTGCGATGTAATCGGATTCATTAAATCCAACCGGATTAGATGGTTTGGTCATGTAGAAAGGGCTCCATTGGAAAGAATGATAAAAAAAGCGTCCCAACAACAACCAGCTGGTGTTCGTCGAAGAGGAAGACCTAGACAACGCTGGCGTGATGACATCATCCAAGACCTTCGTGATATAGGATGTCGAAACTGGGGTCAACTGGTCATGGAACGAGATGATTGGAAGCTGGTGGCACAGACGGCAAAATCCCTTCATGGGATGTAAACGCCAGAGAGAGAGAGAGAGATATGTAGTTCTAGAGTATTACTTAAATTATATAATATAGCTAGATGTTTAGAAAACAAAATGCCATTAAGAAATTTTATAACTAGTGCTTTATGATTTGAGAAGTTTTTGTAAAGAATGAGATATAAGAATTTATTTGTTATAGTTGAAATGATAGTTTCAAGCTAAAGAAAAACATGGCGCGGCTTTTTTACAGCCTTTTGGTTGTTTTTGCGACGATAAATACATAGTACTCTATTGAAAGTATAAAATGTAGTATTGGTTTTGAGTTTATTGAAATTTATAAATTTTTTTATAAAAAAATATCATTAAACACTTACACAATAAAGTATGTACTATTATTGTGTTGCATTGATTCAAAAATCTTTGCGTAACAGAGTAAAATAAACAGCTCTTATAATCCTTGATGATGAGACGCTATTGCTTCCTTGAAGAAACGAGCCTTCATATAACTATGTGTGGGCTTTAATCTTTAAGAAAGACGGTGCGTCACAGGATCAAGGAATATGCAACCATCTGGATTATTGGCAAATACATTTTTGTTTTGTTGCAGCAAATTTTTGTAAAAATTTGCTATTTACTTTTTAATTTACTTTTAGTTTCTCTATTCTATCATAAAATTTAGGCCTATGTCATATTTTATCAGTGATAGAATTTTTTGTTTAGTTATCCATTCTTTAACAAAAAATATAAAAAAAAACAAAAAAAGAAAGATTTGCGTCCATCAACACCTTTGAACGTATGTTGTTGTGGGACCTTGGTCTTAAAAGGTTTTTATGTGTTATTGTGACACATATTGTAATTCCTACTACACAACACATTTTATTAAAAAAAAAAAAAAAAAAAAAAGACTAATGTCATACACTATTGTGGTTGTAAAAAAATAAGCCTATTTTTATTGCTGTCGGAAGGATAAATAGTTTTATAGATTTTAAAATACAGCAAGCGAAAAGCTAATGCTTTATTGTTTATTGATAACAGTTTATGATATAGCTTAAAATTTAGCAACAGTATTTATTTCTTTAAAGCTTTATACTTAAAACAAACATTTATAACACATCTAACTCAAGGTACTATTAATCTTTTTCTTTTTTTTTCAATCTTTTATCATTTTTCAATAATTATAAAATTGCAATTTGGGAAATATGCTTTTCATCGTTATTTAATATGTTATTGTAAATAATAAAAATCATCCATCTTTTAATGGGACTAACAAATAAAACAAAAACATTAGGGTTCGACGCACTAGGTGATGTTTTAAAACCTGGACCAACAACAGTTCAAGTTGGTCCAAATCAAACAAATACTGGTATTACTTCAGGTCAAACAACAACACAGTCTCAATCAGCAATTCAATCAGGAAAAGTGTTAACTGGTGATTTAGACAGTTCGTTGGCGTCATTAGCTGAAAATTTAACAATAAATAAAAGTGCATCAGCCCAAGTGAAGTAAGTCTTAATTTTTCCATCATATTAATTATATTTTACTTATTTAAAATTGATTCAACAGAGGTGTTCAATGGAATTCTCCAAAAAATGCTGCCAAACCAGGTTCAACTGGATGGACACCACAACCTATGGCTGCAACGACTGGTGCGGGCTATAGGCCGATGGTAAATAATGTATAGATTAATCCGATCTAGAAACCTTATTAAACAATTATGCTTTTTTGAAAAGAATTGTATATAAGTTGATCCTAAATGAATGATCCTAAATCCCAACTAGTTATAAATTTTCAATTTTTTATCTAGCTTTTTGTGGTAATAATTTGAATATCTTTTAATACATAAAGCATAGTTGCCTTAACCTATTTTTTTTAAAATATTGTTTGTATTAGTAGTTGAAAAAATAATCATTTACATAATCATATATGTATTCATAGTTTTCTTTTTATTAAATTTAATATTTCTTTGGGTTTAGTTTGGATTAATTAAAAGAAATACTATATTTTTTTATTGTTTATTTTATTTTGGTTTTGTTTTTTTTTTTTTTTGTTCTTTCTCTTTTTGGTTTTTAGGCTCAGGGCATGACTGTAACACCTGCTCCTAGCACAATACATTCTCCGCTTGTACACTCTCCCTTCCCAGTTATGCCATCGTATATACAGGTAAGATAAGTGTTTACAAGTTGTAGTTATTAAATAAAGGTTTTAATTTATTTGGGAAAACGGTAGAAAAACGTATAACTTGTATTTGGTCACCTAAATGGTAAACCGTTTACTAAAGTAATTTTTTCAAAGATATTTATTTTTTCAAATAATTTTTAACTGTAATCATTTCTTCAGTTTTAGGAATAACTAACGTGTTTGTTTGTATTTAAGTTTATTCAAACAAGTTTTTATACAGTTGAACAGTTATATAAAAATTTCTATTTTAAATAAATTTACAGTATTATAAATGTGTAATATCAATATTGTAAATTTGACTGCTTAATTCAAATAGGTAGACGATTTGTTTATTTTTATTTTCAACTTTTGATGAGAAACCAAGTTGATCTATCAAATCTTACCATTTTGAAAAACAGGAAAACATTTTGTAACAGCCTCCACTTTAAGAGTTTTAAGGAACTTATAATTTGTATTCCTTGAATTAACACCCTTTTGAGAATATTAGATTAGTCAGGTTAGAGTAGTTAGGCACACTGACTTGTGGTACCCGGAGATACCATTGTTCCAACTCTCGGAGCATGCATAGTTTTCGTTTATTGAAATGTTTTTACGTAAGAGTATTAAATTACATAATATTGCCTTACGCATTACTGCATAATAAATTTATTAAGTTACTTATCTAGGTGATGTTATCATTATATATTTATTTATAATGATAACATCACCATCGATAATGACAATCTCTTGTTACTTTACGCAAATAACTTATTTAATAAGTTTTATGAAAAAATAAAGAAAACCAACAATTATATAATAAATAAATAATAATAATTAGTCCTACAATAAATTATCAAAAACTGTATCATAATTCATAAGAGATACTTCTGGTATGATCGTAATACATTCTATTACACTTAATACTTCAACACAATTTTCAATTGTGTGAACTGTGAAGTAATGCAATCTATCGAGAAAAAAAAATCTTACGTACCCCAAATTTTGTTTTAACTTTTGATTTGGACCATCCTCTTTCTATATAACCAATAAAAAAAAGTTGTGTGTCGGGTGACAAAACCGCATAGGATCTTGATTAAACTTTGGTAAATGATCCAGGTTAACTCGAAAATGGAAGACCTGGATTTGTTTCAAAATTGGATAAAATTTGGGGATCTTCCAAACACCTGTAAGTTCGAATCTGCAATAACTTCTAATCCTGGCTTTTAATCTTATTGAAACTTGGTATACAAGGTTTTGGTACTTTTTCCAATATTTTTGCATACCTACTTCCGATTTGTCACTTCCTATGCATCGGTGTCGCATTATTTTTTTACGTTATATTTGAAACAACTTTTGTTTTTTTATTTTCCTTATTAAGCTTTATGTCGAATTCTTTTTGTCCAGAGTGAAAAAGTGATTTTTTTTTCATAAAAAGAACATGCAAAAATATGATCCAGTTTTGTAGTTGTATTTGTGAACTGTCATTGCATATTTTTGTAATTAATTGTATTTAATTAATTAGTTTGTTATTAATTCTTAATTTAAAACACGATTTAAACAATATTTTATTTAAAAAGTAACTATTTCACTATTAAAAAATTAAATAAGTAAATGGCATTTTGTTTGTTTACTAATTTTGGCAGATTTTTTAAATGTATTTGTATTCTTTATTGTATTTTATGCTTGCTCTAGCTAAAAATCTAGATTCAAACAAAAGTTTTTAGGGCAAAAAAAATCACTTTTTTTTGTCAAATAGAACACGTTATGTCAAAAAAACTTGATCTAGATCAAAAATGGGAGTGTTTAGAGCAAGTTTTTTGACAAAAAGAATTCGACATTAGTTTCACAAATCCTATAATGCTATTTCCCAGGATACCGATGACACTATATAGTTGACGTAATATAAAAAGGAGCGGTGGACGGTGATGAAAGGTGGATTGTGAGAAGAACGTAATATTACTTTGGAAAATTGAAACTTTACTTATAAGTCAATAAATATTTTTATTTGTGAATTTATTTCGATTTTCATAAATATTTGTTAGTACGTTTAAATAGATAATACCAAACTAACATTTAGATACAAGCCTTTATAAGTATGTGTATTAATATCACAATTTAAGGTTATATTTTCAAGTTTCTGTCATTTTATTAGTACTGTACATAAAATTTGATTTAAGCAGCTAAATTTATTCAAAGGAACTAATTAATAATAGTTCATTCCATCTCATTTTAGTAATGTATTCATTACTTATAGCGTTTTCGATTCTACAAAAAAATGTGACTTTATTTTGCACTTTTTTTTCAGGTCACATTTTTTCTGTTCGATTCTCAAAAAAATGTTGACCGGAAAAAATTTGCGTTTTCTTTTCTCGATTTGGATGCAAGTTTCAAACTTTTTGAGGGCAACTATATTGCATTTTTTGACTTTTTCTTAAGAGACGGTGCAAGAATGTTGCCTTGTTTAATATATAAATATATTATAAAAAATAAGAAAAAACATATTTTTAAAGATGTATTTTTCTTAAATAAAAATAATTAAATAGAGTAAAAATAATAATATATATTAAAAAATTGAATTTCTTTATTTTGTTAACCAAGTTTGACAGATCTAAAAAATGTGACTTTTTTCTGTTCGATTCTCAAGTAATTTAAGAGCAAACCTGAAAAAATAAATGCAACACTACAAGAAAAAAATGCAAAAGTGAAAAAGTTTTGCCCGCTCTGAGGTCAAAACTTAAATCGAGAAACGAAAACGCTATTAATTTACGCTATAATATGATATAAATTTAACATTTTAGAGATATATAAATTGTTCTTTTTAAACGTCATATTTTGAATGACAAAAAATTAATTTATCCTTTAAATTAATTAAACTTTCTTATTCATATTATTCTAAATATGTTATGTCATATGTTAATTATAATTAGAAACTCCTTTCGTACTAATTTAAAAACTAAATTTTATTGTTTTGAAGATTTGTTATTATGCAGTTCATTGAAAATTATCAGTTGCAATTTCCCAGGTGATAATTCGAAATAATTTTTTGCCAAAAATTTCGAAAGCGAGTATATTAATATCCATGGTAAAATGATACCGTAAAATGATACCGTTATACCATGATTAATATCACTTGCTTGAGGAATTTTTCAAAAAATTATGAGAATTTATCAACGAACGAGGGGAATTCGTTTAGAAAATTTTTTGCCATTTTTCATTTATTTATATATTTTTTATGAATTATACGTTGGCCTACTTTGATAACAGTGAATTATTTCAACATTAGAATGATAATTTTTAATATCCCAGTAGGCCAGACGTATAAATATTTTTATTAGTATAATTCAAATTTTATTGGTGAAATTGAATGATGTCATTACATTTTAGAGAATTTCATTAGTTTAAATTAAAATAAAACTAAGGCACAAAATTTTCAATGAAATGTTCAATTAAGTGTTAAAAGGTATCATAATTAGTATTATATTGATATTTAAAAAATATAAATTATCACTTTTAATTGTCATAAACCAACGAAAAATATTTCAAAAATCCACCGCTGTTTTCAGAAAAAAATAGCTGCACCGCATTTTAAAGTTTAAATCTCTCTAGGCAAGCATCATCATCTAATTTGTATAGGAAACGTTATGTCGTCATACACTACACTGTATTACGCCCGCTATCCTAGGACAGCATTACGTAACACTTACGTTTATATTTGTTTTATTCATCAAACTATATGATTTCTTGTTTAAAACTTAAAATTTGTATCTTAAAAGTTTTGCTTAGTACCCATCTTTTTGTTTGATATCTTGATTAATATTGATTCGTGCTTCAAATTTGCCATGATAACAGGTACAAAGGACCTTAAACCAAAAAACGCAATAAAACTTTTAGTTATTGTAATATTATGCATGGATGTATATGGTTTTCTAATTATTTTCTGAGTATGTGTTAATCGTTGTAAAGAAAATCAAAAACTTAAAATGTAACCTTACATTTAAACTAATACATTTACATTTTTTGTGATTAATAGCAAGGCATGCCTGTACGACCTATGATGGGTGCACCAATGATGGGCCAAAGTGTGATGCCAATTGGTTTGCAACAACAGCCAATGAGTGGAATGATGACACAAACACTGTCTGGACAACAAACAGGACATATGACACACCAAACAACACAACAACAAACAAATCAGTCAAATGTGCAGCTTGATCCATTCGGCGCGTTTTAAATTGTTGAAAAATGGACTCATCTGTTCATACTATTATAGGTAAATATTGGTTTACTATTGTACTCTTATTTTGATTTTTCTAGTGCAGTAGATTTGTTAACAGAAAACAATTTAGAGAACCGTATGTGAAAATAATTTGAAGCCTTTCGTACTATAAATAATATTCAAATTTTTATTTTAAAAAATAACCCTATTGGTGAAACTGTGTTGTCTGTCCGTTTGTCTCTTATAATTGATTAGCTTGTAAACTAATAATTCTATCAACTCTAATGTTTGGAATTAGCATATAATTCGCATTTTCGACAATATTTGAGTTATTGACTTTTAAGAAATGAAAAATTTCACAAATTTAACCTCACTTTGAGTTTTGACACCTTTAAACAAATAACTCTTCTACCTTTCACGACTTTTAAACCGATATACGACATAATAAAATGAAAGTATTTAAAATTTAAATATTTTATAAAAAAGGTTAATTTTAAAATTTCAAGAACATTCCTTTTTATATGGGGATTTTTGCATTAAATTTCTTGACATTACTTTTGTGTTAATTCATAGGATGAGTACATTCATCCATCCAAAGTCGCCCTAAGTGTTGAGGAAGGTTCGAATCCATCCGAAACACGTAAAAAGAGAAATGGAGTTTTTCCCTGAGATAAATCCACCCATGAAAAAAATCAAATTAATTCCTTATTTGAGTTAAGTTGCTCACAACAATTCTTAATTATTTTTTCTAACTATTATGGATCAAAGACATTCATTGACTATGAGTATACAAAATTTCATAATTGGATTACAATGGGTCAATGGGAAAAATCCGACCGGCAATGTTTTTTAAAATCGGACTAAATATAAGATTAGAGCAATTGAATCATCAACTGGAGAATAATAAGTCCACTTTTTATAACTTTTCAGGAGAGACAAAAAACGAAATATTGAATGAAATAATAAAGATATGATTTTGAAATTTTCAATAGTATACATCAATAGTTCAACCTAATTAGAAATAAAAAGGTTTTTTTTTAAATTGATGTTTTTAGTCAAAGATATGTTTCCTTTTTGTAGTAAAAACAAGAAACATGTACACTTTGTCAACTGTTATTTCCAAACCCTATTTTCAGGTGTTCGGACGGACGGATTTGTCTCTTTTCTACAGTAAACGATGTATTTACACGTGGTTAGTGCAAATTGATAATAAAATTAAAATTGATAAATATAGGCTTGTCTCCTTTTTGCAGTTAACGCTTCAATTGTACCCCACCTGTTTGCACCTTGATAAGTATCCAATTAGAGCACCTCTTCCAATCCAGCCTCCTTTAGGCACTAATTTTTATCGTTATTATTTTTATTGTTTGATAGTTTAGGATTAATGTTTAATACAATTCTATATAAAATGTAAATAGTTATAGTTGGGTTTTGCTAAATATTTAACAAGTATCAGTTTATATAAGTTTCCATAGAGTCCAGTCAATGACCATTTTCCCGTATATTTCTTACAAGCAGCACCGATTTGCACAAAAATTTGGATTTATGTTGAACTTGCCCTCTACTTCAAAGTTGACCCTGTGCCGGTGGGTGCTTTTACCCTAGGGGTGTATACCACCTCCACCCCTGAATACATATTATGCCTACTATATTTTAGGCCAGTGTTGTGCGCCGTGTATTAACGTACAAAAATCATAAAATTATTAAACAGTGTTCATTAGTATGATAAAAAAGAAATCATTACGTAAATAATTAAAATTTAAATATTATGTTTCTAAATTTTTCGATATTTGATACATATTAGAATAGTGCATATACCTTTTAAAAGGCTAACAATGGTAAAAATTAGTAACAGAGTGACAACTGTTGGATAAGGAAGAAAATATTGCGCAAATGATGGGAAAATTAAATTAAAGTTGATCCGAGCTACAAAGGGTGAAATGGGGTGAGCCTTTTGGGGTGGAAAATGGTTTTTCACGATTTTCAGCGAAACAGTAAAGTAAAAGTAAAAGTTTAAAGTAAAAGTTGTAGGTAATAAAAAGGTCTATTGCTTTTGTATAAGCTATTTTTTCACGTTACCTAAAATTTTCTGTGAAAAATAGAAAAAGCAAGAAATAAATTATTTTTTGTTTTTAATTTTTATCTCCTACAAAAAAAAATTTTTTTTCGTCCAATTTAGTGGAAACTTACCTTATAATGTATGTACCTAATACGCTGTAATTTTTGGAATTAAAATATTTATTACAGCGTATTAGGGACATAATAAGGTAAGTTTCCACGAAATTGTGTGAAATAAAAAATTTTTGAGGGAAATAAAAGTTCAAAACAAAAAAACCGTTATGTGAAAAAATGGCTTATGCAAACATTATAAACCTTTTTATTACCTACAACTTTTGATAGAAGGTCTAGTTTCGGTGAAAATCATGAAAAACCATTTTCCACCCCGCGTAGGGGTTGTTTTTTAAGAATTATTAAAAAACACATCTCATTTTCAATAATTAAAAGATAATAGAAGTATTATATTTTGAGGTAAAAAAAAATTTAATTTTATATTCTTTTTTAAAGGGGTGGTTTTTTATAAGGGTTGAAACTTATAAATATGTAAATGATCCCAAAATTAAAACAGTAAATCTTCATTTATTATTACTAGTAACAGGAGACCGGTGAAAAAAAGACAGTTTTTTTAATCTGTTTCGCAAAACAACTTTAAAATTAATATATATTTTTATTTCACAAAACTTATTATTTTTGGTTTTCGATACAATAATTTCTGCTGAAAAACTAAATGTCAATATATGGAGGGGTTGAAATCTCAAACTCTGAGATATCAAGACTTCGGTCTGGGTTAAGAATTTTTTATATAGTTTTCGGCAAAAAACTTTTATTAGGAAATTGTTTTTTGTTTTGGGCAGCGATGTATATCAAGCATAAAACTTTAACAAAAGTATAAGTATTTTTTTTATCTCTGTTTAGATCTTTTTTACAAAACTAATACGAAACATCAAAACGTTGCCGAAAATTATTATATTAACAGATCTTTAACGGTCTAATCACACAAGTGACCTCAGGGGTCACTGGTGTGATTAGACCCTGATACGGGACTTGGCGAACCCGAGGTACCTGAGCTATAGTGGGCTCTAGCCTGCTATTGCAAACCGTAAACCTGTTGTCATGTCTAGCGGGAACGGGGACTTTGGCTTAGCAGCCCGGGTCGCGGAAAGGTGCTCTTTTATTAACACCCTCTTGTGGGTACACACTAAAGAAGATTCATGTAGGGTCAAACCATGAAAAGTACCAACCTCTGAGCACCTGTCGCCCCCAGTTTCATATAGACTTTTAACAGGTATAGACGAAGGCCTGTCGGTGACCTTTATTGCGTCTTAACTCGTGGGGACAATATGGATCAATATGTTAGTAACCTTTTAAATTTTTTAAAAATTTTGTTTTCACCTGTTTATTATTTCTTACATCCTATCATGAAATATTGCCTTATGTCATTGTTAGCATTATTGTTTAGCATTTTTTTACGAATTTTTAAAACAAATTATATTTTGATCAAATGACTATGACATTTGATAAAAAATTTAAAATACACATCCAAAATATTTGTGGATTGAATGCCAACCGTGACGCCGTGCAACATCATCTCGAGCACGACCAACTGCATATTCTTTTTCTTACAGAAACACAAGTTTCTGAAAACTATCCCTATGACGTAACACTAAATCCTAAATATAGGCTTGAATAAGCTTTTAAACTTCACCAAGGTGTATGTGCATACATTCATGAGAGTGTTGCATATAAACGCTTTCCAAATTATGAAGTACAAGGTGATGGCTACAGCACAGTAGTATTTAAGGTTTTTTCTACCTGAAATTTCTTTTTTCACAATAGTTCTATACCGGTCCCCAAACAAATATAATTCCAAATTTTTTAATCTCTTGACTAGTGTTATCGACGAAATTAGAGCACAATTTCAAAATTGTGAGTTATCGTTAACCGTGACTTCAACGTCCACAACAAATCGTAGTTTAAATTTTCCAAAATGACCGACGACGACAACAATGGAAGGCAGGCAGAAATATTTGCTGCATCGCACGACCTGACGCAGATTGTAAAAAGCCCAACTTTGGTGATAAAAGTTTTCTCTTAGACCTTAATCTCACATCTATGCCAGATATTACGAGTGTCGATGTCGATAAGGGTAGTATTGGAAATTCTGACCATAATCTAATCACATCAATTAGTAAAACTGATTTGCTGCAAATTAGAGTTCCCAAACCCCGTAAAATATTTCACTTTTCAAAAATGGACACCAATGGTCTCCAAAGTTTTTTTCAAGGTTTCCGTTTTGATGGTCATTGTTTTTATACTGAAGATGTAAATGTTTCTGCTCAAAACTTTACTGAAACCATTCTATTCGATATTAACAAATTCGTTCCCTTTTCCATAATGAAACCCCAACCAAAATATTTGTTTTCGAAAGCAGCCAAATTGGCTCTTAGAAACAAGCGTAGATTATTTAATATTTGCATCATAAAAAGAACTCTGTTAATCGATCCCAATATTTAAAGGCTAATAAAATATCAAACCAGATAATTGAAAACGAAAAAGCACAGATTGACAGAGCGAAAGCGACAAAACTTTCGAGTATGTCAATTTCTGACTAAAGTTTTTACAGCGCCATTAATTCTTTAAATTGTGGCACTAAATCTTCTATCCCTCCTATCATTGGTGGTGACTCAATCATTACTGACCCTGCAAGGAAAGCTACATTGTTCGCGGTACGCTTTGCTTCAAATACAACAGTTTTAGAAACTCCTAAAGAAACACCCAAATCCAGTCTTCAAGAGTTAATATGAAACAATTACATTTCAAACCCAAAATTGTCGAAAAACTTTTAAGGGGGTTAAACAACAACAAAACCTCTGGTCTGGACAACATTCCTCCTGTTATTCTCATTTTCAAAAGAACTTGAACCAACTCATACCAAAATATTCTATAAATCCTATAAATTTGGTATTTTTCCATCTTGCTGGAAGTTGGCCAATGTCCAGCCTGTCCCAAAAAAAGGAACGAAATGTGATATTTCAAATTATAGACCAATAGCCTTACTCCCAGTCATGTCTAAAATATACGAGCACTGTATTAATTCATACATATCCAAATTTTTGGAAGACAACCATTTGATATCTGACGCCAATACGGTTTTAGAAACAAAAAATCAACAACCGATCTATTGAACTATGTGGCACACCTTTGGAATAGCATACTTGAGAAAGGTGGTGAAACGTACGTGATCGCATTAGACATCTCAGAAGCATTTGATCGAATCTGGCATGCCAACTTGATCAACAAGCTCGTTGCGTACTGTTTACATCCCGTAGTCGTGAAGTTGATTCAAAATTTTCTGTCTAACCAATACATCTCGGTATCTATAGATGGCTTTTCTTCTGAGTCTAAATTAATAACCGCTGGTGTACCCCGAGGCTCAGTTTTATCTCCCACTTTATTTTTAATTTATATCAACGAACTGTTGCAAATCACCAGTAACCCAATAAATAGTTTTGCAGATGATAGTACATTGCACAATTTATTCGTCCCCCTAACTTCAAAGGGTAAAATGCATGAACGAATAAATCCCGCCCGGAGAGACGCTGCCATAAATGTAAACGAGGACCTAAAAGTCGCCGATTGGGGTGACAAAAATTTGGTCAATTTTAATTCCACTAAAACACAGCTATTGATTGTTTCCAGATCAAAGACCGCGTTTCCCAACGATATTTCAATTAATATAAGTGACGACCAAATAGACGAATGTGAAAGCATTCGTTTATTGGGAGTCACAATATCCAATGACTTACTCTGGAACGATCATATAATGGCCATGGCAAAGAGCGCGTCAAGAAAACTCGGCCTCCTCAATAGATGTAAAAAATATTTTACTTCGCATCAATTACCCAACATTTATAAGTCCTATATTCGTCCTTGTATGGAAGCATTGTTGTCAAGTTTGGGGCGCTGCATCTGTTACTATCCTAGCTCTATTGCACTCGTTCAAAAGCGTACTATGCGAATTGTTGGTGATCGAAATTTCCGAAATTCCCTACAACATCGTCGCACTGTTGCTGATCTCGTTGTTTTTTATAAACATCGTCACCAGCGGGATGAAATCAGGTCCATAATGCCTCAGACATATGTTTTTTTCCCGTTTGACTCGTCAATCGGTTTGTGCAGGCAGTCGAACTGTCGAGATTGCTCACTGTCATAGTAATAAAATGCAAAGGGATTTCTTTGTGCGTACATCGTACAAATGGAATGCTTTGCCCGAATCAATAGCCTCGAGTTCCTTCAATCCACAAAGATTTTAAAAAAGCGTCCACCCATACCTCAAGACGCATGATGTTGTGGGACCTAGGTCTAAAAAGGTATTGATGTGTTGTGACACATTTTGTAATTCCTACTACACAACACATTTTATTAAAAAAAAAATTAGAAATTCTAAAAATATTCCAAAAATTATTAAAAAATCAAAGATTGAAACTTTTTCCAATATTTTTTAAAATATTGCAAAAAGTATAACAAAATAAAAAATACAAACTTTTTTCAAAATCATAAAAATTATAATAAAATCAAAAATTTAATCTTTTTCAAAATTTTAAAAATATTACAAAAATTAAAAATAAAAACAAAAATACAAACTTCTTTCAGAATTCCAAAATTATTCCAAAATATTTCAGAATTCCAAAAACACAAACTTTTTTCAACACATAACACAAAATTCCAAAAATTATAATAAAATCAAGAATTTAAACTTTTTCAAGAAAATTTTTACAAAATCAAAAATTTTTTCAAAATTCTAAAATTATTGCAAAAATTCAAAAATTTAAATTTTTTTCAAAACTCATAAAAATATTCCAAAAAATATGGAGGCGCTGAAATCTCAAGCTCTGAGATATCAAGACTTCTTTCTGGGTTAAGGATTTTGATATAGTTTTCGGCAAAAAACTTTTATGGACATGGTTTTTAGTTTTGGGCAGCGATGTATATCAAACATAACTTTTTGTTAAAGTACATGTATTTTTTAGCTCTATTTAGATATGTATTACAAAACTAACACGAAACATCAATACGTTGTTGGAAAGTTATAACAGATCGTATATTAACATGATTTAGTGAAAAGATTATACAATCAGCAAACTACTCAAAAACCTCACAATTTAGCGTTTCGAGAAAATATTTCAAAATCACAAATTTATATTTCTTTCAAAATTCCAAAAATAGTGTAAAATAAAAAATTCAATTTTTTTTTCAAACAAAATTCTAAAAATATTTCAAAAATTATACAAAATCACAGATTAAAACTTTTTTCCAAAACTCTAAAACTATTGCAAAAAATTTTAACAAAATCAAAAGCTGAAAATTTTTTCAAAATTCCACAAATTATAATAAAATCAAAAATTTAAAATTTTTTAAAATTCCAAAAATATTCCAAAAATTCTTATAAAATCAAAAATTGAAACTTTTTCAAAATTCCAAAAATATTCAAAAACTGTAACAAATTCAAAAATGTCCATGTTCAATTTCATTTTCATTTACATTTTCAGCAAACTATTCAAAAACCTTCAATTTAGCGATTCGAGAAAATACTACAAAATCACAAATTCATATTTCTTTCAAAATTCCTAAAATATGGTAAAAATTATAATAAAATCAAACTTTTTTCAAAATTCTAAAAATATTCCAAAAATTATTACAAAATCAAAAATTGAAACTTTTTTCAAAATTCCAAAAATTATAATAAAACCAAAAATTTAAAATTTTTCAAAATTCCAAAAATATTCCAAAAATTCTTCCAAAATCAAAAATTAAAACTTTTTCCAAAATTCTAAAAATATTGCAAAAATTATTACAAAATCAAAAATACAAACTTTATCCAAAATTCCAAAAATATTTCAAAAACTATAACAAATTAAAAAATTTCTATGTCCAATTTCATTTTCAAGTACATTTACGTCATAAAAACAGCTACTTTTTTTTCCCCAAACAATTGGTTAAAAAAATCAATGAAATCATTTTTTGACACGCTTGACATTATTTTTTTGACAAACTTATAAAGCCATAATTCTCTATAATAATAATATATTTTCATTTCATACAAATTATTAATTTAATTTTTTTCCAAAAAATTGGGTAAGAAAATAAATAAAAATCTTTCTTTTGACACACTTGACAACATTTTTTTGACAAACTCATAATGCAAATCTAGATTTTGGTCTCACATACCAATCCCGACCATCAAAATTTCTCCAAATTTAATGTTCCTTCTCGTAATCACTTAAAATGAACGTTTTTTAAGCAAAAAATATGCAAATTTCTGTGTTCTGACACACTTGACGATTTTTTTTGACACACTTCCGGTACAGTTATCGAACACATCGTCCTTTCGGCTCTTCCCATTGAGTAAAGCTATTTTTAGAAAAAAGATTTTTTCAAATCCGTCCAGCGGTTTTCTAGATTTCGTCGGTTGTGACGGCCGGCCGGCAGACAGACATACATTTTTTTCTGCTTTATTTAGAATCAGTATTTTCAGTCATTTTATAAAAATAACATATCTTAAATCACTTTAAGATAATTCAACCTTAAGAATGAAAGCTTTCGAAATTGATTGGCAAATAAACTCCAAAAAGATATAAAAAATAGTGTTTTTTATTTTTCTCAAATTAATTTCCGTATTAGGTAGATTTCATATAAAAATCTACCTATTGCAATGGGCTTCATCTCGGAATTTCGGAAAAATTTTTGTGCCAAACGACTTTATATGATAAGCGGAGACAAAAAAACAAAAAAAAAAAAATTATATATATATATATATATATATATATATATATATATATATATATATATATATATATATATATATATATATATATATATATATATATATATATATATATATATATATATATATATATATATATATATATATATATAAACGATATGAGATATAACGAAAACGACCGGCACTCACGGTCGCATTTGTTGAGATAGATCAAAAATATTTTCTGTACTTGTGTGTTTTAATAATATCTTGGACAAGTTCGTGAATCAGCAAAATCCGACACGTGGTTAAGAAACTAGAGGCTTTTTTCTGAAAAAAATTGATTTTTTAAAATCGTTATAACGGCCGTTTGGATACTAATATTTCAAAAAATTTAACAAATTTAGAATTTTTGAAATCTTTTTTATCAATTTGTTTTAAAACTAGACCTCTGCAGTTAGAGGTTCTTGAGTGAGCGGCTCCAACAAAAAAGTTTGCAAAAAAAAATTTTTTTTTGAAACAACCGGCACTCTCACGGTCTCATTTATAAGGCCAGATCAAAAAACCTTTTCTAAAAATGTGCGTTTTGTTAATATCTTGGACAAGTTCGTAAATCATCCCAATTCAAAACATGGTTAAGAAACTAGAGGCTTTATACAAGAAAAAAACTCTGTTTTTTAGATCCGTTATAACGGCCGTTTGGATTCTAATATTTTTAAAAACTTCATAAATTTAGAATCTTTAAAACCTTTTTAATCAGTTGCTTTCAAAAAAAAGACCTCTGCAGTTGGAGGTTTCTGAGTGAACGGCTCCAACAAAAAAGCTTGTAAAACACAAAATGCGTTTGAATCAACCGGCGCTCTCACGGTGAATTTGTGGAGCCAGATCAAAAAACCTCTCTTAAAAATGTGTGTTTTATTAACATCTTGGACAAGTTCGTAAATCAGAAAAATCTGACGCATGGCTAAGGAACTATAGGCTTTATACTAGAAAAAAAAGTGTTTTTTTTAATCCGTTATAACGGCCGTTTGGATACTAATATTTTTAAAATCTTCATAAATTTAGAATCTGTGGAAACATTTTAATCCGTTTCTTATAAATATAAACCTCTGCAGTTAGAGGTTTTTGACTTGTTGGCTTCAACAAAAAAGTTTGCAACAATCCCCAACTACAATTTCCAAAAACCTTATAACAGTCAATGTCAACCTTATAACAGTCAAAAAATAAAAGATTTGAATAGAAGAAATTAATTTTTTTTCTTAGAAATTAACTATTTTGATATTTTGCAGTAATTGCACGACATATGATATAGAGCAGGTTTGTGTCATAAATTATCACACACATGTTCTGTGGTAGATTTGATATTTGTTTGTTGCAAAATTGGATAGATATAATTTTGCTTGTAGGTAGCTAATTTTCTTTTTAAAATTTGTTCGATATTTGTTTGAAATTAGTTTGTTTTGTTTAAACTAATCTGATACATCAGATTCTACTGGCACACAAAACTGTCTGATCTCGAAATCTACCTATTTCTAGCGGATATACGTGCCGCTTGGACTTTTTATTTGTGATATCTATCTAGTGCTCAAAAACAAAAACAGTTATAAATAGTATAGAATTTTTTGTCGTACTATTTAAAAAGCAAAAAAATGTTATGTTATAATCCATGAATATGATAGAATGGCATTAGGCCTAACGACCAATTGGTATAATACATCAATCGTCTTTATTAATTATTTAATAACCTCATACAAATTTTTCTTTTCAGAGATAATAATCACGGCCAGGATAATTACAATGTCCAAAACTATATAAAAAAATTAATTTGTCGAACAAAACGTTATAATATTCAATCAAGTCTTCAAAATTACTATTATAAAGAAATCTATATTATTCAATAAATTAAAAGTTTACAACAAAGGAAAACGCATGTTCAAAAAGGCTATTATATGCAAAAATATAATAATTATTTTTGTTATTTAATTTTTCGTTAAAAATTAAAATTCTATTCAAATTTATTTAAGAAAAGTAAATTAATTCAAAATAGTAATCTTATGATAAAAATATATATATAAATAATAAAAGAAAAGTATATATTCAATTATATATATAAATAAATAATTTAATTAGATAAATTAAATTAGGAATTTATCTAAACAAAAACAAAGAATTTAAAATTTATTAATTATATTAAAGCTATCATTCCAGACATGTATTTTTTTGTTATAGTTTATCTAAAATTTAATTTGCAATATTCATTTGTATAAATGAAAAATTTATTAAAATATTTATGATTCATTTTTTTTTGTTATATGTGTATATAAAGCATAAAATGAGTATTGTTTGTTGTCTGTCGTCTTTCTTAATATTATTAAAGAGAACTGGAAAAATAAATTTTCTTCAAATGCAAAATTTTCAATTGATTGTTATGCTTTATACTTACAGCAATTGTATTTGTTGGTTTTTAATTTCTTTATATTCTAATATTCATTATCTTTGAGTATGTACTTCTAATTTTGTATAAATTATAATAAAATCATCTTGTAAATATCTATAAATTAATAGAATTTATTCAGTTTACTGCTTAAAGAATTTATTTTTTTATTTACTTATAAGTATGTTATTCTAATGCTCATTATTTTGTAAAATATAATTTGTTATATTTCCTGACATAATTTTTCATGAACCTGTCATTTATTATTTTGTTTGTTTTACAATAATTATTATATGTGTAATAAAATGTGATTGATTTGTTATAAAACAAATTACAAAAACTATAGAATCCAAAAATATTTCTTTTATGGCGAATACGATATACATATATTTATACGTTAAATCAGACAATATATAAAGAAAATAAATGAAATAAAATATATGTTGTATAATGATAGTAAATAACGATTTCTTAATTTTTGGATTGGTAGATTAAAAACAAAAAAAAATCCTAACATTCAAAACTTTATTTACATTACCCTCGGTCGACTGTTGATATTTTTAAGATTTGTAAATTGGACTTTACTTTTTAATTTGACTTCTTTTTTCAGGTATTTTTCAATTAAAGTTAATAGTATAATTGAAACTCGATAGATAAGCTTTAAATAATGAAGGATAGTTTTAATTGGTGAAATCTAAATCCTGAAAATATTTTGTTTTTATATTACGAAACAGTAGTTTTTTTCTACGCAAATGATTAATTTTTAAAGTTATTCAAATATAAACAACGTTATGAATATAAAATTTCGATTGTAGAAAAATATTCTTGTAAAGTTCACTTCCTGTTTTTTTCAACTCAGCTTAAACATCGAATATAAATTATAATGATATCTGTAAAGTATAAAGTAATAAAAGAATAATAAAACAAAATTTATATTCTCGTTCTAATAAAATGGTTGACGGGATATGAAATAACCACGTTTAAATATGAAGGTTAGTTCTGTGCATTTTTACAACTAAAAGCTACATACAACAGAATTTCATAGAAATTTAGAATTTTAGAAACACCAACGGAATTTTTTACAATCAATTTTGTATGGAATTCTGCTTCAAATTTGTTTGACAAAATCCAAATAATAATTTATTGTTTTTATAGAGTAATGAGAATATAAGCTAGACGAAGAGAGGGCAGCAATCATAAACGAAACACTCATTTTAGCGTCAGCTTTTTTGCCACTTGCCGTATATTTACTATAACGTTTTAAATATTCTGTATTTTTTCTACGTTTCATGCCATCATCAGAAATATCTTATAAATAAACAAAAAATTACAAGTATTAAAAAATCACAAGTTAGATCTCGTACATAAACACAGAGTGTGTCTCTAACAAAAAGCGTATTTGTTTATGACGAATATAGCAAAGAGGATCTTTTTGTCCTTAAACGCGTTACTATATTGTTGCAAAATATCTTTAATGACAAAATATAACTTTTTCTGCTCCTATCACAGTAAATTATCAATTACATCACACTATCCATGACATGTAAATTGATTATTACAAAAAGTGTAACGTAATGAGAAAAAAAGTGTTACGTAATGTATTTTCATATATATATATATATATATTACCTAACACTTTTAATAAAAAGAAAAATTTTTAATTAAAGAAAAATTTGATTTTTAAAAATTAAATTTTTCCATACATTTTGACACAGAATAATGCAAAGCCTACCACAATTTGTAAACTATTTGCATTTAATTTATAATTAGTAGTTCATTTTTTCAAGTAATTATACGCGTTTGGGCATTAAAACAAAGTCGTAGAAAAAGTATATAACAAACCTCGAGCTGCAAACCATTTCCCATGCTCGTGAAGGTACTGCACTCGCCGCTACGCGTCTCGTGCGCAATATTTTCCCTCGCATGTAAAATGCTAATTACAGCGCTAGGTATGTAATATACTATAAACAAACCAACGATTATACTCTCAGCTTCTCTAACAATAAATATATGAAAATTAGTAACATCTTTATATTTTTCTTTCAAAATTTTCTATCAGTTCAAATTTTAAAGGTGATTTAGTTTAAAACGAAAATGAGAAAGAAAATATGAAAAAAGCACATGTTTTCAATTTTCACCCAAAATTCTGTTGAAAATTTTAAAATAATTCAATAAATCCTGAACCGTCCGTTGCATATAATACTTATCATCGTTCTTATCGTTCTTATCTTTCATAACAATATCGCATTTTTGTATTATGAACCTTTTTTTTGCCAAAACCTGAATAATGCGACACATTATGAAAGACGAAGGCGGATTTGTGCGAAAACAAATTTGACAAATGCGATTGATCAATAGCAGACGGATATCGCATTTTACATATATATGTAAATTTCAAATAACACTTTTTCTCAAGTCTAAATTTAAAATAATTATGTGATTTAAATACGCTAGGATATTTATGTTTTGAATAACTTAAAACAAAATTTATTAATTATCAAACATTTCTTAAAACTCCATTAAAGGAAGAAATCTCATAAATTTCACAAATATTCATCTATTATAACTATGTTGTGGTCCGACCTCAAAGAAAAATTCAATTTTTAATAATTAGCAGAACTGAATATATTAAATAATCAAAAACACTTTAAATCGACGTTAAAAATATTTCAAATGTTGAAGTTTGACATGTAAAAACTTCTTTATTGGGAATGCGACAACAGCATTTTATAATTGGAACACTAGAGACGGACCTCATCCGTTCAATCGCAAAAAATGCGATCGGTTTTATAATAATGTTCCTCTAAAATAAACGAAACCAGTCATCGCCATCTCAAATTTCAGGTCTGGAGAATTAATATTTATCCAAAAATTCAACGATAACAAGCCGACAAACGAAAAATTGGATTAGATTTTTATACAATAAAAATGTGATTTTTACTGTAACCATATGCGATAATAGTATATTAGATGCCGGGGTGTGTGTCAACATTATTTTGTACAACACTTGAGTACACTTTTCACCAATGTTTGTATACTCCCTTATTTACACCTAGTTAAATGAAAAAATTGGACAATAAACTTAAAACTGAAATTCGATTACTATTATTAATAATTTTCAAACCAGAATAGAACATAAAAATTTAAAAATATTTAAAAATGAAAAGCTTGGCTTTATAACATTGAAGAAATAACAATCATACTCTAAAAAATAGGCTTAAAATGACATCATTTTCTAATTATTTTAGTAAAAAAACAGCAATTTTGAAAAACTTAAAATTTTGATATAAACCTTTGTTTTTGTTGTTTGTAAATATTATTTTTCTATGATAGCAGATGCAAAATCTATTATCAAGCAGACTTAATCTCCTGTGAAAAGGGTTTTTTCCCTCTAGTGTAAAATCATTTTCGCTAAATAACAAATTGTAGATGCTATGATATTTTCATATAATTTGACAACGTTTTTAAAACAAAGCAACCATGAAAAAATAGAATATGAATTTTGAATGTTAAGGCAATGATACATGTAAAAGAAATATCTTTCAGACATAAAAAATTTCGCATTTAATTGGTTGAGGGGCGGTAACATTTTTTAAATTTCAAAAAAATATTTTTGACTGAGAGACAGAAAAAATATCTGTAAGATATAAAAACATAACCTAAAAAGATATTTTTTGCTTGACAGTTAAAACTGATTAACTGAAAAATTGATTTTAAAAGTAAGTTTTACCAATAATCAATTACAACTAACTTAATTTTATTATTTTATTACAATTAAAATAATTTATTTACTTATTCATATACATAGATTTAGGCATTTTCACATCAGACCAAATTTTTATTTTTTTGTTGCGATTATCACCTAATCTAAATCTACATGAATAAGTAAACAAATTATTTTAATTGTAGCTAAATCATCAAATTAAGTTAATTTTAATTGATTATTGGTAAAACTTACTTTTAAAATCAATTTTTCAGTTGATCAGTTTTAACTGTCAAGCAAAAAATATCTTTTTAGGTTATGTTTTTATATCTTACAGATATTTTTTCTGTCTTTCAGTCAAAAATATTTTTTTGAAATTTAAAAAATGTTACCGCCCCTCAACCAATTGAATGCGAAATTTTTTATGTCTGAAAGATATTTCTTTTACATGTATCATCGCCCTTATTATGTCGATTTATCGTTTAATAATTTATAAAAAAATACCGTTTATATATTTACTATCATAGAAAAAAAGGTATTTCCCACGCGAAATAAAAACATTTTACGGTCGTGAAGTTGTCCCACTCTTCGCAAACGCGTCTCGTGAACAAATTTTCACTCACGAAAAAGCAGCGTTTTTATCTCTTGTAGCAAAATATACTATCTTTTAATATTTTATTGCCTTTCATTTAAACTTGCATTTACTTTCGTCTTATTGGGATTAAATTGCAATATTTTTGCTTCCCGGTGTCGGTTATGCTACATGCAATTATATATTTTAGCTCAATTTTCAAGTAAATAATGTTTTATATTTATAAATTGTAATAATAACATATTTTTGTAGCGTTTGTTTTATACGCACGTAAACATAAATTTTAAAAATAAAAGATTCAATTTTATTTCTATGATCACTCAATATATTTCGTCTTTTTAGGACATCCTCAGGAGTAATGGTGTTTAGTTTGATAGAAAGGTTTTTATATATAAGAAAAATTTACTAATACTAACAATCTCAAAATTTTTATACATGTGACTCTATACATAACAAATTTCTAAAATAATTACATTTAACTTAAAAGAAAAAGAGGGAACATACAATAAAACTTAACAATACTAAAAATATATACAATTACAAAAAAAAAAACTAAAGATAAACCAAATTAAAATATCAATGGGAGTAATCGGCAATCCTCTATGTCGGAAGAATCTGAAAATAAAAACAAAGGAAAAGAGATGTATCCGAAAAAGCAATGAAGCAATTAATTGGAGTAAAGGACTAAATAATTTACCTAACCAGTTTTAAACGTTGCTAATGAAATAAATGAAAGAAAAAACCTAATAAAGAAGAGCCGAATCAGTTAAAGTAGAATATTTGATTTCAGTTTGTTCCTTTAAAATATTCTCATTGAAAAATAAGGACTTACGTATATCATAAGTCTAGAATATCTAACTTTCTACCATTTGGTTGAGTGTGTA
The DNA here is from genome assembly GCA_963693315.1 of Diogma glabrata. Lineage (NCBI taxonomy): Eukaryota > Metazoa > Arthropoda > Insecta > Diptera > Cylindrotomidae > Diogma > Diogma glabrata. The sequence goes on along the minus strand of OY856188.1, from coordinate 140,185,187 downwards.
AAATAGAAAGATTATCAAAAGAAACATTATGGTTTGAACTTATGATATGGCTGGCTAAATCGGATTCCTGATTACCCTTCCTTATACTCGCGAAATGCTCATTTGCTGTAATTTTAAAGCTACGTCCAGTCTGGTCTATGTATTTGTAACTACAGTCCTTACATTTAATTTGATACACACCGGATTTCCAGGATCAGAAATCTGCTTTAGACAACCATATCATAAATTCAAACCATAATGTTTCTTTTGATAATCTATTTTACACACTCAACCAAAAGGTAGAAAGTTAGATATTCTAGAATCTTATGATACACGTAAGTCCTTATTTTGCAATGAGAATATTTTAAACGAACAAACTGAAATCAATTATTCTACTTTAACCGATCCGGTTCTTTTTATTAGGTTCTTTCTTTCATTTATTTCATTAGCAACGTTTAAAGCTGGTTAGGTAAATTAGTTAGTCCTTTACTCCATTTAATTACTTTATTGTTTTTTCTGATACTTCTCTTTTCCTTTGTTTTTATTTTCAGATTCTTCCGACACAGAGGATTGCCGATTACTCCCATTTACTTTATCATTCATAAATTTTGATATTTTAATTTGGTTTATCTTTAGTTTTTTTTTGTAATTGTATACATTTTTATTATTGTTAAGTTTTATTGTGATTTGTGTGTTCCCTCTTTGTCTTTTAAGTTAAATGTAATTATTTTAGAAATTTGTTATGTACAGAGTCACATGTATAAAAATTTCGAGATTGTTAGTATTAGTAAATTTTTCTTTTACTTTTTTCTTTTAATTTAATTTAATTTTTCTTTTTTTAGGTTTTTATATAACCTTTCTATCAAACTAAACGACATTACTCCTGAGGATGTCCTAACTAAAAAGACGAAATATATTGAGTGATCATAGAAATAAAATTAAATCTTTTATTTTTAAAATTTATATTAACGTGCGTATAAAACAAGTGCTAAACAAATATGTTATTCAACGAATTACGCCAAGAGCCTACGACAAAAAGTGTAAACTATATTGTAATAATGTTTTGCTGTTAAACAAGCAAATGTTCAGCTTAAGTTCACGAACGAAAGATTAGGAAATGCTATTTTTCTATGATAGAAAAGATAAATAATAGTAATTATAACTTATTACATTAGAAAATTACCATGTTTTTTCATTAAAACACATTCTCATGAAAATATAATTTGTTAGGACTGAAAATACTTTCATGTCAAGTTTTGAAAAGTATTACTTTCGCATAATGTCAACCCTCCATGTATCAACCGTATATGAAAATAAGTTTTTTCGCTCTATTGTGGTAAAGTAAGAAATTTCACACAATCTAATGAGCATCGAAAGGTACATATTCCCTTTTGCATTACAGTAGAAAAGTTGCCAAAAGATTATGCAACGCAACATCAATTAAAAAAAAATCAACATCTACAAACCAGAAAACAAAAACTGATATTGAAATGGTAATTTTTCCACAACGACAATCGTTACTAAAATAATTCCAAAATATGTCGTATACTGTAATGTCCTATAAAACTCGGTTGTAAACTTCGATTATCACCCTCCTCGGGCTACCAGCACCGTGGAGTATTTTCTTCGTTAGAGCAACAATTCATTTCATTTCCTTGCCGCATATTCCACCATTATTTATATCTACTTATTAACTACATAATTTTACATTGATTACATACATAACTTCGAAATAATTTTTTGCAGAAAAGTTTTTGTTTTCTTTACAAGAATTTAACGTTTTATAAAAAAATAGAAAAATGATATAGTATATATATTTTGTAAGTTATAATTTTAAAATCTTTAATCATTTTGTTTTATTTAAAAATAAAATTATGATAAATAATGTAAATATAAAAGATAATGAAACAGAATTAAAAGGCTTATTATATTATTTTAAATAGTTAATTTTAGGTTTTAAACAACAGGTTTTCGTTTTTGAAATAATTAAGTTTAATAAAAATATAAATAAAATTACAAAAACAAAATATTAAATTACTATTATATTATTATTATTATTAATTAATATAGTTAAACAGAATAATTAATTATAAATATTTACAAGTCCTATATGTATGTTATTAAACGAAAAACAAAAAAACATGATTTATTTCCTTTTTTAGCTAAGGTCATTTAAATTATTAAGAATAGGTAAACAAAAAGGTGAAGATGTCGATTTTTCCGTAGAAAAAAAACAACCAACAATATGTATGTAATTCTAATTACCCAAGTGAAAATGAAAAACACAAACAGAAAAAAGTTATAAAATAAAAAGAAGAAAAATAAATATATGTAGCTTAAATTTAAATAAAAATATTTTGTTTTGCAACTTACATTAAACAGATATAAAATCATAGCTGAACTTTTGAAACCATAGTAAACGAACAAATTAAAAAAAATTTCAAGCCAACTGAAAATATGTAAGCAAAAATCAAAAAGTCATCACATGTTGCTTTTTTGTAAAGCACTCATCAAGAATTGTAATTTTTTTAACAGTTGATCTGTGTGTGACAATCCGACGTACCCCAATCCCTAATACAGACATATGAGTTAACATGAAATGACAATGAAAAATGAAATATAACCCAAGCTGTATCTTAGGAGCACTGTTACCGCTAAACTGACTACTGACTACTTTAGCATTCGATAAATTCCATTTATTTTCGTTGCTTCATTTTTTAACGAAATAGTGAATCTTGCATTCGAGTGTATAAAATATTAGGACGGCTTAATGAAGACCTTAAATTTCAAATATTTAAACATAATAACACAAAATAGTTTAATTGCTCACAAAAATCAATCGCCAGCGTTGTCTAGGTCTTTCCTCTTCGACGAACATCAGCTGGTTGTTGTTGGGACGCTTTTTTATCATTCTATCCAATGGAGCCCTTTCTACATGACTGAACCATCTAATCCGGTTGGATTTAATGAATCCGATTACATGGCAGCTTCCAAGAAGCTGTTTGATTTCATGATTCATTCGGATTCTATACTGATTTTCAGAAACTTTACATGGACCATAAATTGTTCATATGACCTTCCTCTCGAATGTTTATAAAATTCTACAATCGGAGGAAGTTAGTGTCCAGCTTTCACTTCAAAATGTAAGCACAGGTCAGATTAATGCTTTGTAAAGTGTGAGTTTACACGCAGAAGTTTTGAGTATGCGTAGACAACTCTGTATGCGGCAGAGACACGGACTTCGATATCTGCCTGCATGTCATTTGACGATGTTATTACAGACCCGAGGTATTTGAAGTTTTCCACGCGTTCCACTTCATAGTCGCCAGTATTCAGATTTCCGGGAGGTATGTTCTTAGATGTTGTTAACACTAGTTTTGCCGGTGTTGATGCATAATCCAAGTCGTTTCCCACATCCATTTCTCTAACGCTAGACTAGCGTTAGATATAGCGGTTGATCTAGCGTTAGATTTGTATGAAAAATGTCCAAATAGTCTACCGCTATACCAATTAGAAAGGATTGAATCTTTAATAAAACAAACATTTTCGCCATTTTGAAATCAACTACAGTGAGACCCCTGGTGGGGAGAAGTCGAAAAAGCAGTAGAAATAGGCCGTTGAAATATATCATTTTTTGACAGATAAAAATAACAAAAATAAAATTTGCGGTTTTTTTTTATTTCTGAAAAAATACATTGTTTGTAATTTTGATTTAAACATTTAATTACGGCTTCAGCAAAATTTCTTGTAAATTACAGCAAAATTTCTTGTAAACATCTTGGCTGCCAATTGTTATATGAAACCTAAAAAGACGAAAAAAATTTATATAAACAAATTGATTTCATTTGAACCTTAAATTTAAATTTTAATAAATTTTTACATACCGTCTTTGGTTCCAAAACTTTTTAAATTATTATATAATTAAATATATTTTGAACATATTTATAAAGCATTTTGTACTTAATATTAAACTTCAAATTTATTATATGTTAATGTTTTTTGTTTTGAAAACAAACAATTACTGATAGATGACAGTCATATTATTCTTTAAATCGTACAAAAAGATTTATAATTTAAAGCGAAGACACATTTTTTATTAAAATATTATTTATAGGTATAAAATTATTGAAAAACAAAAAGTAGCGTTGAATTTTGCGTAAAACTAAATATTCGTCATGGAACTGGGTTAGCATTTTTTTCAAGCTTAGAGAGACTATCCTTAATATCGCTTGTTCTACGTCCGAGAAGCACAATATCATCTGCGTAGCCAAGAACTTGACTAGATTTGTTATATATGTAGTTTTGTGTCTCAATTCGGCTTTTTCTTATCGCGTAATCCAGCGCCAAATTAAATAGTACGGGTGCAAGTGCATCACCTTGTCCCTCACCTGATGTTATATCGAAAGGATCAGAAACTGACCCTTCGATTACTATTCTACAATTTGATCCCGATGTTGTGAGTTTGCACAGAGAAACAAGTTTCTCTGGGACACCAAGGCATATGAGTGCGGACCAAAGGTTTTCGCGGATGATACTATTATATGCTTGCTTGAAATCAACGTACTCCCAACGTACTCAATTGAAGTTCATCCTATTGGAGCAATTGCTCGAATAGGATGAACTTGATTCGTTCTATTCAATAGGTCTTGAAAGTGGGATCGCCATACTGCCAGCACATCACGTTCACTTGTTGTAAGCTCATTATTTTCATTTTTGATGGCTGTAGATCTTGGGTGGAAATCTTTTGTCAGATTCCGTGCATTGGCAAAGCACTCTTTTGAATTTCCGTTGGCCGCATGTTGGTTGATGTTTTCGATGCAGCTCTTCGTGTGTTGGCGTTTCTGTTTACGTAGAAGTTTTGCTGAGGCTTTCCTGGCGCATAGACAATCAGCTTGGGAGCTTCGGGTGTTCCTTGTCAACCATTTTTCTCGCAGTTTTTGTTTATGTTCAATGGATTGGCGGCACTCGTCGTCAAGCCATTCTTTATGTGATTTCGGTGGTCGTTTTCCGATTGTAGTTTGTGCTGCGGCTATAATGGTTGATTGAAGCGTTTGCCATTCTTCTTGTATGTTTAATGGCATCTCAGAAGAGATGTCATGCTCTTCTATGTTTTGTGTTATTATTTCCTGATATCTTCGTTTCCGGATGTTTAAATGATTCGACGTTTCCGGATGTTTAAATGCTTCGACATTCCAGCGCACGGTCTTTTTTGCTTGTCTGTTAAATGTAGATGATAATTTGCACTTGTACTTAAAGATGACAAGCATATGATCGGTGTCCATATCAGCACCTCTGTATGATCGAACGTCAGTTATACTTGTAAAGTGTCTCTTAGAGATCATGACGTGATCGATTTTATTTTCCGTTCTTCCGTCATTTGATTTCCACGTTGCCTTGTGAATTCTCTTGTGAGGGAAGAAAGTGCTGGAGCTCGGCTGCGCGAAAACCGTTATTGTAGCTGGTATGATGCAAGCTGTTAGGGCTGATATGTGTTTTAAGTTCTGCAATCCTACCAATTTGAGCATTAAAGTCAACTACCACGATTTTTATATCGTGCCGCGGGATGTTATTGATGACTTCTTCGAGTTCTAGGAAGAACAGGTCTTTAATATTATCTGCTTTATCTTCAGTAGGTGCATGAACATTGACGATCGTTACATTGAATTTTTGCGTGCGGATTCTCAGTGTGCATAACCGCATATTAATTGGGCAGAATTCGATAACATGCTGATTCACGCGACGGTGTATAAGAAAGCCAACTCCAAATTCTCCTCCGTTTTGATGACCGCAATTATAAAGAGTGTATCCTTTTTCTGTTTCATGGATTCCACTGCCTGGCCATCTTAGTTCTTGTAATGCCACTATATCTAGTGTGTAGCTCTCGACTTGTGGAGTGAGTTTTTGGAGATCTCCTGGTCTTCTAAGGCTTAGCACGTTCCGGGTTCCCATTTTTAAATCGTAGTCCTGGTACAGTTTCCGAGGTTGTTCTAATAATGAATCCGAGATATTCCGAGGCCTGTGTACAGAATTCATGATAATAATTTTTGTACGGAAATGGTGTTAGCCCTTCGCCCAAACCCAAACTTTCATGAATGGGTTCGTTCTGTATCTTAAGGTCACCAGAAACAACCTTTTTACACGTTTATATAGCGAGCCGCTTCATCCAAGACAAATGACCGCTGCAAGCCGCCCCTTACATGGAGAACAGACGCGTTCTACACATTTATATAGCAAGCCGCTTGATCCAAGACAGACGCCCGCTCCAAGCCGCCCTAATATGCAGAACAGACGCTTGAGTTGCATTTTTTGTATGGCGCCAATGACTCGCCATGGTGCAGAATCATTGAGCTAAGCAGTATTTACTCTGCCCCTCTCAACTACACCAACCTAATTCTGTTAGCGTTATCCAGGTAGCACGGTGTGGACGTAGAATTTCAGATTTTCGCTAATCAAGGATGGGTAGCGAAAGGATGTTGACTATAATAGAAATATTTCTGTCTCATGAATTCACACAAAAATAACGTCGACTAGAAATTTAATGCAGAAATCCTTAGCTAATGAATAAACATTTCCAAAATAAGACGTCTAATAAGGGAATAGAGAGTAGAGAATTTCAACTTAAGTAAGCAATTAAGTTAGTTTCAATTTTAAAATAGTCATCGCCTCGGTGGCGTAATTGATACGTGTCTGTAAATGGATTCGAACTTGGTACTGATGATGAAGGTTCAAATGCATACAAAATATGTACAGAGAACTGGAGTTTCTCTGAAAAAAATCAACCACACCTGATACCTTGTACGACTTATATTAGAATTTTTTGTTCGTTAAATTTTCGAAGAGTTTTAAAAGAGTCGAATTTAAGAGTATACAAAACTGTGCACGTGCGCGGACGCGCACTATACATTCTAAAAGCGCATAGAGTTTAATATTATGTGTCCAGAAAAACTAATTCAACAAAAATGTTGAAGATGCAACTAATTTGCTTTAATATAAAAATATTTTAAACCGTGACATACAAATTCAAAAGGTAAAATTGCTTTAATTTTCGAATACATGAACCAAGATTATCTTACGAAAAACTGAGACCTCAGAATTCAGTCAATTTGAAAATTGAGAATTGTCTGCGTTAGTTAAGCCACTAAAATTAATGCATCTAGAAATGCTTTCGGTGCTTTTACAAAAATGCATAAAGACTGTTTGGTAAAATTTTCTCAGCAACTTAATATGAAAAATATGAAATCTCAAGCGTTGAGATATGAAGACTTCGGTCTGAGTTAAGGATTTTGATATAGTTTTCGGCAAAAAACTTTTATAAGGACATTGTTTTTAGTTTTGGGCAGCGATGTATATCAAACATAAAACTCTATGTAAAAGTACAAGTATTTTATCTCTGTTTAGAAATTTATTACAAAGCTAACACGAAACATCAGTACGTTGCCGAAAAATTATAACAGATCGTAAATTAACATAATTTAGTTATAAAAGATGATACAAATAAAAGACGATACAAACTTTTTTCAAAATTCCAAAAATATTCTAAAAATTATAATAAAATCAAAAATTTAAATTTTTTCAAAATTCTAAAAATATTCCGAAAATTCTTGCAAAATCAAAAATTGAAACTTTTTTCAAAATTCCAAAAATATTGCAAAAATTTAAAATTCAAAATTCCAACTTTTTCCAAAATTCTAAAATTATGGAAAAATATTATTACAAAATCAAAAAAACAAACCTTTTTCAAAATTATAACAAATTCAAAAATTTCCATGTCCAAACTCCAATTTCATGTTCAATTACATTTCATGTCATACAAATAATTAAATTTATTTTTTTCCAAAAAAATTAAATGAAAATCATTCTTTTGACACACTTGACAATATTTTTTTGACAAACTTATAATGCCATATTTCTCAATAATAATAAAATTTCATGTTCAATTACATTTCATGTCTTACAAGTAATTAATTTAATTTTTTCCAAAAAAAGGGTAAAAAATTGAAAATCATTCTTTTGACACACTTGACAACATTTTTTTGACAAACTTATAATGCAACAATCTAGTTTTTGGTAACAATTGTTTTGAAATATACTATTCTATGACAGTCGTAAAAAAACAATTTGTTTTTTAACGACTGTCATAGAAAAGTATATTGTATATTAAGAGCAGAAAGTACTACATTGCTGCTCGTGCATGAAAATTCGGCTGCGCCTCAACCAGCAATCATGCCAGAGCAGCAATATTACTTTCTGCTCAAAGTATACATACTATTTTTTTAACGACTGCCGACAAATACGATTAAAGTTGTCAAGGAGGCATTTATTTGTTGTTTAAAAAACGTATCGGAAGTCAAGTTAAAATTTTAAATTAATAAATTTAAAATTTAAACCGAGTTTATATCTATTTTTAAATAAAAATAATTTAAAATGAGCAGTAGTGGTGAAAGTGGAAATGATGATGTCTTTTGTTTTACTTGTGTTTTTACTTTCCGCTTAAGAGCATAAAAAATTAAAAAATGATCGCTAAACAGCAAAGGCCAACTTTCTCATTTAACCTGACAGATAGAAAACATTATATTTTCTATGACAGTCGTTAAAATAAAAACAAAAGACATAATGGACAAAGACATAATATTAAAATTTATTAATTTCTTAAAACATTGTAATAATTTCTTAATTTACATTGTTGAAGACTTTTTTGTCTGCGATAGTTCACCAAAATATGCCAAAAACACATCTTCAGAATAAAAATCTCCTGTTTTTTTGTTCTTACACCAATTGATAAATAATAGGTAAGCTTTTTCATACCGGACTTTAGATTTTTCAGGCAACAGATCGAAAGTTAAATTGTTGGCTGCGTCTTTTATATGAGGTGAAGTGCTAATTATATCACTTTCATCACTACTGCTCATTTTAAATTATTTTTTAATTTAAAATTTTAACTTGACGTCCGATACGTTTTTTAAACAACAAATAAATGCCTCCTTGGCAACTTTAATCGTATTTGTCGGCAGTCGTTAAAAAAATAGTATGCATACTTTGAGCAGAAAGTAACATAGCTGCTCTGGCATGATTGCAATTTTCATGCACGGGCAGCAATGTAGTACTTTCTGCTCTTAATATACAATATACTATTAACAATTTGCAGGCACAAAACTAAAATGTGGTTGCCAATAATCCAGCTAGTGGCATATTCGTTGACTATGTGACGCACTTCCTTCCTTAATGATTAAATCCTATACATAGAGTTATATAAAAGCTTGATTCTTCAATCAATAACGTGGCATCATCAAGGAATATTCCATAGCTAATATTGTGGGTGCTACAGTTGACTTAATGGAGTTCATCTACCAGCACCCCTAAGATATCACCTTGGCTAGTAATACCTCACTGCTATTGCCAGTGGTATGTGATATCTTATGTTAACTCATATGTCAATAGCAGAGACGAGTACGCGGGATTAACAAAACAATTTACAAATAAAAAAATTGATGCGGGTGAATGTTCATGAACCCTCCATGCGGGTGAATGTTTATGAATAAAATGTCATACACGAACAACTTTATAAGTTTTAACGATTTAAAAAATAGAATAAATTTTGTAATTGGGGCCAACCTGATGTAAAAACCAGACCACATGACTATAAAATTGGAAGGCCACTTTATAAGCTGATCACCCATAAAAATGAACGATTAGATTATGTGAAACTCAATAATAAAATAGATTGAAGTATTAAAATTTAAACACTTAAGGACAGCCCATGGAACATCAACAACACAAAAAAAATTATGTAGGTAAAAAATACAAAATATAAAGTAAAAATTTATAAAAAAAAATTCGATTAATTCTGTTCGCTATATCCGAATTCCGTTGCATCGAGGTCCGTTATATCGAGGTGTTACTGTATGCTAAAATAAAGATTTATGATAAAAGATATCTACAATTCAAACTTAGTTTTATCAACACAATGCCGGCCCGTTAGCAGTGATTAAATCTCAGTGATTTCTTTACAAACACACAGGTTTTGTTTTAAATAAATTTAATTTGTTTCTGTTTATGATTAGCCACGCAGTTGTTTGTATTTGAAAAACAAAACGTTATTTTCTGCCACGTAATGGAAAAAAATCTTAAACTGGTGCTTTATTTAGGAGTGCTTAATTTAAGTCAAAAATATAAACACGTATATGATTGCGTGGATCATTAAAATGCCAAAAAGTTCATTAACTGTTACGGCATCTAGATGTTGACCACAAGAGAGTGGCAGCAAACACCACTCCTTTGGTTAATAGTTTCTGTTAATCTCCTATACCGCAAGCTAAACGATTATAGTTCAACACTCTAGTCTATGTCAATGACTTGGCGGTCATGATCAGAGCGAAATATGACTCTATAGCTGTTGCTGGTCAAATCCAAAAAACTCTTACACTTGTTGCAAAATGGTGCAACATATTGCGACTGTTAATCAACTCGCACAAAATAAGTATTAGTATTATCATAAATCGAAGAAACTTTAACTTCAATTCTCCTGTTCTTAGCGGTCAGTTCATCAAGCAACAATAGAAAGAGATTGGCTCTTTAGGTTTGATCTATAAACAGCAATATTGGTGGGTCTTAGAACAAAAATAATACTTTTGTTGGACCAAAGCCTTATAAAACCAATTCTAGCATATGGAACTTCAGTTTGGTGTCCGAAAACTGGATCTGTACAAAATATGTTTACAAAAAAACAAAGATTTGTGGGTCTTACCCCCTGCTTAAACTATCCTATTGAAAAACAAAGTTTAATGGGAAAATTGCATAGGAAACTTCCTATAAAGTCCTATAAAACAATTTTTTTTGCATTTAAAATCGATTGAATTCTATTTAATTGTCCTATAGAAATACATTGAATCCTTTTAATTGAAATAAAACATTTTTATAGGATTATAAATTCTTCAATGGGATTGACTACATTTTAATTAAATTTTCTGTGACCGTCAAATTTTTTATTATATAATTAAGAATCCTACTTCACTTTATAATAGGACTAAACACATTTTAAAGAAAGTTTTGTAGTCTTAGAATTTCATTTTGAATCCTTTTCGATTCTTAATGGGATTGACTATATTTTAATGGGAATTTCTACAACCTACAAATTTCCTATTAAATAATAATAAATTAAAACAAAATAAACATATGAAACCTTAATCACTATTATTATAGTCTTTCAGCCGAGAAGCGATAACAAACACATAAAACGATTTTATATTTTATATATATATTTCTAAAATGGATAATACTCTAGTGAATTTTAATCAGACATAAGAAAAATTTCAGTCGTATTTTCCTGTAAGAACTATCCATTTCCATCCATTGAAATTATTTTAATGTCTTCCCATAAAACTATATAGAATCCTATTGAAAAATAGTGTTATGAAATTATAATTTTAAAGTCGTATGTTCCTGTAGAAAGTCTTCTTCTTACTTCCCGTTGAAACTATCTCAATATCTTCCTCTAAAACTTTACAGAATCCTATCGAAGAATAATAAACATATCAAATAAACATAAACCATAAACAAATCTGTTAAGAACTACACTATAACAACAAAGATAGGAAAGCTGCCGTTATCCTGTCAACCATTAACAAAATGTTTGTGTACGATAGGACCACACGACAACGTCCATTTATTTGAATATCCGAATCTAGTTGGATTATTATATAGGGAAGCTTTAAATAAACGGTAGTTTTTCTTAGTTTAAAAACGTTGACAGATGATGATTAGTCGTAAAACACCAACAAACGTCGCTTATATTTAATATTTCAAATTCTCGGTATAATAAAATTACAAAAAAAAATTTGAAAGACTACAGTTAAGGCTCGTACTTAAGTGCTAATGACAAATGGTGTTTACCTCTCCCCACACTCAAAAAAAAATTAATGAAAATTATTTATAACGCTGTTTATTAAATTTTATACCAAATTATTTATGAAATCTATAAATTTTTACACAAATAATACGAAATATTTATAACTTCTGTTTATCGTTTGATAACCCATTAATGTATACTATAAACCAGCGTTCATTAAAATATAATCGTTTTTTGTGAGTTTATGTATTTTATTAAATTATTTCTGAAAGCATAAACAGGATTATAAAATTTTCAAACAAAATTTATAAATCAATTCGTGAATATTATAAATATATAGTTATCAATTGATAACTTTGTTTATCACTTCATAAACTCCTATTTATAAGATTAATAAATGGCATTTATTAGCTCCACGTCATTAACAAATTCGTCGATTTAATTAAATTTTTAATACATACCATAACTTTTTTTTTCAGTGCACTTCCAGCTGCTCAAACAATGAACATTAGATCCGATCGCTATATTTTTTCTTAAAGAGTAACCAGATTCACTATCATTGTACATTTGTAGTTTTTGTTTTACTACGCTTTCAGGCCCTCAAAAAGTAAAATTATGCGTATCAGCTCAATCTGTATATTATATCGTTATATCAGGCAGAAATTTTATCAATTTTTCTAAAAATACACATTTTTGGCATTTTTTAAAAAATTGTGCTATGTATTACTTATATTAAAAACTATATCAAATGACGCCCCACTGGGTTAAAAAGGGTTCTTTTACATCCCTTTATTTCGAACTCATTGAAAAATAGAATCTTGATAGGTAGGTATTTTTCGTTAAAAATTCATCGAATAAAATTTTTCGATCAAGACAACAATTAATAATAAAGGTAGAGTTGTTTTTAAGACAGAACCCTGGTTGCTAAAAATTTTCAACTTTAGTTTTAAAATAAAAATTGTCAATCTCAACATGCGCTCAAAATGATCAATTATTGTTTATTTCTTTCCTATGTCTTTTAAAATCGTTACTCTGAATTGTTGTAAATTTCAACTTCCAAAATGGAAAAAAAAGAAGACACAGTTCAACCAAAAACTGGTGAAACTCATCGTTTATTTGGTTTACGCTCATTAAAGTTTCACAAATTTCGCGATCCTAAATGGCAAGCAGACGACAAAATAACACAATACGATGGTTTAATTAGGCTGCACGAAAAAGACCTGCAACTGAAAAATTTACAAGAAGTAGCTGAAAAGAAGAAAAATCATAAGAAATTGTCTAAACTACGCAAAGAAGTAAAGTCAGGAAGAGAGAATTTAAAAAAGGCTCTCTATGGCGACGTTCAACGGACTAAAAATTTACTTCAAAATCACATCGATCTTCAAAGATTGTACCAATCAATGCCTTCTCAACTTGTTGTAGAAAATATGGATCAACGAACATTTGTTAAACGAAAAGAACTAGATCGTTTAGTTGCTCGACGTAATGATTTATCAAATATATACAGGAAAAAGTTAATTGAATTAGCGCGTTATCAGGATCGTATCAAATATGTGGACGTCGCTGAAATTAAAGATGATGTATTAGCAAAGAAATTGCGTATGGAATTAAAAAATTCTGAAACAAGGATGAGAGCGATACGAACCATAAATCGGGCATACAATCGTATTATTGGTGCAATGATGATGGATTCTATATACTTTGAACCTACATTACAAGCACTACAAGATGATTTAAATGAGCAAAGTGGGTTTATAAATAAAACGATAAGAATGGGACTACCAGCGTTAAAAAATTTACAGTTACTTGAAGATGAATATGATTCGCTTGAAGTACGAACAAGAAAAGATATGCAAACACATTTGGCTGATATTTATTCACACCGTGAAGTCATAGCGAAAAACAATGAAATGGTTAAAAAGCTTGTCCGACATGATGTAAGTTTATATTTTAGTTCTGCAATAGATTGGTTTATTAAATATAAAAAGTTAAACTTTTTATTTTAAAATAATTAGGTTTTAGAGACCAATAATGTTCAGTTATGAAATGTTTAACTGAACTGATACAAATTGGAGCAGGCAAAAAGAGGGTTTAAGTTGCTGTTAAATCACTTGGTGCATAGTAACATTGAAATGGCTACATGCATTGATCCCAAACTATCGCTTGTTAAAAAATAGAAAATCTGTGATTCTACGTTGTAAAAAACACATGGGTCACCTGCAATTTACTAAGAACACAGAAAATGTTTTTGCTTTTTTTTCAATTATCTCGATAATAATTAGCGTTTTAAGTTGCCATACTTTGTAAAATAAAACTCTTATGATAACTTCAATATCTGTCACAAATTTTGTATAATCAATTATCTAATCTGTTCTAAGAAAATGCATATTTTTGTTGCATGAGATACGAAAATAAATTAACCGAAAATGGAAATCCCAAAATATGGGCTTAACATTTTCCTTGTGAGCTTTTCAAACACCTTATATATACTTCGTCCCAACACAATTAGTTGTCAGCATTAAAGTTATCGAAGTCTAAAAGAAACAGCTGCATGACTGACCCCACCACTGATCCCTCCACCAGCAGACCCCACCACTTTGATAATGCCAAATCTTACCAGCTGTTTATCGTTCTCATTCGTTTATCAGTTCGTTCTTGTGATACCTTTTTTTGTCGGGTATACGTTTCTTGAAGTTATGTTCAGATTTGCATCGCTTTATTTTCTTGGTAATTTTTTGGCAGTTAACCCTAATTTTTTCTATATGTTTAACTCTTTTCATTGTTCTTCGTTTTTCCGACTAGACCAGCTTAGAATAAGGAAAGTCCTAATAGGGTATTTGTATCCGCCTCCTATCAGAAATCATACCTGATTTCACTAATAGGGCACGACCCATTTGTACTGATCTGGCACGTACTGCGAAGACCTATCTCAAACCCTAGTAGTAAATGACTGAAAATAAATCAGAATAAACTAAGGTAAGCACCAATAGAGTATGTCCTATTTGTCATCTGAGCCCTAATTCATTTGAATAAATTTATTTGGTTAAAATTCACCAGAGTTATATGATATATCCATTTTACATATGTACACAGTTTGCGAAATTTCACATTTGCTTAGTTGAAATAACGTATTTACAATAGATGGACATTGTGTAATGTATGAAGACGTAAATGCCCTATTAAAACTGATACTGTCCTGGTTTGATTCTAGTAAGGCTGCCTGATCCGGTCTAGATAGTTTTATGCATTACATTACAAATTACTAATTACTACAAATTACTACATTCCTGATCAGAATCTGCTCAAAGTATTAGATCCGGTACTTTTCAGTGGCTGGGAAACCCGTGTTCGACCGAGATCTGAGCTCTTACATAATGCCAGTCCGGATCCTTTTATTGACTGATTAATATCAATTTAAAATTAATTATTTCGATTCGTCTCCAACCTTTACATCGCCGCATGCACTTGGACGCAAAGCTAAATTTTACAGACTCTTTGTTCATTTCCAGAAAATAGCTTTGAATTTTAACATGTGCTTCTGTATTGTATCTATTGCGTCATTATTTTAAGTGAAATTAAGATAGCTTATTGATACCATGAATATGTTTTATTTAACAATCTTTTCAGAGTGATTTTACTTTGTTTCCAAATCGATATAACCGTGAAACCACAAGCATGATGAAATTAAAAACTCGTTTGGACGAAGTTGAAAAAATTATGAAAGCTGTTAAAAAAGCAACATCGTGCTATAAATCTGAAATAATATACCCACGCCTTAAGAAGCAAAAGGTTGACAATAAACGTTTAGAGGATTCTATCGTTTATCGAGAAAAAGAAAAGGTCAGCTTAGAGAAACGAGACAACCATGCCGCTGTTATCAAAGAATCATTGTTGCATAATTTAACCGATTCAGAAATCGTACGAAATAATGAAATTAAATTACTGAAGAAACATATTTCAGAACAAAAGAAAATTCAAGTATTAACTGAAAAGGAACTAAAGGAAAATGGAGAAATTGTGTGTTTATTAAGAACAGCATTTCAACATTATAATGAGGTTGTAACTCACATTGGTGATCCTCATATACCTGAAATAAAAGCATATCCTACAAGTGATTTGAATCTTCCGTTGTTATCATTTGCTGGTCATGCAATTAAATCTGTTGCACCATCTCCTAATGAAGATGACGTCGAATCATTGTTGAAAATAACCAAAATTCGAGTTAAACAATTAATGGATAAGTATAACGCCATGATAGATAAAGAGCGAGATATTAAGGTAGAACAAATGAATGCTGAGAATATGATTCACAGGGATATCACAAAAGATTTGTTTGTGGATTCTATCGAAACAAACGAAGACCAAGTTGCTGAATCTCGTAAATATATTAAACATTTTATATTTTAACACTCTTAAAAATCATTCTTATTTTGTTTCAGCACTTGTATTTACTGCGGTTCAAGAAGACCCAAATGTCCCGAATCGGAACCTAATCAAATTTATGAGTAAAAAAATTGTTGAAATAAACGCAAAGGCAGAAGATGATTAAGTATTGACAGATTTTTGTGTGGGTTTTACATATAAATTAAACTAAAATTTCGAGTAATAAGGCTATTATTTAGAGTTTGGACTACGTTCTAAAGTCTAAACGACGACATATTTCTTCTTTTATACGTCGACTTAATTCCCTTTTAGAAATCGAATTTGTTTGCAATAACTGACGTGCATGGATTGAAAACAACTGCAAATCTAGGTTTATTTTAGACAATATATTTGTATCTGTTGTAAAAGACGATATAATCGTATAAGCGATCACATTCCTCACTAGGTTTTTCATAGTCCCTTTATGACTGGTGATGTCTGGGATGAATGAGCTACTTGAACGAATCGATACACAAGCTCGTCGCGTATGTGTTTCTCCCAAAATCGTAGAACTGATTCCAAATTTTAACGGCAAGCATGGATCAGTATTTGTTGATTTATAGTTTTTTTTTTCTAATTCTTGATCAACAACTGTGCATAATCCTTTCCATGTAATAGCAGTAAAATATCACTATAGGGAAGATGATATTTTGGAGTGCTATTAGGATGAACTGTCAACGGTAACGCTCTTTATCTTAGTTATGGAGTATTCCTTGATGATGACACGCTATTGCTTGCTGAAAGAAATGAGCCTTCATATAAATCTATATGTGGACATAATTGAGAATAGTGCAATTCTTCACGAGAATGAATTTTTACGGAACGAGCGAAGCGAGTGAAGTGAATCATCCGAGACACCATAAATTATAGAAAAACAAACAAACTGTACATTTTTTGGTATAGAAATATTAAAAGGTTAGAATGAGATATAAAATTAGAATAATTTATAAAATATAAAATAAAATTTTAACGGAAAAAAGTGCATGAGGAAAGTGTTAAGCCGGGCATTCACATACAACAGAAACAGAATGTGACAGTTTCTGGAACAGAAACAGTTAAATTTTAATTGTTTCTGTTTCAGACAAAACAGACGAATTTTAAGTTCCTATTTCAGTTTCTAAATTCGGTTTCGGTTTCAGTTGCTGTCAAATTTGTATGAAATAGTTTCGGTTTCTGTTTCTGTTGTATGTGAATGCACGGCTTTAAGCCGTACATACAACAGAAACAGTATTTCATACAAATTTGACATGAAAAATTCTGTTTCTGTAAAATTTGTATGGAATTCTGTTTCTGTTGTATGTGGTTTCAAGCCTTTAGGGAATATTTAAATTTAAGAAACTATAAAATTGTTGTAGAATGTAACGATCGGCACATTCTACAACATGTGAAGGAATGTATAACATTACAATGAAAAACATACACATGGAAAGCATATATTCTATAGCAGTCGTGGATTAACCAATTTATATAACCATCATATACATTTTCAACTCATAATTTAAAATTTAAATTAGATGAAAATGCAATTTTATTTTTTCCTGTATAACAGATTATTTGCAACCCTATTTTAGTTCCTAGTATAGTTGTCAATGCCCGGCCGTTTTTTAAATAACGGGGTACGAGAATTGGAAAGAACTCTACCCGGACATCCCCGGTAAAGTTGTGGTGAAAATAAAAAGAATTGAAAGAATAATAATAAAAGGAGATGTTTTTGTAATTAAATATAAAGTCTAGGTAGAACGAATAAAATTTATAACATATAGAAAATCAATTGTTTTGATTTCCTAATACAGTGGTCAAATTTATATATGTATTTACGTACGAAAAAACAATCATTTCATTTCTTTCGTAAAATATAATATATTCCCTGTACAAAACATAAAAAGAACAACATAAATGGAGCCGAAACTTTTACTATTTCTACCATTCAGAAGAATTCAGTTGAAAATAAGAAAAACTGAAATGGTTGGTTGTCGTTGGCATACCAACAGCGTAGAGCTTCATGAACATATTTGATACTAAAAATAAATAGTGAATTCTTTTCTACCTGTTCGGTACTTAAGTTCCAACACAATTATCGAAGTTTGTATTCTTCTGTAAAAGGTGGAATACAAAAAATACAAATTTCAATAATTCGGTGTCGGTAGAACAAGTATAACAAGTAGAAAAGAATTCACTATAATTGAATATTTATCAATTTTACTTTAAAAGGTTTGGTTTGTCAATAAGGTTGCTTATGTGTGATTTCTTCCATGTTGGAAATTTTAAATTTCTTTCCGTGAAATTTAAATTTCAAACGAACGAAAATGTATTTTTAGATGCGTACGGTATTCATTCAGTTTACCGAACTCATTAAAAAAAATTTGGAATTTCACAACCCTACAAATTTCTTAAAACTCTACACAATGGTGAATGGTCGTCTTATCAAAACTTGTTATAAGTGACAGTGTGAATTTTAAACTAAAATAATCTCTTAAATGATAAATATATAAGTATAACTAAATGTAGTGAAAGTGTTAATTGTAATAATCAGTTTTATATCTAATATAATAGTTTTAAAGTGTTAGTTTTAATAATTAAACTCTAAGGTAAGATTGCTTTCAAAAATGGAAAGATGTGGGCGACCAAGATGTAATCTTCCCTAAATGCAAAATTTATAAACTCTGATTTTTATTCGAAAACTAAATAAAGGTGTTATTGTGCTATTCGATTTTGTGTAAAATTTAAACCTGTTTAGAGCTTTAATTAGCGAAATTTAGTTATTATTTCAAATTCAATTTTAAAATTTCATTTGTTGACATAATTATATGTAATAGATTTATCTCTTTCTATTTATCCAAACATTATCCATAAAATCCAATAAGATTTTTGAATGATATCAACGAGCAGGGTCAATTGTTTTTGTTAAATTAATTTTTGTGTTTCAAGAAAAATTCAAAATATTCTTGCGTTAATTATATTATATAAAATAATGTTTTATAAAATTTAATATACTGTCAAACTGTCAGACAGAACGCACGTTTTGTTTACTTTCTCAATATAAATTATAAATAAATTAGGAATAATTGTGAATTTTGATAAAAACATTGCATTCCAAACAGTTTTTAAATAATTAATTACTACAATATAAGTTTGTTAAAACAAAAATTAAAATGGGTAAAGGAATTAAGGTTAAAAACGATAATGCCGCGAAAACAACTTATACGTGTGGTATATGTGATAAAGGAGTTACGGAAAGGCAAAAAAGTTTGTTGTGTGATAATTGTGAGAAGTGGATACATCTAGCCTGTGCCGAGATGAACACTGATGAATTCAATAAAATATATAAAAACAAGACTTATTGGGAGTGCAAAAAATGCGCGATGGACAACCTCGATAACGATGATGATGAGGATGATCCCCAAACATCAAAAAAGGAAGACAAAAGTGTTGTGAATACTAAGTTAGATCAAGTAATCGCAAAGTTAAGTAACCTAACAAACCAGGTTGAAGATTGTAAAAATGCCGTAGAACTTTTGTCTGCTAAATATGATGAGATTCTGGAAATGTCGCGTAAAACCAAAAAACGACTTGATAAACAAGACAAAGTGATCCAGGAGCAAAATGAGAGAATAGATCAACTGAGCTTCATTGTAAACAAGCTCGAGCAGAAGGAATTAAATAGAAAAGTGGTTATTAGAGGTCTTCCACAAGTGAATGAGAACCTAAAATCAAAAGTGCTTGAAACAATATCAATTATTCATCCAAGCATCGAAGAAAATGATATTGTTAATATGATCGAGCTAGGTAAAGCCAGACAGAACAGCAGTAAGTCAGTGATAGTGGAATTCGCTACACCACAATTGCAGCAAAATGTTCTTAAAAACAAAAAAAAACTGATGGAGAAAGAAATAACCAAAGCCATGTTTTTGCACGAACTGATTACAACAGAAAATTATAAGTTATACCAACGAGCTAGAGATCTTAAAAAAAATTTCAACTACAAACATGTATACACAGTGGAAGGAAGAATATTAGCACGAAAAGAGGACAGAGGACCAATAATATGGATAAAAAGTAATAAGCAATTGGATGAAATCATCTACAAAATGACACAGCCTGCAACCAACACGATGTAACTACTTTTATTTTTTGTTTCTTCCTAATAATTAATATTAATAATTTAATAGTTTTTCTTAAGTCTTTCTTTTTCCTTTTATTTTTTATGGATATAGATAATAATGATTACATTAATAATAGTAATATTCAAAATAGATATTTTTCCAGAATAGATGATTTTGTAAATGATAATGAAGAAAGTGCAACTGCGCATTTTCAAGTTTTAAGTTTTAATGCGAGAAGTATATCCTCAATTAGTAAATTTAACAAATTTAAAGAGCAGCTGTTATTATTCCCAAATACGGTACATATTATTGCTATTAGTGAAACTTGGATACATAAGGAACTTATGCAAATTTACACTATACCGAATTATAAAGGGGAATATTCATGTAGAGAAGACGGATATGGAGGGGTAGTGCTATACATTCACAATAGTCTAGAGTACAAATTGAAGGAAATGAGAACAGGGCTTCTTAATAGTATAGAAATTGAGTTCCCCAAAATAGTTATTAGGGCCAAGTCTCTTAATCTATATGTCTACTATAGATCACAAAAAGTAAAAGCAGATTCCTTTTTAGAAGATCTTAATGATAGAATAGAAACCAGTGTTTACAAGAAAAGCCTGTTTTTGGGTGATTCCAATATAGACATGCTCAAAGAGAACAATACATCACTAAAACTAAAAAGTCTTTGTGAAACAAACAACTTTGTTATAGCCAACACGCATGTAACTAGACCTACCTCCAGATCACTGATTGACCATGTCATTTGCAACTTGCAAAATGATGTTGAAATTCAAGTAAATACTATAGAGGTAGACAAAAAGATAAGTGATCACAATTTCTTATTAATAAAACTTAAATTAAATGTAAATACTTCCAAGCATGTACTCATAACAAAGAAATGTTTAGACTACGATGCTATAAAAGAAGATCTGAACCAGAAACTCGAAAATTCCATTATTGATGCATATAGTGATTCTAATGAGCTATGTGATTACCTAGTTAATACAATCAATGCTAGTGTGACTCGATTCACTAAAGAATACACGGTTAGGAAAAAACAAAAATTCCTATTATGCCCTTGGGTTAACGCAAATATGGCAAAACTACTTAAACATAAACAAAATTTAAGAAAAAAACTTAAAAGAAACCCAAATAATATAAACCTACAACAGAGAATGGAAAGAGCGGAGATACTGACTTCTAAGTGTTTCCAAGAAGCAAGAAATAATTTTTATAGAAATAGATTTAGGGACATGAGCATGAATTCAAAAGCAGTATGGAGAGAAATCAACGGAATATTAGGCACACAAAAATCGCAAACAGTAGATAAAATTGAAAATGAAGCAGGGGAAATTTTGACCCAACCACTTGAAATCGCCTCGGAATTAAACGAGTACTTCTCGGAAGTCGGTAAGTCAATGAGAGCAAGAATACCGTCGAAAACGGGGGATGATCTCAATTACTGGAATAATCTGAGCTGGGTGAATGAGAGTATTATCATTGAGAATATTAGTCAAAATGAAGTAGAGACTGAAATTAAACAACTCGACGTAAGCAAAAGTGCTGGTTACGACGGAATAACGAATAAATGTATTAAATTAAATATGGAAATCGTATCTCCCGCGTTAACTAAACTTGCTAACCTTTGTATTAGCTCAGGAATTTATCCCAAAATACTAAAAATACAAAAGATAACACCAATATTCAAAACTGGGGACAAACTAAAAACATCTAACTACAGACCAATCTCAGTTCTCCCTTCAATCAATAAGATTCTTGAAAAGTTGACTTATAAAAGAGTATATGCTTTTTTAAATGAGCGAAATTTTTTCTACCCCAAACAATTTGGCTTCAGGTCAGGAGTATCTACAACTACAGCCGTAATAGAACTGATAAATATGATCATTGACAACTTTGAAAAGAACAAGGTTGTGAGTAGCATATTTCTTGACCTAAAAAACGCGTTCGATACAATCGATAGGCAAATTCTGTTAAAAAAGTTAGAATATGCGGGTATCCGCGGAATCAGTCTAAAGCTTTTCGATAGTTATTTGAGTGGTAGAACCCAGTGTGTTGTAATAAACGGTACCAAAAGTGAACTCCAAAGTATAGACATAGGAGTACCCCAGGGTAGTGTACTAGGTCCCTTGCTTTTCCTGATATATATCAACGACATGGCTAAACTCCCACTGAAAGGTACTCTCTTACTGTTTGCTGACGATTCGTCCGTCTTTTACCCAGGTATAAATGTTAATGAAAATTTAGTTAATATGAAAAGCGACCTCGAAATCATATGTGAATATATGAGAGTCAACAAGATGACACTAAACATAGCGAAGACTCAATTGATGAATTTTAGGTCACCCAATAAAAATATCGACAAAATACAACTTGATTTCAAGGGGCACATAATTGAAGAATCAACTTCAGTCAAATACTTGGGTGTATTAATCAACAATTGCTTAAACTGGAACGAGCACATGGAATATGTTATAAAAAAGATCTCACCAGCAATCGGCATTATTGGAAAATTTAAAAAAAAAGTACCACCCGATATACTAAAATTGATCTATTATTCTTTAATTCATTCTCATCTTACATATATGATAGAATTATGGGGAGGTAGACGAGGTAATATTTATAAGTCGCTACAAATACTGCAAAAAAAAGCCCTAAAGAACGTGTATAATCTTGAACCTCGTTTTCCAACATGGACACTGTTCAATTCAACTGCTTTTGGTATACTTCCACTGCGAGCCTTGTATTTTTTCCGTATCTCTACATGGGTTTTCAAAAGGCAACATAATTTAGTAACATGCAACATCTCCTTTAGTAAGCCAACACATCACCACAATCTGCGAAGAGAACATAATCTTATGATCTCATGGGCAAAAACAGAGTATGGTAAACAAAAAATGGGGTACGTAGGACCTATGATCTATAATGAACTGCCGGATGAAATCAAAACGGTGAACTCTTTAAATATTTTCGAAAATAAACTTAAAACTTGGATAATAAATGCGAAGTTGACACAGTTCCTCAAGTAAACAAAATAAAATAAAATAAAACAAAACAAAAAAAAAAAAAAAAAAAAAAAATAATAAAAAAAAAAAAAAAAAAAAAAAAAAAATAAAAAAAAAAAAAACAAAAAAAAAAAAAAAAAAAAAAACACAAAAAAAAAAAAAAAAACCAAATAAAACAACCAACATAGTAATAAGTAAATTTTTATAACTTTAATTGTCTGCTGTGTGACAGTATATAACGCTCCTTCACAGTTTATACACTGGAGCTAATTAGAAGTGTAATATGTAGTTAAATTGTAAAAAAAATAAAAAAAAAAAAAAAAAAAAAAAAAAAAATAAATACATTTCAAATAAAAACATCAAGTGAAATATAATATTTTTATCCAATTCAATCCTAATACTTTTATATGAAATTCACTCAATTTTCAAAAGGGGTTTTCTGTTTTTTTTATATATATGTACATAATATAAATGTAAATAATTCGTCTATTTACTATATTTAAATCTATGTGAATAATGAATGATATACACAAACTTATGTATTTATATAATATAAATTAAAGATTAATATTTTTATAAATGAGTCACTATAAACGAAACTTATAGTTGTTAGTTGTAGTTGTGTACTTGTGTAGCCGTAGTCATAAAATTATATATCTTCAAGGAATGTATATTTTTACACACTGTTTTTAGGGCTAACATTCGCAATTACCTTACCTCTTTGTAAAAAAAAGGATCATTAGTTTTTCTCTAGGATTTTTGTAAAGAAAATTGACTTTCCGATAAACCCGATTCCTCCGGTGCTGCCTATAACTCCTTCACGATTCAGTAGTCAAGTCTAGTTTTACTAGATTGCACTTGCAAACCTGAATGTGGTGGGGCAATTTTTTGAGAAATAAATTGAATTTATTTCTCAAGTTGATAAAGTGCTTTGTAAGACGATGTCCAGTAACTCAGCACGTTAACATCCTTAGAGACTCTGTTTAAATCAGGGTTTCGAACCCGAACCGAACCCGAACCCTGAACCCGCTCCGGAGCAAGATTTTTTTTAAATTATGTGAACCCGAACCCAATCAAAAACGCGGTTCAGGTTCAATTTTTAATAAAGGAAATTTAGGAAGTTTGCGTAAGAAATTTCATATTTCGCAGATTTTTTTTTGTTTCAAACAAGATTATTTTGGTTATTATTTGTTTCAGTAGAGAATAGTGAATAGTGAGAATTAAATGAAATTTTTTTCCAAAATAAATATGTGTGTAACATAAACATAAATGTAACATAAAAAAATAAAAAATAAAAATAAAAAAATTCCATATAATGTAAAAACATTTCCATAATATGGAGTCTAATAACAGTGGAAAAATTCAACTTAAGCAAAAATAAATAAGTAATGAAGAAGTTTCAACTTCGAAATTGTCATCGCCTCAACGGCGTAATCGATAGCGTGTCTGCCCAAGGATTCTAGCCGGGCACTGACGAGGAAGGTTCGAATTCATCCGAAACACGAAAAATGTAAATTGGAGTTTTTTCTGAGAAACTTCAAACCATACCTTTGAATTGAAAAAATTGCAATTACTTCTTTACTTACTTGAGTTTAATTGATCTCAAAAATTCTCAATAAAAAAATAATGAATTCATAAAAAAAATTCGAAAAAATTGTAATTTTTGTAACAAATTTGAACCCAAACCCGAACCGAACCCGAACCCACTAAATTTTAATGTATTGAACCCGAACCTGAACCTGCACCCAAATTTTTCTGGGTTCGAAACGCTGGTTTAAATCGATTATTTTTAAGAGTCGGTTTCCCTATAAATCAACATTTTGGATTTTCTTTTGAGCAAACTTTCGGCAATTCTAAAGCATTGTTCCGGTCCAATAATTTTTTTGTTGTTTGATTCAGTT
Organism: Diogma glabrata; assembly: GCA_963693315.1. Taxonomy (NCBI): domain Eukaryota; kingdom Metazoa; phylum Arthropoda; class Insecta; order Diptera; family Cylindrotomidae; genus Diogma; species Diogma glabrata. Next base: position 140,159,911 of record OY856188.1, on the reverse strand, counting down.
CAATGTTTTATGTCTGTGCCCATTTTTGACTTTTGTTTTTGAGCAAATTTTTGACTATTAAAGTATGATTCCGTCCGGTCTAATAAAGCGCCGTATATCGATTTGTGGCCCACACATTAATATGCTATAAAATATTTGGTAGATTTTTGTAGCATGCCTAGTTTCGAATAAAAGCACGCAGATTTTAGGGCCAAATTTGAGTCTTGGCTTCCCAATATAATATAAGATAGACGTTGGCTTTACTGTAGGACCAGAAACGCCTGTTCTTTTACAGACATTAGTTCGAACATCAATTGTGTTAAGATGCTGGCATGGTGTATATAGCCTTTAAAACGGTCTCTGGTCACTATATTGACATTAAAGTTTCCAATTAAATCAATTGTTTTTGGCTTACAATTTGAAATATGGTACGCACGTATTTCAGTTAATAGTTCATCATGAATTTCAAGGAGTCCGGTGAGAAACTAGCTCAATTAGACCTGTCTGTAAGCTGCATTTGATGAGCGTGAACGGCGCTACAGATCCTAAATGTAGATGCAATGGAGTAAGGTTTAGATTTTAGAAGAATGCACTATGCAATAAATAACGCACGCCTTGGCATTTTCCAAAGATATTTTCGCGATTAAGTCCACCAAGCAAAAACTACATATATATTTGGTTTTATAATGCTTTGATGCAACCTAAAGTTTGTTGTTTGGGTTAAGTTTCCAACATTTCCCAAACAAGTTTCTGCATGTGAAGAAAACTTTGTTTCCTTGTCCAAGATTTATTACATATGTTTGCTATCAAGGATCTCACCTAAGTACATAACCTCTTTCCATAATTGTTTGTATGTGATCTAGCGGTCAAGAACAGGGGCATGAAATTGAAGTTTTTTCTATTTGTAAAAACGATAATACATATTTTGTACGGGTTGATCGACGGTTCCAATCTGTTGCACCACATTTATACAAGTGTAAGGGCTGTCTGAATTCAACCAACGAAATAGTCATATTTTCGTATGACCATGACCGCCAAGTCGTCTGCATTGTCTACAGTATTGACCCCAGGGTTGTTCAGTTCGGTTGCAAAGCAGTTGAAAGATCATGTAACCTTCCGAACACCTTCTTGATGCCGTTCAAATCACAGATGAATCACTTATTGTAGCAGTTATTTTTTGACTATGTAGCATTTTTATACCACGCAATGATATGTGTGTAAATATTTTTTTTGTTACTATTTCATTTCATTTAAAAGCGTGAAAGTGGAAATTGCTTAAGCTACGTGTATCTCCATTAATGTACGCGCAAGTGGCTGCTTGTATTTAAGAGTGCATTCAATTTTTAAAGCTATTTTGTATCACGCCGTCTCAGCTCAGTCGATTGCTCTATCTAATATGCGTCTTCGCTAGAGTTGAGAAGGTTTTGTTTAAGACATACATAACGAATGTGTCAAATGTCAATCTAGCGCTGTTATATTATTTTTAATAGAAAAAATCTGTATGATTTGGTTTCATTTGGTATTTAACTTGTCATGGGTAGAAAAACGACGTTGTTTTCTCTTAATACCTGAATAATATAGTATATGTGTTATTATGGTTTTCCATATTATTGACTGTTTGTGTGCTTTTGTCACTTTTGAATTAAAATGCAATATTTAAAAATATACTTTTTACTGTTTATTTTTAATTTTTTATTTTATTAATAATAATATAAACTTCCTTATAGTAACAATTTGAATTTGATTTTTTATTTTATTAAATATCGATTTCGACTTACGTCATCCTCAGTTCTTAAATTATTATTACAATTTTTGCTTAAACTATTACTTATATACTATTTCAACTGCTATTTTTTTTTTATTACTATGCCATATATTTTGTTAGTTTTAGTGTTGATTTTATCATTTAAAATGTTGCTATTGTTTTTATGTTTACATATTTCTATTTCTTCCAATCTATCTAGATGTTGTCGTTTTCTTTTTTTATGTAATATGGTTAAATTTGTGTTTATATTGGTGTATTTGTGTTTTTCTATTTTTAAATGTTGGGCACATCTGGGTTTTGGGTCGCTTTTTAATTTCACTCGTGTGTTCAATAAATCTTTTTTGTGAAGGACCGCCCCGTTTGGCCTATATAAAACTTACTGCAGTCATCACAGGTAATTTTATAAACACCTGTGTTTGGGTTTGGGTTTTTTTAGTTTTTAGGTAGTTTTCTATTTTATTTTTGTTTTTGTAAGCTGCACTATATCCATATTTTTTTAAAGATTTTTGCATTATTTTGAATGTTGTTTTATTATATGTTACGCCTATGTATTTTTTGCCTGCTAAGTTTCCTTCATTCCTCAGTGTTGTTAGGGTTTGCAAATTTTTCTTGTTTTTGTGTTTTCTATTTAATGTGTCAATTATTTCGTTTTTATATCCGTTTTTACTGGCTATGTATTTGATGTTATTTAATTCGCCTTGATAATTTTCTGCATTCATTGGTATATTGTTCAATCTATTGATCATGTGGTTATATGCAGCTAGTTTATGTTGGTATGGATGATGTGATTTAATATTTATTGTTTGATCCGTTTGGGTTGGTTTTCGGAATATTTTGAATGTGTGTTTTGAATCTACATTTTTGATTGATAAATCCAAAAAAATTTTATTGTGTTATTTTTTTCATTTTCTAACGTGAATTTGAATGGAAGGTTCTATGCTGTTTATGTATTGGTGTAATAGATTAAGCTGTCTATTCGTTCCTTTGAATAATAAAATTATATCATCAACGTAGCGATACCAATAAATGATTTTTTCTTTGTGTGGATTTATGTTATTATGTATATATTTTGTTTCAAAATCATTGACATATTTCGGCTAAAGTTCCAGATAGTGGGCTCCCCATAGGTAATCCTTCTGTTTGTTGATAATACTCATTGTTTTGTGTGAAATAGTTTTGTTTTGTTATTTCGGTTATTATGTTTATTATTTCTTGTGTATCTGTTGGGTTTAAACCATTTTTTATTAACATATTTTGGTATTGTATTACCGTCTTTGTTTCTTATTGGTGTAAAAAATATTTCGGTCCTTATTTGGGACCCTCCTCAGTAACTAAAATTAAAAATGGTTTACAATTAAAATCTTAATCTAATAAATATTACAACAATTAATACTTAACAAACATTTAATTTAGATACTTACATAGTCTATGTTTAAACTTATTATGAACTATTACTAATTTTATATCCATTAAAAACAAATTATTTATACTTTACAAAAAACAATAAAACCATAAAACAATAAAATTTGCCTATATACTAGAAAATAAATATTTTGAGTTATAAATATTTGAGATGAAAAAAAAATTTAATTTATATAATTAATGAAAAAAAAAAAAAACAAAAAACAACAAAGACGGTAATACAATTTTATCAAAGAGATCAGTGTCAATGTACATACGAAAGTGTATACATTGAACGGAGAAAACCTAATTTAATATTTTGTTATATTTATTGTATCTTTTATTGGTATGTTAGAATCAAACGATGCTAATTTTGCGTTGTGAGGTATTATTATTGGTTCTATTCTATTGATTAATTCTGGGTTATTTTTTACTGAATAATTGTTGTCAAATTTTATGTGATACTTCAATAGTTTGTTTTTGTACTTCGCTATTCTGTATGTTGGTGGTGTGGTGAAATTAATTAATGGTCCTATCGGTGTATCTGGTTTGTGTATTATTGGTAATCCTCTTATATTTGGTGCTGTTGGTTTTATCATTTTGTTATACCTTATGTTCTTATCACTTAATATGTTGATAGATTTGTTGATGATTGTTTTTATTTGTGCATTGAATTCATTCGTTGGATCTTTACTTAATTTTTCGATGTTGTTATTAATGATGTATTCATCTATCTTTTTGTTGTAGTATGTAGTTTTCAAGATGACTAATGTATTCCCTTTATCTGCTTTGGTTGTTGTGGCATTGTTTTGTTTGATCTTGTTTTGTATACTGCGTATTGTTTTTATTTCTTTTTTGTTGTTGTTATTTGAAATGTTTAAGTTGTTATTTTTTGTTGATATTTCATTAACTATTATTGATTTGATTTCATTTGGGTGGTGAATGTTAGTTTTCAATATTTTCTATTTCTAACAGATTTTCATTTATTTCTTTTCTTTATTTCTTTTCTTTTTCTTCTTTCTTATTCATCTATCTTATTGTTGTAGTCTGTAGTTTTCAAGTTGACTAATGTATTCCCTTTATCTGCTTTGGTTATTGTGGCATTGTTTTGTTTGATCTTGTTTTGTATACTGCGTATTGTTTTTATTTCTTTTTTGTTGTTGTTATTTGAAATGTTTAAGTTGTTATTTTTTGTTGATATTTCATTAACTATTATTGATCTGATTTCATTTTGGTGGTGAATGTTATTTTTTTAATATTGAATTTTCTATTTCTAACAGATTTTCATTTATTTCTTTTCTTGTGTTGTTTGGTTGTATCATGTATGCCGTATTTCAATCCTTTTTCCAATAGTTGAGTTTCTTGATTGTTAAATTGTATTTCAGTGTAATTTTCTATTCTATTGTTATATTGTGGCGGTCTATATTGATGTGTTATGTTATTATGATTTTAATTTGAAAAATATAAACAAGACTAAAGCTTCCTTTGAGCAAACTCATAAGATATGGGAGAATGGTTTTCACACCCAATAGCGTGACATCATAAAAGAATACGCCATAATTAAAATTAAGGGTGCTACCGTTGACTGAATAGAGCTAGCAAGTGATAGCTTCAATTAGTAACTAGCTTTAGTCAGTGGGATGTGATATTCTACACTTACGTTAACTCGTATACCAATAGCGGGGTTTTCACATGCGTCAGGTAAAAAATAATAAAAAAATTAAAAAATCTACAAAAACTGCTCTCTGCATACATATAATATGTCTTTAATTCGAATTTGTTTTTGGGTTCGGTTCTCCACGATCCGAGGCTTGTTAGCCATTTTTCACAAAAAATTTGTTTGTAGAATAAGAATATTATATATAAGAATATTATTTATTAGAATATTACGTCTTACCATATGGGATTGGACTTAGTGCTTATTCTGATATTGTCAGTGGAAATAACCACTAGCAGATAATTTAAGCATATAGGATGTAGATTATGGTAACATTTGCGACACTAGAAAGTTTTTCATAGACCAACGTTCACAACTTTCCCTGCACCTATACACTCTGCCACGCTATTATTATATATTACAATAGGTAATATTTTTAAAAAAGCGAAGAAAAAAGAAAAAAATTAATAAAAAGAAACAACCATAGAAAGAATACAATAATTTAGAGAACTATATTTACAATTAATTTATGTGATTAAGTATCCTTTTATTTACGTAAACTTTATTGATTTTTTTTTACTTTATTTTATTTGAATTTATATTTTAGTTACATTTTTTGTTTCTTATTCTACTAAATTTTTTGACTTGAACAAAAAAAACAGTAAGAGAAACAAATACATAGACTATTAATTTTTTTTAACTTTTTTAAAAATTGTTGTAACCGCCAATTACTAAGACAACAAAACGGAATTTTTTTTAAAATTTGATACTGTTTAATAGTGATGGGTAACCTCAGCTAAATTAGCGATCCGTTCAGACCGGATCGTTCATTTGCACTGACCGATTTAAAAACATCGGTCTTCGTTCAATCGGCCACTTGCAAAAATGGCAAAAAAAATAATAAAAATGCCTCGTTAATAGGTCAAGAACCACATCCTAATTAACAAGCAACAATCCCCATAAATCTAAGACCAATTCGTCTAAAAAGTTGCGAAGGATATTCAAAACTTTTTGCAAAGAGGGTAAGTAGCGAAATAAAGAAGAAAGCCTCTTCCGTTTAAAAAAAAATATTGCTCATATACTAATGTATTTTATTTAAAAAGATTAAGAATCATTGCTTAAAAATCTATACAGGGTTTATACTATAGTACATCTACTATTTTAAGCCACCCTGTATTTGTTTGTTTTCTACCGTTTTTCTTAAAGGATTCTCCTTTATAACATATTGCTATCTCATTTTAATGAGCCATACAGTCTAACATCTCATCCTCTAATTAACATTCAATAAAAAAAAATCCTCATCCATTCTATATATCGATTTAAGGAAAAAACATTATTAAAAACAAAATTGCACTATTGACTATAGAATAAGGAATATAATGTTTAAGTCCTGACATGTAGTAAATTGTTAATTTTTAACTAAAGCTTTAGCTAAGGTACAACAAACAATTTTTTTACAGCAAATATTGCATTCAAAATTAAATCAAATCTGAAAAACTTAAATGAAACTAATTTTATTATTAGTAATTATCCACTAAAAAAAATTAAAAATAATAATAAAAACAATTTAAATACATATAAATATGTATATGTACAAACAAATGTTTTTTTTCATAATCATTCATTTATAATTAATATATACAAACAATCATCTTCATAATCAATTTTTTCCACTTTCATTTCACAATTATTCATAATTTGAAAAAGTTGAATGAAATCCATTTCTTTTTTTTTCAATAGCATTTATATTTTCTTCAAACATGGCATTTTTTCATTCTTTATAATCATTCTTTCTTTTTCGAACGAACTTATATTTAATTTTGTTTATTTTTATCATTTTGTGTTTTGCTTATTTGTTGAACGAGCTGAACGTGGTGAACGAACTAAACGAGGTGAACGAGCTGAACGAGTTCAGTTTTTGTTTTTTATGATAAATTTTTCATTACAATATTTTTGGTGAACTAATTCGTTTTATACGCAGGTCATTTCTTTTGGCGGGCGTGTTGTTTTGTTTATTAGTAAATTCGAACAGTTCAGTTTTTCTTCTTTATGATAAAATTTTCGTTTGAATATTTTTTTTCTATTTATGATTTTAATAAATGTATAATGTATATGGTATTCTTAGTTTGGTTTTGTTTCATTGTTTATTAGTTTGGTGTTGTTGTTAGTGTGTTTTTCATATAAAGGTTTGAACATTTTTAATTTTCATTGTTAGATGAAGTGCGTATATTTTTTATAATTTTTAAATGTGTATTGGTTTCTTTATGTTATTATGAAAATCTGCACGATTAGTTAGATACATTTTTTCAGGTCACTTTTTTATGCGATGTTGTGTTGAATATAATGAATAAATGTTTGAGAGGAGAAAAACAAATTCGCATATCACAATGATCGGAATCAAAATTTGATCGTAATGAAAATTTAAAGACGAACTGATATTGGAGGTGCATTATTACTTTTTATTGAAGGTTTATTTGAGTTGTATTATTGAAATCATGTTCAAATCCAAAACTACGTTTTTAATTTAACATATGGATTTCGAAAAAGTTTGCATGATGTTAATTGTTAACTAACACTGCTGCCATTATATTATATACTAAAAGACGTTCATTGCACATTAAAAAAAATGTCAATAGTACATAAAAAGATAGTGACCGACGAACGACGTTTCTTTTATTACTGAACAATCGGTCGTGGTTCACTGAAGTGATCCGTTCAATTAACTTCGGTCGTTCACGACCGACACATCACTAATGTTTAATACAATGTACTATCCAATAAGCACAAACACCCGTATTGATACCATATAAAGGTTTATATAGCAAAATTAAACAGGAACAAAAAATTCCCCTTTTCAAGATATAAGCATTTATACGATACTTATGTAAGGTTTATACGGTTTCAAAGGGCGTATACTATATAGCAATCACCTAGGCGAACGGAATTATTCAATGTTTTTTAAAGGTTTATACGACGTTTTATCTGAAAGCAGGGAAAAGGTTGCAAAAATATCTGATTTATAGGATTCTTATACAGGAAGTTTACACAGGAAGATTTGTTTTTTTCCTATTTAAAGGCCGTGCAAGAGTGATTATGAAAGTCTGTATACGGGTAAAAACAAAATAAAAAAAATATTTTTATTATCCGATTTTTTAATTTTAATTTTTTTTTCTCCATTTTGCGTCCATTTAGTTTCTCTAATTATTTCAAGCATTTTATATCTGTGATGATTTTAAATTAATATTAATATTTAGAATTTATTTTGGTTTCATAAACTTACGTTTTTTAATCACCAACCGGGTATCGAACTCGGGACCTTTGCGTTACTAGCCATGCACGCTGTACCATCGTCTATTGAATTCTGGAATATGTCTTGTATACGCTTGAAAGCTATACACTAATTTCTTGAGTTTTACCTATATAATAGCCATATAAGGCAAAACGTTTCTGCCAAAATTCTGTCATGCAATAAAATCAAGCGTTTCTGCCATTTTGCTGAATAAAGACTGACAAATCATACCACACTTATTCTACGCCGTTGCTGCCTTCATTACTGAATAAGCTACTTAAATGGCAAACGCACGTTTCTATTCTGACGTTTCATTTAATTTTCTCATTCGTGTTAAACCTGTTGCTTTTACACACACCTATCTGCGTATATTGCTCTCTATTACGTTTTTATTCGTGGAAAAGTAAAATACAAAGGCGCGGATAACAAAAGGTAAGTCTGACACAGTACAATGCATTGGTATATGTTCGCTCGAACGTAGTATTGATTTGAATCAAAGTATAAACCAGGGTTGTGCCGTAGACAAAATAGATTACTTTCCATGTATAGATTACGCATAGATTACGTGTAAATTACGCGAGATATTTTCGTGTAATCTATAATGTAAACTATTATGTAATCTATTTAATTGATATGTGCATTCTAAACTTTTTTTAGCAACTAAATTATTGATCATGTCTTTTGCGAAAAAATTGAAAAAAATTTTCAGTAGGGATAATACAATAATTCCACATATTTCTTCTTAAATCAAAATTAATAGATTACACCAAATTTACTTAGATGACATAGATTACATTACATAGATTACATGTAATGTAATCTATTTTACATTACGCGTAAAGGAACAACCCTGGTATAAACGCTCCCGCAGAGAATACATATTGTTGTAGAATGTATACGACGCTCCATAGGTGCGAACAATATTTTCAATTTTTTCTTAAATATATGCAATTTGATTAGTTTAATTGAATCATGGAAATATTTTTGTGTTCTGAATATTTATTTGTGGTTTATAGATGTCGTTTAAAATTGTGGAGACGAAAAAGAAAGGGGAAAAAGTGTTGACTATAGCTCCGCATTTATGAGAGACGAATGAGCGCATCAAATGGCCGACTGTTGGCCAATTGCGACAAAAACGATTGTCGATAATGCTGACCAATTCGAATAGTGCACCAAAGGAAGAGTGGACCACCGTAAAATGCAAACACACATTTGAAAACAAATTTTCGAGACAAAATCGTCATTGTGTCAATGTGGATCTATTCCGATAGGTGTCATTTCTACATTCGCGGTGTTTTCAATAGTGATCGTGGATCTTTTGGCAACATTACTTTCTCGAAACGATCGTTGATTATTTGAATTATTGAATTATTCCCCTGTGTGCCATATAAGTAATGTTATTGTTCAAAGCCAACTTCAATAAATTCACACAAAACACTTCATCTTTCGTAAATTCGTCGGCAGCATCATCTTCATCGTCATCGTCGTTTATAACATTAACATCATCGTTAGAAGAAACATGGCCTGTCTCATCGCAATAGGTTCCGTCCTCACTGCCAAAATATGTGAACATGCTTCTTCAGCACAGATCAGATCTTCATCCGCATAGGTAAACCATTTTATTATATGTAGATATTAATGAAATGTAGTTATTACTAAACGCGGGGAATGAGATGAATACGATTAGATATTATTAATTACTCAAGTACATGGGAATTTCATCCTCTGAATCCGAAAGATTCGATAAAACTGGATAGGAAACTTTATTTTGGGATTGTAATTGTGACGATGACGGAGTAGCTGGAGCAATAGTATTTAATACCACCATCTTTTAGATGGTGATACAATTACAGGTGCTAGTTTTTGAAATTTTATCCCATGTATTGGCACCGCCGCAACAATTTTCAAAAACTCCTTGCGAACTTTTCAGTGATATGCTCCCGACGGTCTTTTAACTTTTTTCCACGTTGCAGGAAACATAATATATATTTCCACACACCTTATAATTTGGTATTAACTAGTGGAATTCCGCTGATTCGCAAATTGGCCGAATTCAGATTTTCTTGCCGTATAAGTGCTTACACAATATGATTTACATAGGATTTTTACGAGTTGGTCTCCTAAAAAATGAGAAGTTGAATAAGGTCTGCGTTACGATTTTTATATAGGAAACTTTCAGGTCTGTGTTGCGAAAACTGTATAAGAAGTTATATAATTTTTCTAATCCTTGCCTTTATAAATGCCTTATAATTATTCCTATATAAGATTCTACGCAACTATTTTATACAATCAAGCCATAGGTCATTCCTGCAAATGCTGTAAAGAAGCCATATTATTGTTTTCATATCGATGGTCTAGCGCACAGATGTGGTAAGTGACATTTAGCAAATTGTTCAGTACAGGCGTTTGAAAGTTTACACTTCAATAAAAATTGAAAATGTAAAATATTATGTGGTGGAATTCGATAGAGTTTTATAGTAGTTATCTAGTCTTTATTGTAATTATGTCTTTCTACATGATAGAACTTAAGAGATACATGAATAATATTTAGTTTTATACAAACCATAAGTACTTACCACAGTACATGTGCAGTACAGTACAGTACAACAATGCCATCTACTGGATAAATTATTAAACATACACATACAATATTTTTACATTATATGAAAAATGAAATGGAGAATTTTATAGAGTAGTTAACTCATTTTCTCAAAAAATGTCACTTACCACATCTGTGCGCTAGACCATCGATATAGGCCTATATAAATGCTTCAAAATTTCAACTATATAAGGTTTACGCAGCAAGTTATATGGCTATTCAACCATATAGGATACCGTATAAAAGGCATATATAACATTTCTGTTAAAACTTTTTCACAGCTAGTTTCATAGGAAAATTGCTGAATAAAGGAAAAAAACCGTATAAATTTTCTATACAGCCTTTATATGGTATCTTTACGGGTTCTGGCCGTATAGGCTCAAATTTACAAATTTGGCAGGCGTTTGTGCTTATTGGGTACATAGCCATCATCCATACAATCCCTGGATGGATGATAGGGGGGAGTGAAATTAATGGTGTCACTGACTCACCAAAAAAAGAAAAATATTTAAAAACATCATCCGCTATTTATTATAAATAAGTGTTCGAGCCAAATTTTTGAATACAGATATCCGTCGCTCGTTCTTCAATTCAGCTGGTAGATTATTAAATAAATGTAAGCCCTTATACATAAGATTTTGTTGTCCAGACGAGGTTCTATAAAACTCTATATGAAAGTTACTGCCGCTTCTTGTGTTATGATCATGTAGTTCATCTATAGACCTTAAAGGATAAGTGTTTTTATAAGAGAGTATTTAATTTTATAAATAAAAAGAACCATTTCAAAAATTAAGTTTGTTTAGAGGTATAAGATTTATAAGTTAATATTTATAAATAAATTTTATAAGTTGGAGCTAGAATTGGTAACTGTTTTATTGTTTTGATACTTTTGTTAAGAAGTCTATGGACTTGATTAATCTTATACTTCGGTCCATTTCCCCAAATTGGGAGTAAATACATTACAGTAGCCATTATGTGTGAGCTAAATATAAGAAATTTCAATTTAAGAGGCAACAATTTTCTCATTTGATATAAAATAAAATTAGTTTTCCTAATTTTATCTTTTATTTTATCTATATGATAAACCCAGTTTAAATTGTTATCCATCCAGAGACCTAAATATTTAAAAACTGTTACCATTATAATAGCGATAATAAATGATATTTCTTCTGAATATCTTTCTAAATTTAATTACTAACCCATATCAAATTTCTCTACTTCCCCTCATCTCTTTTTTACCGCATTGCATATAACTATGAATTTTAAATATTTACTTACCATAACTTTGAATTTTAAATATTTATTTTACCGACGAGATATTGTTATTTCCTAGTAAAATTACTAGTGAAGCAAAAGATTATATTGCACAATAATATGTTTCTCATAAAAGTATTGAACATTTTAATGAGGAAGGTTTATATTATCGTAATAAATTAGCTAGTTCAGACCAACTAAATGTCAGTACGAGACAAGAAAAGTTTTACAACTAAAACTTCGTTATATTGCTATATATGTTTCAAAAATACTATCCCGATTCCAACCGATTATAACAACTATTTTACATTGCTTATACATAATGAACTATTTTACGCTTTTACTTGCGTAAAACAAACCTTTTTCGGTCGGTGTATTTTACGGTCTCTATTTCTTTACGCTCGATCTCCATTAATGTACGCCCTCTTATTGTTACTTTACGCGATCTCTTTATTAGTTTACGGTACCTTCTTCTACCAAGTATAAAAAATGTATGTACCACAGGCGTAAAATTAATTTCAACCCTTGCGAGTTGTTGCCCTCAACTAACGTCTCGTGCAACAAATTATCATTCAAAATGAAATTTATAACATGACTCTCTTGTGGATTTTGACGTTCGACACTATTAGCACTGTTTTACGAAACAAACTGTTTATAACTTTTATTTTTCTTCTTAACATTTTCAGATGAGACCAATTCTTCAAAAAGAATTTCTCTGATTGAACTCAATGTATAATTTAATCGATAATTTTGTTTCCAAATATATACACGAAAAAGCAAAAACAAATATAAATTAAAGACTGTTAGATTTGCGCAAATTTTGTCTCCATCCAGAATTCTACTTGTTGTTTTTGTCCATTACACATATCTTTGATTGCATTTCAAAACATACAGTTATCTAGAAAACACGCGTTTATGTTTAAATTTAATTAAAATAAAATTGATTATACAACCACAAAAATGAAAAACTTTTTCAAAGATTTACAAAGGTTAAATTTATTAACTTTTTCATATTAATTTTGACTAAAATACTTAATTTTTTTTATTTCAGTAAAAGGTGTAATTTGATCAATAAAAAAATCATATCCTCCGACATGGAATTATCTCATAGTTTAACTTTAAATGAAGAGGCTCTAAATCAAATACCGGAACAAAAACGTCCCGTATTTGTATTCGAATGGTTACGATTTTTGGATAAAGTGTTAGTAGCAGCACAAAAAAGTGATATTAAAGGATGTCAAAAAAAATTGGTTGAACAATTAACTTCACACATTCAAGGCTCTCCAGGTCCACCTACTAGAAAATTAATAGCACAATGTTTAGCAACTTTATTTAGTGTCGGTGATACATTTTTGTTATTTGACACAGTCAACAAATGCAATGATATTTTAAAAAATAAAGATGACTCACCCAGTTTTTTACCAACACGATTAGCAGCAATTTGTTGTGTTGGTTGTATGTACGAAAAACTTGGGAGAATGATGGGAAGATCATATGAAGAAACTGTTCAAATTTTAATTCGCTCTTTAAGAAGTGCTGAATCACAGACACGTATTGAAATAATGACAACATTGGAAAAAGTGTGTGCTGGAATGGGAACTGCTATATCAAATGTGCATAAAGATATATACAAAGCAACAAGACACTGTTTAACAGATCGTGTTATGGCTGTTCGGGTGGCTGCATCAAAGTGTTTATTAGAAATGATAAATCACGCATCATTTTTATATACCACAGAGCTAGAAAGTTTAGCTACATTATGTTTCCGTGCGTTTGATGGAAGCAATTATGAAGTACGGTGTGCTGTTGCAAAGTTATTGGGTACATTAATTGCTTTTACTCAAAATTCACAACAAAAAGTGCCCCAAGTAGCAGCCAACTCAAAAAGTGCAACAAGAGTCCTATCTCTGGATGAATCGTTAACTGTATTAATGTCAGGCTTTTTGCGAGGAGGAGTTTCATTTTTAAAAGGAACAGGGGAAATAATTAAAGGCAGTTCTGGAGTGAATCGTGAAGTTCGAGTTGGGGTAACTCATGCTTATGTTGTGTTTGTTCACACGATGGGTGGTGTTTGGTTGGAACGAAATGTTTCAACATTCCTATCTCATGTTTTAGATTTGGTAGCAAATCCAAAGGCAGCATCCTCACATGTTGATGCAGTTTATTCCAGGAAATGTATTAATTTTATATTGCGTTCAATAATAGGGAAAATGTTAGGAGAAAAAGCTCAAACTTCTGCTTGTAAGGAACTGATCCATTTGGTTGCCAAACAAATGAATTCTATTGATTTTAATCCAGAAAATGCCAAAGATTCAAATCAAGAAACCTTATTCAGCCAACATTTACTTGTTTGTGCGTTGCAAGAATTAGGTAGTTTATTGCTTGCTTTGGGAACAACTGCTCAAAATTTGCTTATTGATCCAACATTAAATTTTATCGATGCTATTTGTGCGGTTCTTGTGCACCCCTGTCTAGCAGCACGATTAGCTGCAGCATGGTGTCTTCGATGTGTTTGTGTAGCCGTTCCTAGTCAGATAACACCTCTAATTGATCGTTTTGTGGAAGCAATTGAAACAATGAGATCATCACCTGAAGCGATATCAGGATATAGTAGCGCACTGGCTGCAGTATTAGGAAGTGTTCGTCTTTCGCCGCTAGGAATTCCCCACACAAAAGGAAAAGTTGTGTTCAACACAGCAGAAGAATTGTTACGTTCGGCAAGTCAAAATAGTCGGCTTTCTTTAAATCGAACTCAAGCGGGATGGTTATTAATTGGCGCTATAATGACACTTGGAGTGCCAGTAGTAAAAGGACTTTTGCCTAGAATGTTATTACTATGGAGAAATTCATTCCCTAGATCAACAAAAGAGCTTGATTCTGAAAAAGCTAGAGGTGATGCATTTACATGGCAAGTGACTTTAGAAGGAAGAGCTGGTGCTTTATCTGTAATGTATAGCTTTTTATTGAACTGTCCGGAGCTTGTAACAGATGACATTACAAAACGGTTATTGACTCCAATTGAAAGCGCTTTAGCGATGCTAGTAAAGTAAGTTCTTTAATGTTTAGTGATTAAACTTAATGACATTTTTTATTTTAGTCTTTCATCAGTATTAAAAACATATGGCCAACATTTAAAAGCACCAGCGGCTATGGTTCGCTTAAGATTATATGAAACATTAACCCTTCTTCCAGCGAACGCACTCGAATCTTCCTATACTCATTTACTTCGAATGCTAGTTTCAGAATTTACATTAACCGAAAATCCAGCCAATACAACGACTTCACTCTTACGTGCGATGTGCCATGCTGATGATTCAATTATACTAGGAACGTGGCTGCAAGAAACTGATCATCGTACAATCGAAGATCAGGTAAGACCCAAACCTAAATACTTAATTTATATAGTAAATATTTTTCAAACACAATACAACAAACCAAATACATATTTCTTTAAGTTTTATCGTTTTCACAATTTTTGTTTTTTTTTTAATTTTAATATTTAATATAAGATGGAACCAAACAGAAAAGCTGATAGCGAACACGTAAGTTATTTAAAACCCAACCGCTTTTTCTAAATTTTAATTTAATTTAATACATTTGGCGTACGCGAAACTTTCCTATTCACAATTACATTACAAATTTGATTAAAAATTAAAAGTTTTATTTAATTTAGATTTTGTTTTTGAGTTGCATTTGACTTTGTTTGTTATTATTTTGTTTGGTTTTTTAATACACAATCAAAACAGCTAATTAATGTGGAGTGATTTTTTTCTTGACGGAAAATATTTTAATTGCAATGTTGTGTAGCAATTACAATATAGCAATTACAATATGTGTCACAGCAACCCATAGACACCTTTTAATACCAAGGTCCCACAACAACAACCGTTCTGAAACGTTAGTTGACGCTTTTTTTTAAAATGTTTGTGGAGTGAAGGCACTTAAGAATATTGATTCGGGCAAAGCATTCCATTTGTATGATATACGGACAAATAAGTCCATTTGCATTTTGTCACCAGGACAGTGAGTTCATTAATTCATTGATTTATGGTTATTATTAGTTAGAATCGTAGCTAGAGTTGCTGTTGGTAAGCGAACTTTCTACTCAATTAAACCTTTTTGGATCACCAAATGTTTAACTAAAACCAAACTTAAGTTGGAGAAAACTTTGATTCGATTAGTGATAATGTATGGATCACAAGGGACAATTCTCACACAAATTGCCGACTCATTTATATCTCTATTTGAGAGATTAAGTTTTTACGCTACATGCTAGGACCACTTAAGATAGGTGAGGTAGAGTTGAACCAATAAAAATATGGCCAATCTATGCATTGTTAAATTTATTTAATGGGTAGTGGTAATAATGCATTATGAAAATATTAATAAAAAATAATTAATTGGAAACAATAACCAGGAAATGGAGTTTGGCTTTAATATAGACAAATAGAACAAAATATATTATGGTTATATTATCACTCACAAATTCGTATTTCCCTTATGTTTTATATGTATAAGATAAGTAATAATTAACCTTGTGTCCGATATTAGTTTCGTATTGATTGGCAACAATCAACAATCAGCCGTGACTAAATAAAAATATTTTCATTCTTTGAATTTACACATAACGTCTAGAAATTTAAATAACAATCGCAAATCTTTAACCAACACTCGCTGTTAGCAAGTAACACATTTTAACCACCCTATAGATCGATTAAAACGGATATAATTCCGCAAACCATTGAATTATTTTTCAACGATACTTTCTAAAAAAACATGTTTAGTTGAGAGGGCTTAACAGATGGTTTTCTAAAGATGATATTTTTCATCTTTCTTTCGTTTTGAAACAAAAACTTGTTGAAAAAACATTTATACTTTAAATATTTTGAGACGAATTGCTACTTAATTATATTTGGGATATATTTGCAGACGCAGACATCTACGCGTGAAAATATTTAGCACAAAACATTTTATAAACGATATAACATCATTTAAACCACATTTCCATTTTACTCACAATTCTAGAATTTTGTTTTTATTTTATTTTTTATCGTACTATTTTTCTTTATGAATAAAATATAAAAACCTTAAATAATAAATGTTATTTTTCTAGCTACAACCAAATAGTGCTGCTGGATCTGGAGCATTAGAACATGATCCATGTTGTTTATATCGTCCAATCTCAAGAACTGATCTATGCCCAGGACCACTGCCACTCGGGGTTGTTGTGATTGATATGTCTGTATCATTATTTGGTTTAATATTCCCGCGTGTTGCCAATAAACATCGTCTTCAAATGCTATCACATTTTGCAGAATGTATTAAACATGCTAAAAGCTCACGACAAGAAGCGGTTCAAATGAATATATTTACCGCGCTTTTAAGTGGTTTGAAAGGGTTAACAGAAACGAAGACGGGCATTGGGCAAGATGAAGTAAAAAAGGCGTCTACGGCGTTGATCATTAACGGCTTGATTAGTACTAATCCTATTTTACGATGTGCTGCTGGCGAAGCTCTTGGAAGGATAGCTCAAGTTGTTGGAGATTCAAGATTTACAGCAGAATTAGCACAAACCAGTTTCGATCGTTTAAAATCAGCACGAGATGTTGTTACTAGAACGGGTCATTCATTGGCACTGGGCTGTCTTCATAGATATGTTGGCGGAATGGGATCATCACAACACTTAAACACAAGCGTTTCCATATTATTGGCTCTGGCACAAGATGGAACATCACCTGTTGTGCAAGTTTGGTCATTGTATGCGCTATCATTGATTGCTGATTCTGGTGGTCCTATGTTCCGAGGCTATGTGGAACCAACACTTAGTTTGTCAATTAAGCTTTTATTAACAGTTCCACAATCTTTTGTTGATGTGCATCAATGTATTGGTCGAGTTTTGAGTGCTTTAATTACAACAATCGGTCCTGAGTTACAAGGCAACACTCCTTCTATTTCAACAGCAAGATCATCATTTTTATGTGCTTGCGCAGTAATGCAGTCCAATTCCGATCCACTGGTACAAGCTGAAGCAACAGGATGTCTGCAACAGCTACATTTGTTTGCACCACGTCATGTTAATTTATCAACTCTTGTTCCAACGTTATGTCGCACTCTTTCTAGTAATTACTTAATGCTAAGAAAAGCTGCAGTATCATGCTTAAGACAATTAACTCAACGAGAAGCAAAAGAAGTTTGTGATTATGCTTTAACTTTGATGAATGAAGAAAGTTGTACATCTATATCTGATTTTGGACTACCTGGTGTTTTATTTGGAATGCTGGACACTGAAACTGATTTTGAAATGATTAAAAATATACACGATACAATAACATCGATGTTACAACGATTAGCCTCTGAAAATTTATCACAATGGTTGAGTTTGTGTAAGAATGTGTTAACGGTTGCGACTGAAATTAATAATAGTAATGAGGAGCAACTGGGTAAAGATTTGGGTGGAGATGAGGACGAAGAAAATGAAAACGACGATGATATTGAATATCATGCTGAGGAAAATACTGAAACTCATCCGGCGGTACAGCCAAGATGGCCTACGCGTGTTTATGCAGCTGAATGCGTTCGGCGTATCATTACAACTTGTGAATCGTCTAATCCAGCACATTTCGATTTATCCCAAGCCAAAGAAATACAAATGACAAAATCTCGTGGTGATTATTTAGTACTACACCTATCTGATCTGATTCGCATGTCATTTATGGCTGCAACGAGCGATTCAGATCAACTAAGGTTAGAAGGCCTTAAAACACTTCAAGAAATTATAATAAAATTTGCACAAGTTCCTGAGCCAGAATTTCCTGGACATTTGCTACTTGAACAATTTCAAGCACAAGTTGGTGCAGCTCTTCGACCAGCATTCACGCCTGACACGCCATCACATGTTACAGCTGCTGCATGTGAAGTATGTTCTGCTTGGATCGGCTCTGGAGTAGCACGTGATCTAAACGATTTGCGACGAGTCCATCAATTACTTGTTTCCAGTTTAAATAAATTATCATCAAAAACTAATAGCACTCAGTTGTTTAATGAAAGCATGGCAACATTGGAAAAATTAAGCATATTGAAAGCATGGGCTGAGGTTTACATCGTCGCAATGGTAGGCAATGGTTCAGCACCTGCCAGTTTGATAGTAAAAAAGCTATCGTCCAACGCTAATAACTTGTCGTTAACCACAACTACAATTTCTGCAGGTGGAAACGATGACGATGGAGATTTTGGCGATTTTGAGAGCAGTGGAGAGAGTTTATTATCACTTGTGCAACCAGAACTTGCAAATTTATCAAAGAATTGGTTGGATGCATTAAAGGATCACGCGTTGCTGCTATTGCCAACAGGTAATTAATATTTTATATTAAATTTTGATTAAATTCGCTCACTTAGTTTTACTAACGATTGATGATGATTGATTTTTTCTTTTGTGCTAGAATTTTCCAGTCAACTTCCCCATGATGGTGGATCATTTTATACAACAGATACTATTAGCTCCTCAAAGCCACATTATTTAGCATCGTGGCCTCCAATTCTATATGCAGCAGCTTTATGGTTAAACGCAGGTGGTTTTGATGTAGGAAAAAATAAGGAACAAATTTTAGACAACGAAGTAGATGCCAATTCCAATCCAATACAAGCAATCTCGAATGATGAAAGCAACACAAACGCTATTACACATGGCAGTTTAAGTGCTGACCGTTTTCATTTGATGTTTGGTATTTGTATGGAAGCGTTATGTAGTCCAAGAACAACTGAAAAAATTGAAAGTGTAAAAATATGCTTACAATCTTTATTCACAATTTTTGGTACAAAATGGGCACGCGAAACATTTATGAAAAATAGCTCGTTAAATGTTGAATTATGTAATGTGTTACATCGTTTGATTTTAACACGTGATAATTTAGAAGTTCAATTACTGTGTATGGAAATTCTTAAGATTACCATAACAACAGCAAAAGAAAATTTAGATAAAGTTAAAAACCAAAAATTAAATGAAATTGAAGAAAACGACAATGAAATAAAGACTGATTTACAAAATGAAATTGAAGATATTGGTGAAGGTGGTGAGGAAGGTGAAATTTTGCCTGGCCAAAGTCATGTTTATGCTGTTTTAGAAGTTTGTTTATGTTTATTCGTAAGGCAAATGCCACAAATGAACCCATCAGCGAGTTTTGTTTCTGAACAACTCCAAGCACAATTGAGAGCTTCTGCGACAAATGGTATGTTCAAACTAAACGATGATAATGGTATGTTAATTTCAAGTGCACTCCAAAGCTTAGAAACATTGCCTCGATTGTGTTCACCAAAAGGAGGTGTATCAATTCTTCCTACTATACTTTACTTAACAACAAATGTTATTAAGGAAATTGCTACCAAATCAGTGAATGATCAAACCATTTTAGCCAATTGTGGCACCATACAATCAGCAATACATTGTTTGAAATCTCTTACAATTGATCCGTTTGCAACTCATGAGAAATCAACAAAAGAATGGAGAGAATTGTTACAGTCTTCGTTGGCAAAAATAATTGATTTAACAAATACTAGATCTGAAGAAACTAAATTAGATGAAGTAACAATGATGTTAGCAATTGCTGTTTTCATATTACATACACCGGATAGTTTAATATCAATTCCAAATTTACAATATCCATGTATTAATCATTTCCGACAATGTTTGATGAGCGATAATAGCTTGGTCAAATTAAAATCGATACAAACGATGCGATCAATATTTGTCAAAACTGATTTAAAGGTCTCTACACCATATATTCATGCACTTGCACCGAGAATTATGGAATTTTTGTATTCTATTGAATCAAGATCTCCTAAAACTGATACGGAATTGACAATCATATTAGAAAGTATTTTAACAGTTGAAGCTCTGATTGGACTAACGGAACCACAAAATCGTAAGTCAAATAAGTGTTTTATTTTTAATGTAGCAAAATTCGTTTGTTTAAAAAAAAAGCTAGATAAACTAATTCTTTCTTTTGAAGAATGTTTTTATAATTGTTTCATATTTATATTTTTTTGCTTATCTATAATAGGGGAATTGATGCAAGGTATTGTATTTTTTAAATATTTAAAAAAATAATCTATATGTACCTGGTTGTCTGGCCTACAAAAATTAAATTTGTATAAACATATTTCGCTCGTGAAACTAGAATTTTCGTTTTAAAAAAAATTGATGCTATCATATTGTTACGTTTTTCAACCTTCGAATTGACCCTACTCTCGATATTCGATAAACGCAATTCCCAAATTACCTGCATTCGATCACTGATTAGTAAGCAAAAACACCAGGTTTTATTAAGTATTCAACAACTTAATTGTTCCACAACAACAAGAAAACAATACAGGAGGTAATATTTCTAGCTAGAATATTTTTTCAACAGCTTTAGAGACTCCAACGTTGATTGTAGAAATTTTCAGTATGAACACAACAACCAAAATAATACACAAAATATTTCTGCACACTAATACACTTTACATGCACGATACAGTGTTTCGTTTACAATTAATTAATTCTGCCTAAAGTACTGGTTGAAATACTAAATTCCGTACAATCTAGAAAAATCGTTCAACCGATCGATATTCTAAACATCTTTAATCCGGAACGTTCCATAAACAAAATAACAAATAATGTTTGCAACCTAACTTTAAATCCAAAAAAAATATTTTTGACCCTTTTCAATCATTGACGATTGCCATTTTGTATAGGTTACGTTCACTTATGTTGAATTGAATAGAATTTTTTTTGTTATATTTCGTTATCATTTTGTTAAACTGTCGCAATATGCTTACTTGAAATCAAAATAGAGCTGCTATTAATTCTGATGTACTTACAAATTTTTTCGGAGATCAATTCATCCTTAAGGTGAAACCATTCATCTGGGGTTGACTGATTTGGACGAAAAACACAATGATAGTTACCGATGATAGATTCGGTGAACGGGAAAGTACAACGTCAGTAATTATTTTATTTGTAGTGTTCAACAGTGCTACGCCAGGATAACTCGTGCACTTTAATTTACGATCACCTTTTTATGGAGTGAGTCAATGACAGCTGTTTTCAATTCATCAGGTAATTCTGCTTTGTGCCAGAGTTCAAGTATCAGTTCGTACATACGTAAAACAAGAGTTGTTTCTCAATTTTAATCAGTTTTACGGGCATTCCATCCCTGTTGATTTCCCATTTTCCGTTTGTTAAAAACTTTCACTGGCAATTTCGGGTAAGTTACAAAATCCTCCCCACTTGATTTAGCAATTGGTCGAATAGGATGAACTTCATTCGTACTATTTAGTAGGTCTAGACTCTAGATCATCAAACTGCTAGTACATCACTTTTATTTGTTGTAAGATGATTGTTTTCATTGGTAATGACTGTGTGGAAATCTTTCTCAGTGGAAATCATTTCTTGGGTGGAAATCTTTTCTCAGATTCCTTATATTCGAAAAGCACATTTTCGAATTGTCATTAGCCGCATATTGGTTCAGATGTTTTCGATACAGCTCTTCATGTGTTCTTATTCCTTAGGAGTGTTACTAAGGCTTTCTAAACTGATTATATATGTGCCAGTATGTAATCAGTTTATGTTAACCATATTCCATCTCGCAATTTTTATTTGTTTTCAACGCTTTGGCGGTAATGGTCGTCAAACCGTCATTGCGTAGATTCGATTGAAATTTGTGTGGTGACTATAGTCGATGGTTAAAGCATTTGCTACTTTTCTTGAATGTTTATTGGGATATTTGAAGAACTGCCATGATCGTCTGTGTTACGTGTAACTATTTCTTGATATCTATTTTTAGCGTTTCGGGATGTTAAATGTGTCGGCATTTCAGCGCACGACATTTCTTGTTGGTCTATTAAACGAAAACGACAACTTGTACTTCTAAATAAGAAATGACAGGCATATGATCGGTGTCCATATCAGCACCTTTGTATGATCGAACGTCAGCTATACTTGTGGATTGTGTCTTAAAGATATGACAAAATCGATTTGATTTTCAGTTCTTCCATCATTAGATTTCCACTTTGGTTTGTGAATTCTTTTGTGAGGAAAGAAAGTAATTGAAATTTGAAATAACTAAATCATACATCATAGCCAGCTCAGCTGCCGCAAAAGTCGTTATTGTTGCTGGTCCTAGTTGTTTCGGACGATATATATTTTAATTTCTTCACTTCTACCAATTTAAGCATTGAAGTCACCTACCAGGATTTTTATATCGTACCACGGGCTGTTATGGATGATTTCTTCTCTAGAACGAACAGGTCTTTGATATCATCTGGTTTGTCTGCAGTAGGTGCATGAACATTGACAATCGTTACATTATGTTTTTGAATGCGGTTTCTTAGAGTGCATATCCATATATAAATTAAGCAGAGCTTGATGATATGTTGACTCACGTAACGATGTATGAGAAAACCAACTTCAAATTCCTCTGCGTTTTGATAGTAAAGAGTAAAGAAGTAATAGTAAAGAGTGTATTCTTTCGATATTTCATTCATTCCACTTCCTGACCATCTTACTTCTTGTAATGCTACTACATATATCCAGTGTGATTATCGATTTAGTTTGTAAGTTTTTGAAGATCTCCTGTTCTTCTAAGGCTTAACACGTTCCTTAGTTCTCTAACTGGTGCCTGGTAATTTGCACAATGTTGATCACCGTTGCGCAAGGTTGATTAACTGTACAAATAATTTGGAAATTGGAAAAAATCTTAAAGAATGTGTCTATTCAGTTTAGTGTTAGCAATTCAATTATCTATGTTTAAATACGTTATTAAACCAGTTAGAGACGAGTTTGGAATAGTAAAAGTTACATTGACACATTTTCGTTTTCGAATGTTGTTTGAACCTTTTGCAATCCTAATAAGTAAGCGACTTGTTTTAATTTCTGTAGAAAATCAACAAAAGAAAACATAAAACTTAACATTAATTAATACCAATTTAAGCCAATATGAAAATAAAATAGTTATTAATTACATAAATTTATTTTAGGAATTCAAATGTTAACACTCTTAGTTTCAATCCTCATTAATTTTCTTCTTGAGCCATCAGCAATGAAAACGGCTACAAAACAAACAGTTAATTTACATGAACATTCATTACAATGGCTCATGAAAATTGGACCTAAATATCCCCAGGAATTCAAAACCTTTATGAGTCAATCACCTGAGTTACGTTTAAAGCTTGAAACTGCAATACGCAACAATCAACAAATTTCAACTCTTCAGAAATCAAAAAACACGATTCAAAATATGACTAAACTAAATTCGCAGCAACAGAAACCAACAATTAAATTAAAAACAGATTTTAGTAATTTTAATTAATTAATCATAAAACACTAAATATGTTATGTTAGTTCTAAAAATAACTAAAATTTAATAAAAGCAATTTCGTAGTAATAAATAATATTTAAAAAAAAGAAAATAAAATTCAAAAAAAAAAATTAATTTATTAGAGCAATTTCACGAAGATTCAACAACGTTTTGACTTGACCCCTTTTAATTTTGATTATTTTTTGTTTATGATAGTCTTTGATAAATAAAAAATACAAGTTCTCCTAGAATTTTTTTTTCTACCAGGGGTCTTCACAGGGTGCCCCTCAATTTTTGTTATTTTGTGATGTGAGTGCATTTTGACGAGCGATTGTAGAAAAACTACTCAATCGATTTTCATAAATGATATGTCGTTGAATAGGTATCAGAACAAAGTTTTTAAAGTTTTTATGCCATCTTTTTTTCAATTACACCATTTTTTTCTTATGTAACACCGTTAAAAATTATTTCAAAAAATTAACAGTACATTTCTAAAAACTTTGTTCTAATACCTATTCAACGACATATCATTTATGAAAATCGATTGAGTAGTTTTTCTACAATCGCTCGTCAAAATGCACTCACATCACAAAATAACAAAAATTGAGGGGCACCCTGTGAAGACCCCTGGTCGAAAAAAAAAATTCTAAGAGAACTTGTATTTTTTATTTATCAAAGACTATCTATAAACAAAAAATAATCAAAATTAAAAGGGGTCAAGTCAAAACGTTGTTGAATCTTCGTGAAATTGCTCATTAATATGTATTAAAAATAATGACAGTTATAAAAAAAAATTTAAATTTTAATTGTTTAATGTGATGATTTAAGTCGTTAGAAATAATTCAGTAGAAAAGTAAAATTTATAAATATAGAGTATAGATTTATTAATTTATTTTTTAAAATAGTAATTTAACAATGTCCAAATTATTATAATAGTATGGCGTTGAAGAACAGTGTTATAACTTTATCAAATATGTGAACACACCTTGCCCATTTTAGACTTATTTTTCTTTAAAAAAAAACTTAGACACATCCCTAGTAATATTGATTGTACAATAAATATGCCAGTACGGGTATTCCAGCAAATCCCTGTAATTAGAATTTCAGGAAAAATCAATAAAGAAAATAAATGTTTTCTAATAATAATTTGTTGTTTCCAGCTACACGGAATACTACATAGTTGTGAAAAAACTACCATAATTTCTCTAAATTCCTAAATCACGATGTACCGGAATAGAGCTACAGCTATGATAAAATATGCTATTACACTGCACTGGCATGAGATAATTTTTTTAATTTATAAAAATCTATGATAGTCTAATAATAAACCTTTACAAATAAATATTTAGTATGTCCCATTGAGTTCCGGTAACATGAAGTAAATTAAATGTCGTAGCTAACTAATTCGGACTATGTACTGTGCTGTTTTTACTAAAAAGTAACTATTCAGACAAATAAGCATTCCTAAATGAAACCGATTCGACCAGCTGAAAACGTGTGTGTTCCTTTAAATAGGTTTGATATTGTTGATATTTTCCGAACAGAATCATCATAATTCCAGAAATAAATTGTGCAATACTGTTGAAATTAGCACTAATACGTGTAACATAGTTATATAGTAAAATTCTTAAAAATTACATCAAAATAAGGTTTAAATACAATTACCTCAATTTAATGATTATTATAAATTAATTCAAAGTACTTGCCATTTTTAAAGTTTGATTTGAATTCTGTGTAATTGTCACTCTCCAATAAAAACTAGATTAGTAATGTCTATACTAATGATTGGTTTGAAACATTTTTGTGTTTGTTTTTAATTTTAAAAGTTTATTTTTTTTATTAATAGTTTGTATTTATTTTAAAATATATATATAATAATTTTACTTCTTTGTTTTCCAGATACATAATTTATTTAATTGAAACATACCTATTTTATATGTATTAAATTTAGGCGATTTTATTTATAAATAAATAATTAATTAAAGTTGTTCCAGAAAAATTATAATTATTTTCACTTATTTCCTTGACTCTTCTGATCGCTTGGTTATTGTTAAATAATTTTTTCATAACCATACATGAAGTACGATCCTTTACTGACAGGTTAATTTAGAATTGGGATTTTATTGACTTTTAATTCTCAACCATTCGAAAAGTGATCACTTCCCACCCGGATGGGCAATAAAATTGACGTGGCGTTTAATATTTTAGGTTTCGTTATGTCATTTTATTTAATCAGGTTTGAAAATTACTTCGGTTAGAAATTAAAACTCAATTTGGGTTGTCTATTTTACTTAAATAGTTATTTAGGAAGTGACAACTTGCCGACCTAAATTGTGTTAGTGTCGTTCTTGTCGATTTAGGTAGACGTTTTTCTGATGGATCCACTAGAGGTATCTGCTCATCAAGCAATATGAATCTTCCATAACCATTTATTCTATCGGCTACCGCTTTTCTATGTTGTTCTTGCAGGTGTCCCTTGTACGTTTCGTGATTTAGACCTGCTGGTGATATCGGACCTTCGATAGTCGGACTATATAACCTAATATTTGTTTTTACAAAACGTGTTGTGTCACAATAACACATAAAAACATTTTAAGACCAAGGTTCCACAACAACATGCAATGGTGATGGACGCAAATCTTTTTGTTAAAGAATGGATGGAACTAAACAATAAATCCTATGACCAATCACATATAAAATATGGCATACTAGTACTTTGTACCGCACCAAAAAAATATATAGTATCTAATTTTTCAGAAAAAAATTATGTGCGCACGCAAAATTGTTCCAAAAAAAAATTGTAAAATCATTATCCTAATTATGAATATGTTTCTCAAATATTTTATTTTATTATTTTTAAAAGAATATTTTTCTATTGTACAAAATTTATATTGAAAACAAAAATAAAACTGAATTAGTCATTGTTAAAATAGAGAGATGACGTCCAAAAACGTTCAAATTTGTTGGTTCTTATGCGTACGCAAAAATATTATTATATCAAAGCTAATAATTTTTTGATCATATTAAGCACTGTTTTTCTTAATGATTAAAGCCCAGACATAGAGTTATATGAAAACTCGTTTCAAGAATATCTCGTTTCAGAAATATACTGATCAAAGAATATTCCATAGTTAAGATTGAGGGTGATACCGTTGACTTAAAAGAGTTCATCCGCCAGCACCCTTAAGATAGGCCCTTGTCTACTAATATCTCATTGTTATTGCCAGTGGTATGTGATTCACGTTAACTCATATCACACATGTCAATAGTAGGGACTCCAGTACGCGGGGTTGTTACACCCGTAGATCAAAAATAAAAAAATTTACAAATCCATAAAAACTGATCTGAACTGAATTTCTGATCTGGTGTGTTGATCAGTTCATTGCATGGGTAGTTGTTTCTGTTACAACTCTACAAATATTGAAAAGCAAGTAGATCGTTCTGCCTTTTTACTGTCAGAATTGAATGACAGGCAGTTGCAATACGCATTTTGTGTTGTTTGTAACACTTCACGAATTTTGACTCAGCTGTGGTGACCAAACGGGTTCAGCAGAACTTGAAATGGGGTGACCAGGGACTTTGGATATTGTGGTGATGATGCTCTCTTTGTATGTAACCTAACTGGTGTCGGCAAGGAATTTCGGCATGCTGTTGGTAGTCTTCAGTTTGCTGCAATCTTTTTAGCATTGGCGAAGAAAATCATAAAATGTCGAAGACCAAGTCGAGTATTTTTAGATGTGCAGCTGTTGGTATCGTGTTCCATACGACCTCGAAAACCAATGGCCCGTATATTTTACGAGTTCAAACCGTAAACAGGATTGTTGTTGATTTTGCAGTGGACGATTCAAAGTCTCTTTCGGTTAGCTAGTTTTTGAGCGTAAACAAGTTTTTATCTATAAGTAAGTAGTAACACGCCTCTCGAACACTAATAACAGTTAATGATATTGTCATCAGCATAGGAGACTGTTTACTTCTTACTGAAGTTGAACAATGTAGAGAACAAAATATCCTTAAGGTACTCTTCGCTTCACTTTGCGATATTCAACTTGTGGTTGAATTCGACTTTTGTTTGGTTTCCTTGAACATAGCTCTAGTCGAGTAAAATTAGCTTCAAAATCCGTAAAACTTCTAAGTCCTTAGGGACAGCTCCGATTTTGATGATTTTTTTTTTAAATGTGTGTTTTTATATATTATTTGAAATCAGAAACATTACAATGTGCGCAATTAAATATTTGTATTGTTTAAACAATATAAACAAAATTTATGAAATTATTTTTTTTAACAAAATTTATGCAATAAAAGAATTGTTAAGTTCAAATTTATAGAAAATTTCATTTAATACTAACATAAAAATATGGTGTTATAAGAGTAGCAAAATATGTGCACGCTATGTCTAACTTTTGTATACATTTGTCATTAATATAGAGACTTTGTTGAGTTTTATGAACAGACACGTTTTCCGCTCCGAATTCTTTGAACCTTGCCCGATTAACATGAACTTTGGTGAGTAGTTTAGGAATGGCTAGAGGAACGAAAGTGGCATAGCGCTGATGTGCCCTTTTATCCTGGGATGGATTCCACCTCTTCTCGAGGGCGGAATATTTTTCACTCAAAGTAACCCCAAAAATAGATAAAAGGACACATTTGAAGTATAAAATGTTGTATAAGGTTTTTTCGATAGATCGATATTTTTCGAGTTATTCACGATTGAAAACTTATATTGTTCTTATATTGTAAAAATAAAAATCAAATTGTTACTATAAGGAAGTTTTATTATTATAAATAAATTTAAAAATAAACAGTAAAAAGTATATTTTTAAATATTGCATTTTAATTCAAAAGTGACAAAAGCACACAAACAGTGAATAATATGGAAAACCATAATAACACATATATTATATTGTTCGTTGAAAAATGCATGGTTTTTGATAGTTTTTCGAAAATAACTCTTAAACTTAGCGTTCCATCAAAAAATTGGTAATCAACAAAAATGAAACTTAAAAAAACGAAGAGATTGTTGTTTTTATGAGGGTTGTAGGTCCAAACTGAAGCATGTTATGGCTCAATGACGAGACATTTTTTAACGATTTGGTTCGAAGAATTCAACGTTAAATAACGGAAAAACAATGCATTTTTCGGACAAAACTGTCATATTTTTTTGTAATGATTGGAAAGACCTTTAAAATGGGCACTAGTTCAAGTCGTTTGCATTAAAAAAACCAAGTTACGATGCGGGCATCTCGAATTCAAAATAGAAACTCAGCGTTAAAATCTCGGTCATTCCCAATAGAATTTATATTGACCATAGCCCCTTTACAACTAGCTGCATTTTAGTGTTACCTATGTGATCCAGAAGTTTTGCTAGATTAGAATAGGTATTTTCCGAAAAAGTTTGATAATAATGAAAAACGAATTTTCAAATTTCCTAAGAAAGTATCTTCTGTTCAAAATTAGAGTTATTTAAACTAACAAATATACGTAAAAAACTACTCCAGACAAAAACATAGGTTTTTTCTTAACCAAAAATTGGTTTTATTTTGTTTTCTGTGGGATAAAAAATACCAAAGATATAACTGTTTCAAGTTTGCATTATAGTGCACGGATCACTCCTTTCGAGTCGTTCAACCCTTAACAATTTGAAGGTGAAGGATTTAGGCATGTTGGAATATATATCATCTTATAGCTTTGAAAGTACCTATAAATCGAGTTTTTAATGGAAGTTGTAACTTTAAAATTGAGAGAGTTATGTTACTATGAATCATACATGTTCAACTCATATAATTTAAATTAGATGAAAATAGGACTTTATTTTTTTTTGTGGAATTATGGAAATGCTTATTCATTACATGTGGACTTCTTTGCACTTTAATCATCGAATTAAAATTATCGAATTTCCTGAATTTAGAATTATATATTATCATATTTAAATGTAAAATAAATACAAAATCATTTTTAATTGTTTAAAATTTTTTTTTACAATATTCGTATTAGACTAAGAGCCCGCGACGGCCAGACCTTCGTTATTTTATAAAACCTGAAAGTTTCTCTGCGCATACCCCCTACTCAGGTAGGAACGATAAGCGATATATGAAGTTTGGATCATAGTGGCTTTGGCAGGGAGCAGGTAACAAAGGGGCCTCCAAAGTTTCGTGAAAGTATAAAAGCTAATTTTTTATATATTCTTCGGGATAGTATTAGAAGTCACGTCACCCATTGCCAGACACTTACTATCGTGGAAACCCCCTGTCAGACACCCTTAAACTTTAAAGCTTAAGGGTGTCTGGCAGAGGGTTTCCACGATAGCAAGTGTCTGGCAATGGGTGATGTGACTTCTAATACTATCCCGAAGAACATATAAAAAAATTAGCTTTTATAATTTCACGAAACTTTGGAGGCCCCTTTGTTACCTGCTCTCTGCCAAAGCCACTATGATCCAAACTTCATATCTCGCTAATCGTTCCTACCTGAGTAGGGGGTATGCGCAGAGAAACTTTCAGCTTTTATAAAATAACGAAGGTCTGGCCGTCGCGGGCTCTTTTTCTATATAATTGAAAGCTTTTAAAAATTAAAAAAGAAAAAAAAACAAATTTTTTAACTTATACTATTTAAAAGTTAATAAATACCGTGAAACAATTTTTTCTCTTTATAAATTATGTTTTTATTATTTAAACAATATAAATATTTAATTGCGCACATTGTAATGTTTCTGATTTCAAATAATATATAATAATACATTTAAAAAAAAAATCATCAAAATCGGAGCTGTCCCTGAGGACTTGAAAGTAAAAACCTAATTTTACCCGACTACTCGAGTTATTTTTTTTTATCGTTTTTGGTATAGTTTTTAGTTGAGTATATTGAGTAATAATTTACTTATACTTATACCGCATTTACAGCGACATAGCAAATTAGTAGATATTATATTAATTTTTGGGATTCAAGGGAAAAGGAGACGGTGCAGAAATCAAAGATTTTTATTTGCAATGGTGTTCACAGCGTGAAGTATTAAATTAAAAAAAAATTGATTTTTAGTAAGGCTAGATATCAAATTAGTTGCAAGCTTTTAAAATAATAGTAGTTTAATCAATGAGTGAATAATGAAGTAGTTTATTCTCAAGCAAATGTGAGAGAATAAAATTCATTATTCACGAATCGATTACAATACTTTATTCTCTGACAAAGAATTGTGTATAAATATAAAAACATTTTCTTCAATTAAAACAATAAATCTTTATTGTTTTAATTCATAAATCAAATTTCTTATTTAAAAAACCCTGATGAAAAAAACCCCATCCTATACAATCAACCAAGTTCAACTAAACGAAATAAGAGAATTTAAATTAAAATTTGATTTTTGAACAAAACTTATCAAAGCAATTGTGATTATAATTTGAAAATAATTTTAATGAAATCAAAACAATTTGACCAATTGGAATCATACCAATTGAATAATGATAATTTTTTTATAGGAAAATTTTCATTAGACAATAGGTTAAGTTCATTAGGCTGTAGGTTAGAAAACAATACAATAATACATACTATTATTATCGAAAAAACATACAAATAAAGCTGATATAATTAAATGGAAGAGAATAAAAAGTGTTTACAGCACAGATTTAAATTACATCTACTAATTTGCTATGCCGCTGTAAATGCGGTATTAGACATTGAAAGAGTTAGTCATATGATTCGTTCGAACTTATAATAAACATATGTCAAATTCTTTCAATAATATCATTTTGATTTATTACCTATCCGCTACTTGTCGCCGGCTTAAGCGTCAGGGAAAAATTTGGTCGTGGTACTGTAGGCATATCAAAATGATCTAGATGTAGCGGAAATAAATATGAAAATGCAAACGAAAATGTGGATGATGAATCATACTTACAACCGTTTAACTTTCAAGAGATCTTCTTTCTCAACCTATAGTAGAAAATTAGCACATTTTAGATTTTAGAAAAAGGAAAAGTAGAATTAAAAATCATCAAGTAATTTAAATTATGTAAATTTATTAAATTAAATTTTCCACCACCAAACTAATATTAAAATGTCTTCTTAAATAGAAATAATGATGATACATATACTGTTCTTTTTTTTGTTTTTTTATTTTTATTTTAATAAGCAATTTTTTTTAATTAAAATATTTTTTTTTCTTATTTTGGTGATATGTTGATGATGAATTGATGATTCAAATTTTATTTTATTAAAAACGTTTTCAAGGTTTTTGGTGATAGCTATACCTTTATTAAATTCTTATTTCTCCAAGAATTTTGAAAGTTCGTATGAGAAAATTAGCAATAAAATAAATTACCTTTTTTTTTTACTGATAAATTTATCAATTTATAATTATCGGTCCTGTTGTGTGTGGATAAATCACAAACAGAAAAATAATTTCACAATTACTTGTCATGTCACTACACAATTCATAGGTGAAAATATCTTTCACTATTATAATATTTTAAAAAAATTATTCTGTTTTCTTTTGAGTTTTTTTTTCTATAATCACTTAAACAGACATCACATACATGAAATAATTTTTTTTTCTAATTAAATTTTTTTATAATTCACTGACAACACATACATAAAATAATTTTTTTTTTTAATAATATAAAATTAATTTTTTTTTTTTGGAATTATTATTTAAATTCTTAATTTTAGATATGAATATATCTAAAGTGAAAATATTACAGAACAAACAAAGTTACTAACTCAGACCAGAATGATCATGAGTAAAATGATAATATTATGACCGAGCTCAAAAATTATCTGCCCCCTTTTTTGGATTGTCCCATCACATATATAGGATTTCCTCTTATGTACATCAAAAATTTGTTTTTTTTTATTGTGATTTTTCTTCCTTTTCTCTTTTGCATTATAATAAAGTAAATGCTTACCGTATTAACGATAAAAAAAAATTAATGGTCAAACATTCACTAATTGGTTTAAGTCAAAATAAGGCCACCATTAATTGTTGGTTTAACAATATCAAATTGTTACATCGCGGGGCAGACCCAAACTCTAGACAAAATCAAGAGTTCTCATTAAGCCGGGCATTATGTAAAAAAAAACATTTACAAAAAAAAAAATCGGACTTGAAAGCCCTCCAAATGAACCTTCTAAGCGCGAATATCTTTCACGTGGTAAATACCCATTTTTTTACCATTTTCGTCTTCGATTAATAGTAAAAACCAAAACAAAGACAATTAAACAATTAGTGAAGAAAAAAAATTATCAAAAAAAATCAGATGTAATGCAAATAAAAAGCAAAAGAAAATTCACCTTTAAAACACATATGTAATGATATCACTGAAAGTAAAATATCATTAAAAAAAATAGCCAACCTATAAATGTATTGAGAAAACCTAAAAATGTTAATTTATTTATCAGATTGTTTTCTTTTTTCTATCACAAAAACAGAATTTCATTTCTTTCTTTGTTTGTTCTATAATAAGACAAAATAGTATATTAGAACTCAAAATTTTTAATAAAAACAACAAATCAAACTTTAATGAGACTTAATCAGAAACAAAAATATAACCTAAACAAACTGAATTCTAGTTAAAATTAGATTTAGTTATTTTAAAGCTTAAATTTTAATATAAAGAAAAATGATTTTGTTAAGTAAAAATAATAGTCGATTGAGAAAGAAGGCCTCTGAACATCACACGTTGTAAGCATAGTTGAACAAAAAAAATTGAGAAAACCATGAATGTTCAATTTGTAAAATCCACTTACTAACACTGCATCATCAAAACATTTAACTAATGGAATATGAGTGCGTTATTCAAATCCAAATTGAAAATATACTAAAGTAAGTACGGTATTTAAAAAAAGTAATTAAAAACGGAATTTATTGCGAATAAATAAAAGTACTGAAACCAATTTAATTAGAATGCATTAATTATTACTAAATATTTAAAAAAAACCCTAAGCTTAAGTTATTGTTCACCAAAAATTTCCACTAAATAGCACATGGGCAAGACTATGATGGCCTTACATATCATTCACAACATTAATAAATTAATGGAAATCAAATGCGATCACAATCCTACACAACCACTATTCAGGAAAAAAAATGCTAATTGAAAACAACATTATCCAGGTAAACCATAAAAAGATACACGTTTTACCGATAATTAAAATTCAAAACGCCATATATGACGGAAACAATGACGTACGTATCATCTTTAACAGTTTACTGCCAAAAAAAAACTCTCCGCTTCGACTAAACTTAAAATATATAAAACAAAATTGTTATTGTAGCATATATTGGTGAAAATTACTGAAACTAATATAATAACATGAAAATTTATTTTTTCATATTTATTCATGTTATAAACAAAAAATTTTCAGAACTTTTGAAAAGTTAAACATAATTTCAATTATTGATATAAAGTGTGTGCATTCCAAAGAAATTAGGTACAAAGAAAAAAACGGAAATAAAGCCAAAAAAAAATTTCGTTTACAAAATAAATTGCTAACTTTTAATACGAGTTTCTAACAAACAGCTTGAAACTGTAAACCGGTTTTTGGGCGCCAATTGAAAGAGTTAGTCATATGAGTCGTTCGAACTTAGAGTGACCATTCGTACTGATTTTATCAGTACAGTACTGATTTTCTAGCTTCTGTACTGATAGACATATGCGGTACTGACTTTTGCTGATTTCTAAAATTTTGTACTGAAAGTACTGATTTTTAAGAAAATTGTTAAATTCTAATTTAAGTTCCAATTTACATATAAAAATAAAACTATACGAGTCATCGTTTGGTATGAAGTTGTAATAAAAATGAGTTGAAAAAAAATACTTTTATTTTTAAATTATGGCAGTTGGCACACGAAAAATATATATCAAAATTCTAACCCTGTGTTTTCCCAAGCAATCCTGGCGGAAAGTTGTATTTTACAAACTACTGGTGTTGGTCTCAACTTAACATAATTTCCTTAAAACTATACTAAAAAATGAAAACCAGGTTTTTCTACTTCGCCTTACACATTTACCTTTCGACTTAGAAGAGACATAGGAATTAGGTGAGACTAAGGATAGTACATATTTTAACTTTTAAAATTTTGTACTGATTTCACTTAGAATAAAAATGGTCACCCTATTCGAACTTATAATAAACATATGTCAAATTCTTTCAATAATATCATTTTGATTTATTACCTATCCGCTACTTGTCGCCGGCTTAAGCGTCAGGGAAAAATTTGGTCGTGGTACTGTAGGCATATCAAAATGATCTAGATGTAGCGGAAATAAATATGAAAATGCAAACGAAAATGTGGATGATGAATCATACTTACAACCGTTTAACTTTCAAGAGATCTTCTTTCTCAACCTATAGTAGAAAATTAGCACATTTTAGATTTTAGAAAAAGGAAAAGTAGAATTAAAAATCATCAAGTAATTTAAATTATGTAAATTTATTAAATTAAATTTTCCACCACCAAACTAATATTAAAATGTCTTCTTAAATAGAAATAATGATGATACATATACTGTTCTTTTTTTTGTTTTTTTATTTTTATTTTAATAAGCAATTTTTTTTAATTAAAATATTTTTTTTTCTTATTTTGGTGATATGTTGATGATGAATTGATGATTCAAATTTTATTTTATTAAAAACGTTTTCAAGGTTTTTGGTGATAGCTATACCTTTATTAAATTCTTATTTCTCCAAGAATTTTGAAAGTTCGTATGAGAAAATTAGCAATAAAATAAATTACCTTTTTTTTTTACTGATAAATTTATCAATTTATAATTATCGGTCCTGTTGTGTGTGGATAAATCACAAACAGAAAAACAATCTCACAATTACTTGTCATGTCACTACACAATTCATAGGTGAAAATATCTTTCACTATTATAATATTTTAAAAAAATTATTCTGTTTTCTTTTGAGTTTTTTTTTCTATAATCACTTAAACAGACATCACATACATGAAATAATTTTTTTTTCTAATTAAATTTTTTTATAATTCACTGACAACACATACATAAAATAATTTTTTTTTTTAATAATATAAAATTAATTTTTTTTTTTTGGAATTATTATTTAAATTCTTAATTTTAGATATGAATATATCTAAAGTGAAAATATTACAGAACAAACAAAAGCTCAAAAATTATCTGCCCCCTTTTTTGGATTGTCCCATCACATATATAGGATTTCCTCTTATGTACATCAAAAATTTGTTTTTTTTTTATTGTGATTTTTCTTCCTTTTCTCTTTTGCATTATAATAAAGTAAATGCTTACCGTATTAACGATAAAAAAAAATTAATGGTCAAACATTCACTAATTGGTTTAAGTCAAAATAAGGCCACCATTAATTGTTGGTTTAACAATATCAAATTGTTACAACATTTTCGAAAGTTCGTAAGAGAACAGTGCGATGACTTGGTTTTTTTATTCAAACCTCTTTGTATTCTGTCTGTAATGGCAGGGAGGGTAGTTGCCATACTGCTTTCCTTCAAGAAGCCATGCTACTGAGTCACATGGTCTTAGATATTCTTGCAGTGAAAGTACCTCATACTACTTTCACTGCAAGAATATCTAAGACCATGTGTCTTCGTCTTCGTCAGTTTAATAATTTATGGCAACATCCAGTATCCTATAAAAGGTTACGCATTTGTAAAAAACAAGCGTGATAATTGACAAGAATTTGTTAGAGTCAGTAAATATTACCAAATAAGGATCGAACTAAAAGTAGATTTAAAGCCAAATATGGAGATCTTCAGTAGCGAAACGCGATATCTTTATCAATAAAAATGGGTTGAAAATTTCATCATGTTGTTGTTGTAGTGACGTTGACAAAGTGCTACTCGTTCGGTTCCGTTTCTAAATTCAGAAGCTCTGCTACTGCCCTTGGGCGGTACCACAGATCCTTCTTCGTCAGGTCCGATGCATTCTCTGAACATGTAAATAGGTGGTCAACATCATGTGGAGTGCCTTCACATGCGGGACACTTGTCAAAAATTTAGTGGTCGATTCGGTGCATGTAATGATTTCTTATTCGTGACCAACCAGATCTTAGTTGCGCCAGAATGCATCTAGTGCTGCGAGCAATTGGTTCTCTTCTGCAGCGACTTGTGGTTTTTCATTCAGAACTCGATTACGAACATAGTTGTTTATTGTTTCTTCTACCGCCGTAGTTCTGGTTTTTGGATCTTCTCTAACACCGGGTTGAAAGACCTTAGCAGTTTTCCTTATGGTTCTAGGTGGTGACGCCATTAACAGGATGTCATTGCATGGATGTTGCTCTTGGTGGCAGAACCATATGTATTGTT
Organism: Diogma glabrata; assembly: GCA_963693315.1. NCBI lineage: Eukaryota > Metazoa > Arthropoda > Insecta > Diptera > Cylindrotomidae > Diogma > Diogma glabrata. The sequence goes on along the minus strand of OY856188.1, from coordinate 140,122,347 downwards.
TAGATAGCATCTCATTGTGTTCACGGACCGACAAGATATTACATTCTTCATGTAGGTGGTCTATATGAGCCATAAGGTGGTACCAGTAGCGGTTCCCATCATAAGATGTTTCTATTGCTAGCATGACATAATTGAAGAATGGAGAACTGAATTTGCATCAGATCATATACCTATCGTAGAAAAAACTTGCATTCGTTTTAACAAGGCGGGTGGGCTAATTTAACCAATTTACTTTGAGAATTTTTTACAAAACCAGAGCTTGCTAGATCCCTGCTAGTAATAAGCATTTGACCCAAGAATTGTTTTTCTGAACGATTTTTTAACGTTACATGTAGCAGCAGACATGGTATGTGAAACGGATGATCGAATTTCTCACACTGTTGCATCATCGAGCACAAAGTACAACGTAAATGCAACTGAGGTTGTGGTGCCGGTTGGTTTAGTAGAGAAAAACAATTTAGAAGATGGACTGCAACGCAGTTTTAATATAAACTTAATACCTATACAAAAACGTTTTGCTAAGAATACAACAGCATAAAATGTTAAACTGGTCCCCGCAATTGAAAGAGAAATGAAGATATTTAAGCAAAGCGGTCATAGAGAACACCCTATTTGCAGCGATTTTATTATGATTATGATGACCATTCCACCAAAATGTAAGGAACTGGTTTTTCTTTATGTATTTATGTTTTATTTTTGTTCTTGAATTTTTATTTATTATTTTATAGTAAGTTAATTTATTTATTTATTTTGTTCATAAAATAGTTTATAAAAAATGCTATTAGCCCATATTATCGTACAAAAGTAATTACAAAGGTTACACTGCAGTATAACTAATGACTCAATTATATAGAATAAGAATTTAATGGAATGGGGAAAAAAATTCAGAGAAATTTTTAATAAAGCCAGATCTCGCTTCATTCCAGCCGGCAGAATTCAAAAGATGAAACAAAACTTCCCACAGGAAGCTTGTGTTCTCTCAACATTAAGAGATGACATCCGCAAGGCAGATCCAGCCGACCCTAGAATTAAAGACCTAACCAACCAAATAAATCAGCTAGTTACGGAACACAAGCGTAATAAATGGAGAGAGCTAGTGAGTAAGTCAAGCTTTAGCCCAAGCAAAAGTCTCTGGAAGGTCATAAAAGGCTTAACTCATCCTCGACAACCGGATAACAACTGCATGATCGACTTCAATGCTATCCCAACCGAAAACCAAAGGAAATGCGCTACCAAATTTAACACACAGTTTACAGAAAAGCCAAGTAAACATGAAAAGAAAACAAGGGCAGTATTGAGACATCTGCGCAAAGTAAATACTGAACATCTAGAGGATATCACATCCTCCGAAGAAGTTTTTTTCATTTAGCGTATGGTTTTTGTTGTGACACATTAAAAACAAAAATAAAACAAAAATAAAACTTAAAATAGATAGATTTTCATATGAAATCTACATAAAACAAAACATGAATAATACACATTAAATGAGCTTACAATCGCGCGTCTTTTAGTTAAAAATTAAAAAGTAAAATATTAAATATTTGAACATTGGGCAGTATATTTGAACATTAGATATTTACATCGAGTGAGTTTATCCATGCTACTACATTGGGAGTTGCCAATTGGATGTCTGAGATGTCGCCATTGTATCGTCGAAGTGGGCACACTGTTGCAATGTGTTTTATGGTTTGTTGTGGAGCTCCGCAGTCACATTGAGGGGACTCTGAGATTCCCCACTTGTAGAACGAATCAGCACAACGTCCATGATTCGTTCTTATTCGGTTTAGTGTGGTCCAGGTATGACGTGGCAGATCGAAACCAGGTTGGGCAGAAGTCGGGTTAGTAATAGAAACGCCAGAAGTGTTGTAATCATTCCAGGAGGTGTCCCAGGCATCCAAGATATTAAAACCAGTTGCTGGCAGTTTTATGTGGAGGCTTTCTTGACTTCAATCGCCAACTAGTGTGGTAACCGTAATATTCGTGCAAGGGTAACGTGATGTTGTTGGTTACCTTTTTATGTTCACGCATGAGTGCATGCGAGCGTCTGAGTGCAGATGGAGCGATATTGCTCAACACAGGGAGCCAAGGTAAAGGAGTGGACCTGATAGTACCACTTATAGTACGCATCGCGGCATGCAGCTGGCAGTCAACTTTTTGAGTATGTGTGCTATTCAGCCAGACTGGTGCGCCGTACTCAGCCACTGAGTAAACCAGACTTAGAGCAGTTGTGCGGAGGGTTGCTGGAGTAGCACCCCATGTCGAACCTGCCAGTTTATGCAATATATTGTTTCTCGTTTTAAGTTTTTTTGACGTATTCTCTAGGTGGAGCTTAAAAGAAAGAGTTCTATCGAGAGTAATACCCAGATACTTTGGCTGTTGATTGTATTTAATGACAGTGCCGTTAAATAACACTGATAGTTCGTGTTTTGCCAGTTTGTTGTTTAAGTGGAAACAAGAACTCTCGGTTTTACTTAGATTAGGAAATAAGCTCCACGTTCGAAAATAGTCATTCATTGTCGCCAGGTCAGTTGACAGCAAATCTTCCAAGACACCCATGTTTTTATTTTGAGTGGCCAGGGTCCAATCATCCGCGTACCCAAATTTCTTTGATGTTGTATCAGGCATGTCATGGATGTACAAATTAAAAAGTAATGAAGAAGTTAAGAATGCTATAAAGAAAACTAAGCCATCCAAAGCTATTGGACCCGACGGCATCTCAGCCATTATGCTAAAACACATTGGACCCAAAGGATTGAACTTTCTCACTTCTACACTCAACAGATCGCTAAATACTCTTCAGATACAAAACATCTGGAAAACAGCAAGAATAAGGGGAGAAGGGAGAATCTTACAGACCGATCTCCATCCTTTCATCGGTTGCAAAACTGATTAAAGCGCTTCTGTTACCTCGGTTATCCAGATCTTGCAATTTGATGCCCCACCAACATGGCTTTAGGACAGCACATAGTACAACCACCGCTCTTCACAAGATCCAAGATCAAATCAATGATGGATTAAACCAAAAAAAAACTTGTTCTAGAACAATATTAGTTGCGCTCGACCTATCAAAAGCATTCGACACAATGTCGCACGCTGCACTATTAAATGATATATTCAACACTAATCTGCCAGGTTTAATAAAGCGCTGTATGTGCAACTACCTAAGAGGCCGACAAACATACGTTGAGTTCCGTAACTCCAAATCTAAGATGAGAGTGCTTAAACAAGGAGTTCCACAAGGTGGAGTTCTCTCACCTTCACTATTCAATCTCTACCTAAGCAGCTTACCTACACCTCCAGAAGGAATATCCATCGCGTCATATGTAGACGACTGCACGGTGCTTGCAACAGGAAACAAACAGGAAACAACCTGGAACAACTCACTAATGCTCTGCACACCTACCTTAACATCCTAAACGAATGGTTTAAAACTAGAAAACTGAAACTTTCCACCAAAAAGTCCACATCTACACTTTTCACCACATAGACGAAGGAGGTGAACACAAAACTTAACATCTGCATTGACAACGTGCTTATTCCCACGGTCAAAAATCCGAGACTGTTGGGGGTCACATTCGATCCACTACCTAAATTCAATGCTCATGCTCAACAGGTGAACGAGAGATTCAAAAATAGGAACAATGCTTTGAAAGCACTGACTGGCAGTTCATGGGGGAAAGATAAAGAAACAATCATAACAACATATAAAGCAATAGAAAGACCTATTTTGAATTACGCTGCACCCATATGGACACCTTAAGTCGCTGACACCCACTGGAATAAGTTACAAGTAACACAAAACGCAACGTTGCGAACATCAACCGGATGTCATTTGATGGCTCACCGAGATCACCTGCACCAAGAATGTAACATATTGCCGGTCCGTCAACACAATGAAATGCTCACCAAACAATATCTATGGGCCTGTCACAAAGAGCATCATCCCTGCAACGACAACTTATCCACAACCACACCACCTAGAGACATAAGGCGCACTGCAAAATGCTTATTAAGTGATGTCAGAAATAACGAAGTAGCAGATAACATTGACGAGCTTACGTATAAAACGGGCTTAAAAACAATCCACACGAAAGTGGTTGAGGACACAATAAACAACTATGTACGTTTCAAATCGAGTTCTCGAGTAAGCCGCCACAAGTCACTGCGGAAGAGGTCAAGATACCGCGCAGCACCAGATCCATTCTGGCGCAGTTAAGATCCGGTTGGTCACGCATCTTAAATAACTATAGTCTATATGAATAAAATTGACCAGAACATTGTTGACAAGTGTCCCATATGTGAGGGCACGCCGTATGATGCAGACCACCTATTTAATTGTCCAGGAAAACCAACCAACCTGACGAAGGAACATTTCGCAGAAAATAAGGATAATCTCCTACTGAAGGCTGCTTGAAAAACATTTAAACTTTTTAGAGACATCGGTAAATCGTAAGGCTGGATGACTCTCACCTCCTCCTTGTCTCAAAGACAAACTGCTTCCTGATCTGAAGAGGTAGAAAGCGATTTAAATTTTAAAACTACGAAATCTCCGAAGAATGCCAAACAATTAACACTGTTTGCCGTTGGCACTTGGCGTAAGTTTTCAAATAACATAATGTCAATCTCTTGTTGCTTTACGCAAATAATAATTATTTGCGTAAAGTAACAAGAGATTGACATTATGTTAATGCCAAACAAATTTCCACTAAAACATTTACTTGTGTTTTCCAATTTGTTATCAAAAATATATAGTATGTATATAGTATGACACGAAAAAAATGAGCGTTTTTCATTTGAAAATTGTATTTTTTCTTAATTATTTGTGGTTTATCATTATCATACATATTTTAAATCGCGGTGTTTAAAATGAATGCATCCCGTTGTCCGGGGTTTAATAAACCGTTACGGGATTGCAATCCCTAATTATTAGTTATTAAAAAAGTTATAACACTTGTTACTTACATGGAAATATATTTCATACATATTATTAGTTTCATACATATTATTAGAATTGAATACATTGTAAGAATTACATGCAACTCAAGCTGTAAATTTTTTTATAGATCTTGTTTCGCAACCCTTTCTTCTATTAAACGATCAAGTTCAGCTTCTACTATTTTGAAAGATTTCGTCGAATAATTTGCTGCATTAATTAAATCATGTTGAATCAAATAACCAAAAAGCTGTGCTCGCATTTTACTTGTTTTATATAAAACTAATAAGTTTTCTGCTTCCCGGTGAATGGACGTGGACAATTTTAATTCAACAACATTATATAATAATTCTATCAACTTCGCTTTCCTCTCGATTAACTCGTTCAAATATCTAATTCGTTCAAATTCTAAATCAACTAATGTCTTTTTATCATTTAACTTATTTTCCATGAATTCAGGATGGGTATTTTTAATATGATCGATTAAATCAGATATGGGTTTATAGTTTTTACAAATCTTTCTTGATATATATTCCTTGACTGATTTCTTTTCAGTGTAAGTTAATTTTGAATTATCATATTCTACAAACGATAAAACAGAATAATGTAACTAGAATAAGATTTACTATCAACTTTAACTAACCTAATAGTTTAGTAAATTCAAAAACGTCTTGAACGATGAATTTTCGTTTAACATTTTCAACATTTTTTTGTTCATCTGCGTTTAAATCTGCCAATTGTTTGACATCCATTTCTCTAATAATTGAACAAATTAAATTTGATTTATAGTTTCTTCTTAATTCTTCTTCATAATTTATTTGTTCCAGTTGTGGTGAAGAAGGATTCTTTATAGTGGTTATGTCGGAAAAAGACATTCCAATCAAAATAAACAGACTAACAAGATTTAATTAATAAATAATAAAACTTTTAATTTATGTTCAAACAATAACGATTATTGTCGTTCAAATATGGTGGTACTTGTTTTGGAGAACTCTTCAAGGTAAATATTTGACGTTTCATGAAATAAAGTAAAGCTACATATACACTGGTTACCTTTCAAGTGTTTATATTACTGTCAGCCGCTATTTTAAAGGTATGATAGAAAAATATCAATATGTATCAAAATGCATTTAAACAAAACAATATAAAAAGCGTATTAACCAAATTAAAACACTTTTATTGAAACCTAAATTCAAAATATATTGACATTTAGGGCCGATTGTATGAATGCGGATAGAAATAAATCCTCGGATAAATCGTCGTTTGTATTGTATGAATCAGTGAATAGATCAAATGAATAGATCAAATTCTATTCTCATATTTATTCTTTCTTTTTCTTCTATAAGGGCCGATTGTATGAACAAGGATGGATAGAAAAAAATCCGAGGACAAAATTCTATCTTCATCCGAGGATTCTTTTTTTCGTCGATTGTATCGTCGCTTTAATAATGAAATAACGTATGCTATTGTAATAAACTTCGTCCAGAATGGGCTAATTTAATTTAATCATAAAAAACCAATACGTTCCGCCTAAATGTTTTCTACATTCAAAGATAAATCAAAAGTTAACTTCCTTTAACAAATACATTTTGCATAAATTAAATTTGAGTTCGCTAATGCAAATGCAAGTATGAATGAAAACAGGTGTGGCCTATTCAAGATGTACAGACTACGTAGTATTGATTTCTAGTGGATTATAGAAGTTTCGATTTATTTATTTTTCGATATAAATAAGCAAACAAAAATATCAGATAGTCAGTTTTTAATTTTGCAATTAAAAGTGTTTTACAAATATTCGAAAGTATAAGGAATAATCGGTGGTACTTGAGCCTGGGTACTAATAGTAAAAGAATTTGAACTTAGTGGAATAGTAAATACAGATTTTACGATTCCGAGTATTATTGATTCAAATTGTGGAAAAGCAGTGAAGTTCATCGTGCATAAATTGGAGACCCTGGAATTCATTGTAATTAAAATCGGAAGTTGCTGTAACTGGTTGATAAATAAAGTTTGGGATTTTGTTAACTAAAGATCTGTCTTTTTTACTGTCGTATTTGCTCAATAATCTAAAAGAACCAATGAAGAGTCGTTACACTATGTATACGTTATTATTACGCGCGGTCCATTGAAAAACAAACTTGCTCAAATTTGCTTTGATCTACTCTACCTCGAACAAGTAGTGTAGATGAAAAGCAGATTAATTTTTGATTTTATTTAGTTCAATTATAAACCTTTTTTGTTATTTTGAATAATAAAATGGGACAGTAAGATCTAAATATAAGCCCAAAATAAATATTTTTAAAAACAAAAAAGTTGTGGCGTTATATTTCAAATTTTTGGCGTTCCATTGGTTTTGAGCTGCTACTTCGTCCCAAAGGAACGCATGTAATATATAATAGGTGCGCTGCATTCCCCATAAGAATATCTTTGAAGTGGCGTTTTTACATTTTCGAATTATTTTATGACTGGGGGTAAAAATTAATATATTGTTAATTAACGTCCATGCAAATGCAAGCGCACATCCATCTTTAAACTCAAATATCTCGAAACTACACTTTTGCGTATACGTTATTTCATTATTAAAGCGACGGTATGAACACGGATAAATTAAGATAGATTTGGGTTTCGTTCGTAAACACCAAATCGCTAGCTTATTTTCCTATTTTGACGTTTGTGGCTGGAAATGGTCGTTCTTAAACTATTTCTTGCCTATTTAAGCAAGCGATTTGACAGATAAAGTTGTTCGGAAACTCCATTTCTATTCCAAAATAGGCGATTCGATCGCCTATTTTGTACTCGCTGTTTTTGAGATCCTAAATAAGAACTGAGATCTAAAAGTGACATTTGCGGTTTTTATTTGATTTTGATCAAAACAAATACAATATTATTATTAAAAATAACAATTTCATATTTTATTTTGTGTGTCTCATTTATTTACTAGAAATATGAAAATTGTTTTTTTTAAATCTGCATCAATATTTTAATACAAAAATTAATCAAATAAAAATTCAAAACTTAAATCGTTTGTTTTTATTCTTCATAATTTGAAATTTGCAAATAATAATTTTTTCACACAAACCAAACATGTTTTGTGTTGTGTTAAGTTTGTTTTTCCTGTTGTTAAATTATTATAATTATTGTGATAAGTTTTAATACATAATTATTAATTTTTAATACTTCATATTTATATATTTAGGCAGCTGGTCGTTCGGAAACAAAATGCCAATTCTCGTTCTTGTTGAAGAACTGATAGCCACGCCCCTTGGAATGACAGTTGCCTATTTTAGAAAATAAGCAAGCGATTTACTGTTTCCGAACGAAACCTTGTTATTATTGCAGTTTATAGCATTTTTTTATAAGTGGCAATACTTTTATTTTACTTTTCTATTAAATAAATTTAATTATAAATTAAAAAACATTATTTCAAAATTGAAATTGAATATATTAAAATTATATTGAAAATATTATTTATTTTACTATTAATTTATATCAAAAAACAAATTTTTGAAACGCAGAAATTTAAATTAAAAAATAAGCTCAAATTCAAAACAAAACTTTTCTGCTATGCGCATGTCAAGAAAAAAGTTTTTTCCTTTGTTTTATAGAAGAAAAATAGAAGATAGATCAAAGGATAGATCAACAATCCTCGGATAGATTTTTTAATCTATCCTGATTCATACAATACAAACGACGATTAATCCGAGGATTTATCTTCTATCCGCATTCATACAATCGGCCCTAAAACAAAGGATAAAACAATTTGTTTTTTTCTTGACATTGGCATAGCAGGACAATTTTGTTTTGAATTTGTGGTTATTTTTGAATTTAAATTTCTGCGTTTCTAAAATTTGTTTTTTGATATAAATTAATAGTAAAAAAAATAATATTTTCAATATAATTTTAATATATTCAATTTCAATTTTGAAATAATGTTTTTCTACACCCATTCTATATATATACACTTATATGACCAAAATCCGTTTTATAATGATATTTTTTTTTTTTATTTAATTTTATTAATTAGTATGACATACACTAAATACGAAATATTCATTATTTAGACTCTTTGAATATTAGAAGATACCATGTCAACTGCAAAGGAAGGAGATGAGGATAATGGAAAATTCTTTTCTTTAAATGCCTGAGGGGAAAATTCATCGGGAAATACAGAGGAAGGCATTGAGTTCCACAATTTGGCCACTCTATTAAAATAGTCGTTCTGGAAGGACACAGTTCTACAACGAGGTATTTGTACAACAAATGGATGGGATAACTCGGCAGCTCTTGTTTGTCGATTATGCTGCGCACACGATGGAAGGATATTTTTATATTTCCTTAGAGGAGAATTCGCTAGTTATATATAGAGTAGATCGACAATTCAGCCACATTTCTACTGTGCTGGAGTGAATCAAGCTGGTCCGTTAGTTTGGTATTACCAATCAACCGTATTGCTTTTCTCTGTACAGAGTCTAGACATTTTATTGTTGACTGACAAGCACCTCCCCAAACATGACAGCAGTACTCCATACATGGACGAATAAAGGACTTGAAGATTAGCAAAATTTGCTCGGGATTGAAATAATTTTTACATCGACTCAAGAATTCTAATTTTGTGCATTGCAAATTTAGCGAGATTGAACACATGTTTATTCTATTTCAGGTTATTTTGAATATCCACTCCAAGAAGTCTAAATGATTCAACCTCATGCAATTCCTCATGGTTTATTTTAATAGAGAAATTTTTATGTCGCTCTATTCGTACGGCATAGTTTGGTTTTGGTTGGATTAAATGAAACAATATTACGCGTTCACCCCATTCCATTATACGCTCCAGATCTTTGTTGATAGAATCATATAGATAGAATTAGCAGCTCTCTATCAGTGGTAACTGCAGTATGAGATCGAAATTTAGGAGATGCATGTGATGCATGCAATGTGCTGTCATCAGCAAAACTATGGATTGGGTGCACTGTGGAAATAAGTAAGTCATTAAAGTATAGAAGAAACAAGGTTGGTGAGAGTGCAGAACCTTGGGGAACCCCAACATTGGTTGTGAAAATATTGGATGTGATACCATCTAAATTAACATGAAAATGGCGTCCTGTAAGAAAACTATGAATCCATGAGACAGTAAGATCTATGCCATAAGATTTTAATTTAGCTATGAGATTTTTATGCCACACTTTATCAAATGCTTTAGAAATGTCAAGTGAAATACTGAATGTCACACCATGGTTTTGCAGCGATTTGTTCCAGAGATGGGATACGTAGCCTAACAGATCACCTGTTGCATGACTTTTACGAAAACCATACTGCTTATCATCAATAATTCACGACATTTCCAAATAATCTAATAGATTGTAGTTAACATATTTTTCAAATATTTTAGCCAAAACCGATAGAATTGCAATTGGTCTGTAATTGTAAGGGTCTATCTTACTGCCTTTCTTTGATATGGATTGAACGCTGGCTAGCTTCCAAGAATCGGGAAATATTCCGGTTTTATAAGATAAGTATAAAAGTTTTGTTAAAATTGGAGCTAGTTGCCTAGCAAAGTTTTTAAGAATGAGGGATAGAATACCGTCGGGGCCAGCAGATTTGTTAATATTGATTGAAAGAAGCATTTTCCGTACAATATTGCAACGAAAAATAATTGGTTTCATTTTCGTTACAAATGGGGAAATGAGTGTGGGAGAATGGTGGGGGGGGGGTTCAACTATGTTTGAGTTTTCTTCGAAAATATGACCCAAAAGATCCGCCTTTTCTTTCGAGTCGCTCACGGGAATGTCATTCAGAACTAAGGTTGGAATAGAGGATCGAGTAAAATTGCTCTGGACTGATTTAACTGCCTGAAAGAAACTACGTGAGCCAGATGGGTGCTCGGCAAATTTCTTTGCTTTCTTCTGGATAAACGCGTCTTTGTCCAAGTCTATTTTGAATTTACTAATATTTCTGGCTTTCTTATAGGCGCTATGGGTCTCAGGTGTTTTATTAGCGTTATACGTCTTAAATGCTTTGCGTTTATTCCTCACTGACTCATCAACATCCCGCGTGAACCAAGGCTCAGTTTTAGGAGTGATTAATCGATTTGGAATAAACCGCCGCATTCCGTCTTTTATGATTTCAGAGATTCTTATTGCCAATGTGCTAGGATCTTGATCGACACAACAAATAGTTCTCCAAGGTGTTTCATCATAAAAGTTTCTCAGTCAGCGCGTTTATAGTTCCAAACGCGACGAGGATTTGCTTTAATTGGTGTCGTTGATTTATTTGTGACTGTGAATTATTTATTAGTTAATTGTGTGTGTACTTCAGTCAATATAGAATAATTAAACAATTATTTCGTTATTTTGCCGACGTTTCGCCTTCGTTTGGAAGCTTCCTCAGGGCACTATTTATTGAAAATATATAATTACAAAACTTAGAAAATTATTTTTAAAAAAATAACAAGAAAAAATAATACTAAAAATTAACAAAAAAACATTTAGTTCTTCATATAACATTAATTGTCCTTTTCAAATTGGTAAAATTGTTTTGCTTAAAATTTAACACTGCAACCAGACATGTCATCTGAACTGCATCACCACTAAAATACTAACAATTTTTTCCTAATTTATTTATGTTCAAAAATTATTTTGTCTCTCATTAATTAATTTCAAAATTGTTTTGTAGGATTTACTGAGATTCTCAGTATCTGTTTTTTTATTTATATTTTGTGTATTATCATTTATATGGAGCATTTCTAAAAATGAGAGGTTGTATGGGTTGCTGTGTTGGTGCAATATTTTGCAGTTATTAAAACCAAATGTGTGTTTGTTTTCATGTGAATGTTTGACTAGAGCAGTTCTATTGCATACTTTTTCTATGTCTCTATCATTATTTTTAACTATTGCTTTCTGGAGTGCATTTATGTCGTATTTATGTGACGTCAACCTTTTCTCCAGATGTGTTGTCGTTTTTCCAACATATTTTGCATGGCATCCTTCTCCTTCACATGGTATGGAATAGATCACATTTCTTTGCTTCATTTTGTCTGTTTTGTCTTTCACTTTTGAATAAACATTTCCGTGTGAGCTCTTATTATTATAACTAATACAAATGTTTCCATCGTAGTGACGTATCATTTTTGACAATTTTTCGGAGAGGCCTTTTACTTATGTAAGTGATTTGAATTGTTTGTGGTTGTTAGTTATTGTATTAGAATGTTCAGCATCATTGATATAATTTGTGGCTATTGTTGTGTGATTATTATTTTGATTCGTATTATGAATGTATTTATGGATCAACATATTGATGAGTGTGTTCGGGTATCCATTCTCTAATAAGATTTGTTTGATAGTATTGTTTTTGAAACTGCGATTATTCAATGTACCTAACGTCATAACTCTGTGTATAAGACCAAGTGCTGTATTTGTTTTTTGTAAAATGTGGTGGGAAGAGTTATAGTTGAGAATTCTACCACTTGCAGAAGGTTTCATATAAAATGCAGTTCTTAATTCTTGTATTTCAGATCGTTGTATTTCCATGTCCAGATAAGCTATACTTCTATTAACTTCACTTTCCAACGTGAATTAAATTTTTCTAGAGTAATTATTGAAATTATTGAGTGTGTATTCTGCTTTGTTTGTTGGTATTGCTATAAGAATGTCGTCAACATATTTTAACAAAATTGGTACTGCATAGTCTAACTTTTCAACTACTGAGTCCAATAAGTCATCCATTACCATTTTGCTTAGAACTGGGCTTAAAGGACTGCCCATTGGTAGATCTCTTGTTGATTTGTAAAATTCATCTCGAAACACACAGTAACTGTTATTATAACACATTCTTATTAAGTCCAAAAAATTATTTTGCGTAATTTTTGTCACTGATTTTATCTTACTCCACTGTTTTTCAATACTTCTCTCAATTAGATTTAATGGAACTGATGGGAACAGTGCAATCACGTCTAAAGATACTAAAACATAGTTTGGAGGTAGAGTAGTGTTGTTAATCCGTTCGCAACATTCGTATGAATTTTTAACGTTATATTTATCCAATTCTAAAGCTTGTGACAATATACTACTACAATATTTGGAGATATTATATAATGGACTGTTGATAAAAGATGTTATTATACGTAATGGGACTTTTATTTCACCGTCTACATTTGATTTTTTGTGAGTCTTTGGTAGACCATATATTTTAGGAGGAACACAATATTCAGAAAACAATTTCTTTTTATCGTTTTTCTCCAATTGATTCTTTGAAATAAGATAATCCAACTTTTTGGGAAGTTCATTCAATAAGGTGTGTGTTGGGTCTCGCCTGTGTTTTATATATTGATTCCTGTCCTCCAAAATATTTTTAATTTCGGACTCGTATGTGTGTTGATGCATAATTGTCGTTTTGTTACCTTTATTACCTTTAATTGGTGTCGTTGATGTAAATTGCACTATTGCTGACATTAGTAAATGGTCCGATGTTCTGAGAGGTTGTTCATCTTTTGTCTTGATAGTATCTGGTTCGTTTGTCAAAAACAGATCCAGCAAATTATTGTTACGATGTGAATTGTCTGCGATTCTAGTAGGACACTCTATCCTTTGCGTCAAACCGTGATAATCTGCGAGTATCAGTTCAGCTTGTCTTCCTACGTCGTCAGTGCGCGATGAATACTTAAGCCATTCTTTATTATGAATATTAAAGTCTCCAAGAACGACCAGTCTTGCTTTGGGGTAGTCCGTGGTAATCTTGTCTAGATTAGCCGATATTTGATCGAAAAAGGGACATACTGGGGGAGAATCGGGGATCTCTATAATCCTTGTTGTGTTTCGAATCGGGATTTAAGTCTTAATAGACTAAACAATACAAGAAAAAACCAAAAACACAAATATTATCCATTTCCCTAATGTACATATCCGACATTTCATCTACATCAATGTTAACATAACTTTTTTGCAATCAGCTGTTGATCGTTATCAATAGAAATGAGAATTAATGATATTAATTAACGGAAATCGGAGATAAGGAGAGTGAATCAGATATGTAGATTTATTATTTTTTTGATATATAGAGGTTTTAAAAACATATTTTGGGCAATTGAGTTTTAAACTTGTAAGCGAATAATAAATAAAATAACAAAAAAGTACTACTAGTTGTGCAATGTCGATGGAAATTTTTTAAAATTAATTAATTAAAATAAATATTAAAATATTAAATATTAAATATTAAAGTATAAAAGTTGAGAATATAAAAATTGTTAAGCTTATATAAATCAGATGAATATAAATTTTGATTAAAATCATACAAAACCAAAGTTTGTTTGTGTTTTCAAAAAAATAGTTTTGTGTTGTTTAAGTGGTAGATGCTAGTCGAAACATCAGATGATTGTTTGTTTTACCACAGAGTACATATAAATAAATTGGAAAAGGCACAATTCTGTGGCACTGGGTGCAATAGTATTGATTGGTTATTGGAATCAATCTTTATCCAAATTGTCGAATCAAGGAAACCAATCAAGAATAGAAGCAGTTACATATAGAAAAGCAACATATAGAAACCTTGGGGTACCGTTTACCTTTCAAGCGCCATCGTGTTCAAAGCTGTAAGAACTATCCTGGAAATTCCCGTTTAAGGCGCGTGGGAGGAAAAAGAAGGCGTTAACATCACCAAGCCAGATAAAACTTTTGTATATTTTTTCAAATTGTAATAGTTACTAAAGTAAGTCTTTATTTTTATTCGTTTCTTCTTGTTGATTTTTTTTGATAAAATTAATTTATAGTGTAAATATGTCACTGTGGTTGACTATGTTAATTATTAACGAGTGAAGTGTTTTAATGGTAGTTTAGGGGTGAGTATGGAGTGGAGTGTCGGGAGCGGTAATGGCCTTCTGCCAACAGTGCGTGAAACGTGAATATTTAATATAAATTTTACAAAGATTCAGGCCCACCGTCGAGTTGGGGTGAAGATTTTTTTTATATGTCTAATTGTTAAAAATCAAAATTTTATGTAATGAGCCAGGGGTCCAAAAGTGTCCAATATTACAATGCTATCCCCGGAATTAAGAAATGTTAACCCTGGATTATTACATCCTATTATAAACATAGTTTCATCAACACCTGAGATCTTCAGTGCTATAGAATTATGGTGCTTAGAGTTCAACTCGTAGGCCTTAATTCTCATACATGAAAGTGAAACTCGAACAAATACACAGACACCATGCTTGTTACAAAAGGAATGTTCCAATTCGTAACTAGGTATCTGGTATTTATCGAGATCCAATTTCGATGCTTTGCCACTAACAAATTGTTTCGGTAAGAAACAATATGTCAGATTTATTTTTTTCGATGTAGTGATGAACCACGTTTAGATTAGAATTGAGACCTCTTATGTTGGTGAAGTCAATGCTAAGCGTTCACTCTGCTGTCATTTTGTTGAGACCAAGACTTACCCTTTGACATTGCAGATATAGATACTGAAATTCGGCCAGGCCTCAACACTACACAGTACAAAAGAAACTGGGTATCTCTGTCACAAAAACACGATAGCAGGTGTCATGCAACAGTAGCACGATAAGAGAAAAGCAAAAAAAATGGGGACACAAAAAACTAACGAAATTGAAGAGTACAAATAAAGGGTTGTAGGACCTATTGTTCTACACCTCTGCAATTTACAAAATTTCAATTGCTGTGTGTGTGG
The DNA here is from genome assembly GCA_963693315.1 of Diogma glabrata. Taxonomy (NCBI): domain Eukaryota; kingdom Metazoa; phylum Arthropoda; class Insecta; order Diptera; family Cylindrotomidae; genus Diogma; species Diogma glabrata. The sequence continues at coordinate 140,106,737 of OY856188.1, read as the reverse complement.
TATAAAAGTAAGAGAGAAAAATATTATTGTACCTACGGTTAAATTCATATTTGTATTGGTTAATCATAAAATCTTTATAATTTAATTTAATAAATTCTTAATCAGATCTCATTGTAACGTTGTCTAAACAACACAATTTTTGTAGTTGACAAAAATAATAAATAAATTCATTTGTGAACATTTGTGAAAATAAAGTTATATCATTTAAAAATAATAAAAATATTTAGTTCAATTCATTTAACTATCATAAGTGATATAAATAAAATATAGTTATTAAAACTATAAATGGTGACCCTGTGTTTTGAGCATCCACCATCCAGTTAAAAATTCATCATTACTTGGACCCCGTTATTCTACTAGGACGCTGCGGAAAATTTTTTTCCCAAAATCACCGAAGTTGGAAGCCGGTTTAGTTATATACAAAATAGGCTTTGTTTTAGGAAATCTGGTACGTTTTAAAAATACGTACCAGATAAAAGGTACGTACCATTCATAATTTTGTATAAATTAAGCAGAAAATTACAACCGCATTTTTCTAAAATTTTTCGGTGGAACGTGAAACCTAAATAACTGCAATAACCACAAGGATTTTCAAGTTCACTTCAAATAACAAGAAAAAGACAAATAAAATACAACAGTGATAACAAGAACCATTGCCAAAAACAATTTTAAAAAAAATCATCGCGGGATTAGATATAAAACAATTACCATTAACAAAGGAAAAACAATTACACAAAAAAAACATCATCGCGGGATTTATATTCAACAAATATGTATTATTTAATAATCAACATCGAAGGATTATAATAGTAGAAAATATTGGATTATTTCTGTAATAAAATCGATAGACGGTGAGTACAGTAATAATTTTCTTTCATTTCTTTATTTTTCTGAATTTATCTACCATACACACAAGCGGTACAAATAAAATAAAAAATTAATTTTATTTTGAAAATTTTTTTGTGGGAAAATTTATTTTGTTCATGGTTATCAAAAATATATTTTATTTTTTTGTTGTTTACATTTTGAAAATATATTACATACACGGATATTGTGTAAAGATAGTAAATAATACGGAATATATTGGTAACATCGTATTTGTGCCTAGAGCAGTTACATACTATTTTTAAAAAAGTAAATAAATATTGTTTGCATTTTGGAAAACATACTAATTGAATATTATAGTGCTCAATATTTAAATAAAACGGAATCGATTAAATATATTTATATATATATATACATATTTGTTTTATTTTTGAGCAGGTATAGAAGAGATTTTTTTTTTAAATAAACATTTTTTTATTTATTAAACAAAGGAAAATAAAAAACTTATTACATAATTTATTTTAAAAAAATTCGTTTTTGATTTATTTTCTCATTCATAAAAAAAATTTTTTTATATTGATTTTGGCCATCTCTTTCGTTGTATTGGATTTGCTTTCTTGGGAAAATCGGTTGCGAATTTATTGGCATATACTTTTGTATATAAATATTTTTATAAATATTACTTTCGATAACCAGCGCAATTAATTGAATTTTAATTGATTTTATTTCATACTTAAATCGTAAATGGAATCAGATCGCGAATCAGATTCCGATTTAAACCAAAAAAGGGATAAAACAACGCGTTCCGGTGCAAAATTTGGCAAAGTATCCATAGATCAACCATCTAAATCAGAAACTCAACCGGAATCTGACTCTTCTAGTAAAATATCAGCAATGGCAAATACTTTAACACCACTTCCGGATTTCATCGAATCCGATCCAAGCCTTTGGTTCTTGCAAGTGGAAAACATTTTTGCTTCAAGGGACATAACAGACGACAAATTGAAATACGCTGCTGTTTTAGCTGCCCTTAAGCCTCGGGTGTTATCCCTTATTCGTAATATATTACTACATCCTCCAACGACAGATTTTTACAATAAGTTGAAGACTGAAATAATCAGTCATTTAACACATACTGAACAAGAGCGGATCGAAAAACTTCTTCAAACCGTAGAAATGGGGAACCAAAAACCCTCAAGTTTCTACGACCAGCTACTGCGTATAGCTGGTGATTCCTCCGCGGTAAATCCAGAGCTTGTTAAAAAGCTTTGGATCGCTCGCTTACCAATTACTGTAAAGCCTGTTGTCGTCTCAATTGAAAGTGACGACATTCAAGATCTCCTGCCTATCGCGGACAGAGTTTGGGAAGCAGTACGCGATCCCATCACCCCTTCTTGTGGTAAAATTGATCGTTCCTCAATCGATTGGGTTAATAAACCATCAACATCAACAGGAAATTATCAAAAACCACACAGTTCGCTTGAGAAGATGGTTGAACAATTGACCACTTCACTAAATCAAATGAGATCTCGCCTAGATCGTTGGGAAAATACCAACAATCAGGCCAGGAGATCACCGCAAACCTCTAGATACTCGTCATTTCGACGCAGCACTAGCAGATCTAGAGGTAGATCACCTTCGTTCGGTAACCTTTGTTGGTTCCACCGAAAATTTGGACCAAGGGCTAAACGATGTGTAGGAAAATGTTCCTACAAATCATCTAGCCCTACTGAAACACCAAATTCGGGAAACTAATAAGTCCCAACGTAAATGCGGCTAACGCTGGGATACAGACATCAAGCCGTCTGTTCGTCCGGTGCAAAAACACCAAACTTCAATTCCTCATCGACACGGGAGCTGACGTATCAGTAATCCCATGTCGAACTTTTTCGAATTTAGTTCAAGACGAACACAATGTCCTCACAGCCGCCAATGGATCTCAGATTCACACTTATGGTTCTAAATTAATGAACTTAGATTTGGGTCTCCGCAGAGAATTACGACACTCATTTGTCGTAGCGTCAGTTAGTAAACCTATTATAGGTGCTGACTTTCTGACTAAATTTGGTTTAATAGTCGACCTCAAGCGCAAGCGCTTGCTCGATTCAACCACAAACTTAGTAGTGAATACTATTTCGTGTTTAGATAACACGCCATCACTACGTTTGTTTAACGTTCAGGGAATCTATGGAGATATCCTTTCAGATTTCCCTACCCTTACACAGGAGCCCAAATTCAATGCCCCAGTCAAACACACCGTGGTACACAAAATTATTACAGTAGGACAACTACCTTTTTCACGACCACGGCGACTGGAGGCTACCAAGTTCAAAATAGCCAAAGATGAATTTTCACACATGGCACAGTTAGGATTGATTAGACCTTCCTCATCTTGTGTTTCATCTCCACTGCATTTAGTTCCGAAGAAAGAGCCAAATGACTGGAGACCGTGCGGGGATTATCGACGTTTGAACGATGTTACCATTCCAGATCGATACCCAATACCACACATTCAGGATTTTTCCATGCATCTTAACGGATGCACTATGTTTTCAAAAATCGATCTTGTCCGTGCTTACCATCAAATCCCAGTTGCTGCGGAAGACATTCACAAAACCGCGATTACAGTCCCTTTTGGTCTCTTCGAATTCCTTAGAATGCCTTATGGTCTGAGAAACGCAGCTCAGACTTTTCAGCGTTTTATGGACGAAGTGGTCAAAGGACTGAACTTCGTATTTGTGTATATCGACGACGTTTTGGTGGCAAGCAAATCTCCTGAGGAACACCAAAAACATTTACGCCTACTTTTTCAAAGATTTACTGATTATGATATTAAAATCAAGCTTTCTAAGTGCGTATTTGGTGTAACTTCTTTAGATTTTTTAAGCCATGAAATCACAAGGGATGGCGTAAAACCCTCCCCAGATCGAATCATGGCCATTAAAGATTTTCCTCAGCCATCATCAGTTCGACAAGTTCAACGATTTGTGGGTATGGTAAATTATTATCATAGGTTTATACCACACTTAGCCGAACTAATAGCTCCACTTCACGGCTACCTCGCTGAACTAGCCAAGATTAAAAAAAAGTCAGTTTTTATCTGGCCTCTCCAATGCAGTACTGCCGTTGACCAAGTCAAACTGGCGCTTGTAAACTGCACCCTCTTGGCTCATCCGTTACAAAATTCAAGCTTTTGTATCAAAACGGATGCTTCAGGTACTGCAACAGGAGCAGTACTCGAACAGTTAAATAAAGGATGTTGGCAACCCTTAGGATTTTTCTCAAAAAAGCTCTCGCCTGCAGAGCAAAAATACTCTACCTTTGACCGCGAGTTATTAGCTATTTTTCTAGCCATAAAACATTTTCGTTACTTTATAGAAGGTCGTTTGTTCACAGTGTTCACTGACCACAAACCTCTGGTAACATCTATCGCCTCAAAGACAGAGAGAAGTCCTCGCCAGGCACGTCATTTGGATTTTATTTCCCAGTTCACAACAGATATTCGACACATCTCTGGTACGGATAATGTAGTGGCCGATACCCTTTCTCGAACTGAGGAAATGGCAATCAATTTTACGGGGCTGGATGTTGATAAACTCATCGAACTTCAAGAGTCCGATACAGAACTCAACAATCTTATAAATAACCCTAAAATTGTAGGATCTAAGCGTAAGTTAGAACCTATCTCAACCAATCATTCTGCAAAACCGATTTGGTGCGAGACTTCGACTAACGTATTACGTCCATATATACCTGAGCCCCTGAGACGTTCAGTTTTCGATTCGCTACACAATCTTTCCCATCCTGGAACAAGAGCATCACGAAAAATGGTCACAAAACGATACTTCTGGCCGTCAATGAATGTAGACGTCGGCTTTTGGTCTAAGACATGCTTACCATGTCAAAGATCCAAGGTACACCGTCACACTCATTCCGAATTTGGACAAATTCCTGTTCCCACGGCCAGATTCGAGCATATACACATGGACTTGGTAGGACCTTTACCACCTTCTCACGGATATCGTTATATCCTGACGACCATTGATCGTTTCACCCGATGGCCTGAAGCCATTCCTTTAGAAGATGGATCAGCTGAAACAGTTGCAAAAGCTTTCGTAACAAATCATATTTCTAGATTTGGTGTGCCGTTAAATATAACTTCCGATCGCGGAGCGAATTTTGAATCGAAGTTATTTCAAGAACTTTTGAACATCATTGGTTCTCACAAACTACGGACGACGGCTTACAACCCTAAAGCCAATGGAATAGTCGAACGATTCCATCGACAGCTTAAAGCATCTCTAAAAGCTCATGGAAACACATTAAATTGGAGTGATACACTCCCCATCGTCATGTTAGGCATTCGGACTTCGGTCAAAGCTGACCTAGGTTGTACTCCTGCGGATCTTGTCTACGGACAAAGCCTGAAGATCCCTGGAGAACTATTCATACAACCACAGGATTCGCATCCAGTCGAACCATCGGATCTGGTTGGACATCTAAAACAATGGATGCAATCCTTAATCCCGAAGGATACCCGGAAAGATCCTCAAAAGAACATTTACATTCCGAAAGATCTCACGGAATGCGACTTCGTTTTCATCAGGGTGGATAAAGTTAGAACAGGCTTATCTCCACCATATGAGGGTCCATATAAAGTCATCAGGCGTTTCCGGAAGAGTTTCATTATTGAAGTAAAAGGAAAGAACATTTCTATTTCAATTGACAGACTTAAACCAGCTTACATGACTGACGAAATTGCTGAACAACCAGGATCAAAAAAAGTTAGATTTCGGCTTACCTAATATTTTGTTTCTTGTATAAATCCAATATTAATTCAAAGGCAGCAGTACCAATATCGATAAATATTAATTAATTTGTTAATTTATTTTCTCTCAAGAAGGATATATCTGTATATATATATATTATTTTTTTTTTCAAAGGAAGGGAGTCCTGTAGGACCTATTGTTCTACACCTCTGCAATTTACAAAATTTCAATTGCTGTGTGTGTGGTATAAAAGTAAGAGAGAAAAATATTATTGTACCTACGGTTAAATTCATATTTGTATTGGTTAATCATAAAATCTTTATAATTTAATTTAATAAATTCTTAATCAGATCTCATTGTAACGTTGTCTAAACAACACAATTTTTGTAGTTGACAAAAATAATAAATAAATTCATTTGTGAACATTTGTGAAAATAAAGTTATATCATTTAAAAATAATAAAAATATTTAGTTCAATTCATTTAACTATCATAAGTGATATAAATAAAATATAGTTATTAAAACTATAGGGTTAAATTCGAAATGCCTACTAAAACGAAACTTTACATTTTCTGTTACCAAGCAATATAAAACAAATTTATGCTTTAAAATAATAAATAAATTTATTACATCAAAACAATAAAAGGTAAAATTTTACCTGCCTACCTGCCTGGTAACAACAAAAATAAAATACCAAATAATATTTTAATAAAGAACAATCTCACCAGTTATATAATTCTCGCCGCCCCCGTTCTTCAACACTTTTATTTTCATAAACACTAACACAAACACTATAACACACACTTGTTTTTCTATTTTCGATTATTTTTTTTGGTTTTTTTCCTTTAAAATTTAGGAGAGAACCTTCTTCGTCTGACTCCGATTGATGATTGTAATCATTCATTTCGATACAGATTTTATTACGATACAGATTTTTAATCAATAGAAAGAAACCCATAGTTTTTCAATCAAACATGCTATGCATTTGACGTTTGTTGAAATTTTCGTATGGGAAAAAAATTCAACTTTGAAATTTGAAAATTAAAATTTTCGTTCTTCGTTATTTACCGGGTGTAGAAAAAATGGCGTATGCCACTTTCATGTAATGGTTATTAATACACTCGCATATACCATACGAAACTCGCCTACGGCTCGTTACGTATTCCGGTTAATACTCGTGTATTAATAACCGTCATTACATGATCGTAGCATAATATACTATTTTTAATTTATAATTAAATTTATTTAATAGAAAAGTAGAAAACAAAGTATTGCCACTTATAAAAAAATGCTATAAACGGCAATAAATAACTATATGAATAAAATTGACCAGAATATTGATGACAAGTGTCCCATATGTGAGAGCACGCCGCATGATGCAGACCACCTATTTAATTGTCCAGGAAAACCAACCAACCTGACGAAGGAAGATTTCACAGAAAATAAGGATAATCTCATACGGAAGGCTGCTTGAGAAAAATTTAAGCTTTTTGGAGACATCGGTTAATCTGTAATGCTGGATGGCTATCACCTCCTCCTTGTCTCAAAGACAAACTGCTTTATGATGTGAAGAGTTAGAAAGCCATTTGAATTTTAAACAACGAAATCTCCGAAGAATGCCAAACAAATTTCCACTAAAACATTTACTTGTGTTTTCCAATTTGTCATCAAAAATATAGTATGTATGTATATAGTATGACACGGAAAAATGAGCGTTTTTCATTTGAGCAATTTCACGTCATCGCAACAGCATTTGTTCTAGCATGTAACCTGACCCCCTCTGATTTCGATAAAATTTCATATACAGATAGCCAATGAAAAAATAAAAATACTGTTTTTTTCAAAAAATTAAATTTCGCTCTAGGGATGACACAGGGTGGCGACAAAGTTTTAGGGGTTTGCGAAACATGAGTATCTTTGAATATCGATTGCTAACGATTGACTAAACCGATTTAAGTCATTTATAGCTCATTGGAAAGGTAATTGATAGCACTTATAAAAAAATTACTTTAAACTTTTTAATAATTTTTTAAAAGTGTGTTAAACTTAAAAAATTTTCAAAGATGGCGCTGTTGGGGTACCCTCACTTTTGCTACATTTTTTTTCCAGAAAAAAATGTTTAATTAGTTCGTAATCTAAAACGAAAGTTTCCCAAGTATATAATTTCTCGTTTTAAAATAAAATTCTTACAAAATTTTAATTTCCGTTTTTTCAATTTTTTGTTTTTTAAAAAATGCATTTTATTTAACTAAAACCGCCTGAATTCTTGTTTTATAGAAATTTAATTATTTTGAGGATACAAGTTAAGTATTTGGGGGTGTGAATGCTTTTTACATAATTGACTTTTTTTCCCATTTCTACCTGTCCGAAATTAATTATAAATGAATGCACCTGATGTACCTGATGTACTGATGCTGAGAAATAAATAGCGAGAAAAATTATGTGAAATAAAAGGCATGTTGTATAGAATTCATATAATAATTAACTTTTTATTTTTATTCTAAGTTGTGTAATAAATACATTTATTAATAATATAAAATAATATAAAAGAAATTAAAAATATAAAATAAATTTACCTTGCATATTAACGGCTTATCTGAAAAATCCTAGTTTTGGCTGAATTAGAAAATATTTTTGTGAGCAATGTTTTTTCATCTTTGAGTATAAACGCATGAAATGATTGTGTACGTTTTATAGTTACAGCCTCTCTGTATTTTGCTTCTAGCCGTGATTCCATTTCTGTATAATAATTTTTACTTGTATTTTTTCCATATAAATTTCCATACCGTTTCCATCACGATTCTACAGCTCAGAGAAGAATTTTTTTCAACGATTCATGGACGAATCGATAACATTTTACTCGCTGGGTTTAATTTTATTAAAGTTTTTATGAAAGTGTTGTGTTACCTATATGGATGATTCGCCTAAGAACTCTCCAATTTATTTATAATTTACATAAATGTCAAAATATTTGTTTTCTGCGGAACTGAAATTCACAATTCTTCGAAAATTATTTAATTTACTTCAAAAACGGTAAGTAAAATCTTTTATATCAAATTGGGTATTTAAACGCTTATTGTAAAATATATTTTTCCTTAAATAATAACAAAGCAATTCCAAATCTATCACTTCACAATTTTGTAGGTTAAAAATATTTATCTCTTATTATTGTTTAAACTCTAAATTATATATAATAAAAATTTAAAATATAAGACAAAAAACAAAATGTCCAATTTAAATATGATCGATCATCAAGAACTTCAAAGTTTTGATCAAGAGCTAATTAGTGGACCAGCTGGTTCTATGGCTTCACCAACGCAGCATAGTCCTATAGGAGTAAGTGGATCGTCTTCAAATAATAGTAATGTAACAAATAACGCTCAACAAAATAACAAAACACCAGTCGAAAGTACGACACAAGTGAGTTTAATTTGTATTTAAAATGCATTATTATTACACTTATCTGTCTGTTTTTCAGATACTAACAAAACCTCGACTTCAAGAATTAGTAAAAGAAATTGACCCAACAGAACAATTAGACGAGGAAGTAGAAGAACTATTATTACAAATAGCAGATGATTTTGTGGAAAATACAGTAAATGCAGCGTGTATGCTAGCAAAACATCGTAAAGTATCTAAAGTCGAAGTAAAAGATGTACAATTACATTTAGAAAGAAATTGGAATATGTGGGTACCTGGTTTTGGAACAGATGAACTACGACCATATAAACGAGCAACAGTTACTGAAGCCCACAAACAAAGATTAGCATTAATAAGAAAAGCAATTAAAAAATATTAGTATAAATTAAATTTGTTTTATATAATTATATCAATTTCTCATTTAATTTTAAGAAATCAAAATAAAATAGAAAAAAGCAATCTGCGAGTTTTCAACAAATGTGCATTATCCTGGTAAAATTATAGTTTTATTATAAACGTAATTGGTAAAAAATTATATGGAAAAAATATTGCATTGAGTTGATAAAAAAAGAATTTTCGTTTTATTATTATTGTATTTATTACAATTCGTTTCTTTTTTCTATTTTAATTAACTCAACTTCAAATATTAATGTAGAATCTGGTGGAATTTTTGCTCCAGCTCCAGATTTTCCATAACCCAATTCAGGTGGAATAACTAGTTTACGTTTTTCTCCAACACACATTCCAAGCAAACCCTGATCCCAGCCTTTTATTACTTGTCCGAAACCGATTGTAAATGATAAAGGTTCACCACGTGGAATACTTGAATCAAATTCTGTGCCGTCTTCGAGAGTACCCTAATAAAATTATTATTTAATTATTTAAAGATCATAATTTATCTTATCAAATATTTTTATCACCGTGTAATGCATATGAACAAGATCGCCACGTTTTGTTTTTTCTGTACAATTTTCAATACGTTTTTTTACACCAATTTTTAATTTAGCTTCACCAGAAATAGTTTTAATTGATAATCCAATTATGAAAATTGATAAAAATAATATTGTATTTTTCTTCATTTTTGATGTCTTCGTTTTGCAAAGTGAGAAAAACAAACAAATGAAATTGACACATCATTCCTCAAAAGTTAGCGATACTATTCGGTAATAGAGGGCGTAATACAAATTAAGGCGCCTTCTGAAATATAAACAAATACGTGTTTGAAACTGACATACGGAAAGTTATATTACTTGAATCTTCGATTTCATTGTAGTCGTTTTGAATCTACTACACTCCACATATTATATTAACAAAATATGCTCAAACAAAACAATTTTTCAGAACCCTTCCAGACAAGGGCGCACACAAGATTATTTTATTTAACCGATTATTAGGGTTCCGTTTTTTATACGGAACACTATTGGTGAGAGTAAAACGAGTTTTTCACATTATATCGATTATCTCGTAAACTATAAATGCTATGGACTTGAAATTTGAGGTGCATATAAAACTAATCTGCTCACATAAAATGACGGATACAAATAAAACTAAAGTGGTTTTCGTTTGGTTTACAGGGGTACGATGTGAGACCTTTGAGAAAATATATTTTTTTATAGATTCAAGTAGGGTATCATATGAAAGGGCTTCATTTCAGTATTCCTTAAAAATTTATTTTGGAATTTTACACCTCACCATTTTTTGTATAATTTGGAATAATGACGTTTTTTTCGTGTTTTCTTACCTCAATTAGCTCCGAACCTAACTGATCGAAAATTTTCAAATGTATTTGGAATGATAGAAAAATTAGTACGTTTTTAATAAAAAATATAAAAAAGTGTCATATTCTCATACTTAGATTTATTAAGGGGGTGGATATGAGGAGGGGTAAAATCACTATTTAAAATGGGGTCAAGTGGGGTGTCATTTGAAAGAGGACTTTATTTAGAAAACAAAGCAATTTTTTTTAGAATTTTGCGATGCACAGTTTTTGAGTTATTTTCAAACAAGTGCAACTTTCAGACCGTTCCCCTCCCCGACGTTGCGACACTGATTGACAGAAAAATTTGAAAAAATTCGCAGAGTTAGGAAATTTGGTAAATTTTGTATGAAAATTATAGAGAGGTCTCAAATAATTATATTTCTGTGTGTTTAGGGGACCGTTGTAAAGAGGGTAAAAAAAAAAATTTTTTGACCCAAGCGAGTGGGGTGTCATTTGAAAGAACACCTAATTTAGAGTTTGTTGCAATTTTTTTAGAATTTTGCGGTGCACAGTTTTTGAGTTATAGGCTAAAAAGTGCAAAATTCAGACCGTTCCCCCCCTACGATTCGACACTGATTGACAGAAAAATTTGAAAAAATTAACAGAGCTTGGAAATTCGGTAAATTTTGTATGAAAATTATAGAGAGGTCCCAAATAATTATATTTCTGTGCGTTTAGGGGACCGGGGTAAAGAGGGTAAAAGAAAATCTTTTTGGACCCAAGCGAGTGAGATGCCATTTAAAAGAGCATCTAATTTACAAATCATTGCAATTTTTTTTAGAATTTTGTGATGTAAAGCTTTTGAGTTATTATCAAAAAAGTGCAAATTTCAGATCGTTTCGCTCCCTACGTTTCGACGATGATTTACAGAAAAATTTGAAAAAATTCGCAGAGATAGGATAATTTGTAAATTTTGAATGAAAATCATAGCAAAGTCTCAAATAACTATATTTCTGTGTGTTTAGGGGATGGGTGTAAGGAGAGTAAAAAACCACTTCTTACCCAAGCGAATGGGGTGTCATATGAAGGAGCACTTAATTTAAGAAACATTACAATTTTTTTAGAACTTAGCGGTGCACAGTTTTTGTGTTATTGAAAAAAATTTTTTTAGTATGTAGCTTCTTTACCCCCCCTAAATTTCAACACTTGATTGACCGAAAAAATAATCAAATTTAAACCATTTACAAGCTGGTGAATCTTTCTTGAGTTACCATAAACATCTATGGATGAGATTTAACCTAATGTAACATTTTTTGAGTTATTTTTTATCAATGTGAATTTGATTGTAATTTACTATTGACATTTACGATTAAACATTAATTATTTTGTTATGCGTCTATGGTCTGGAAATATAAGGACATTACAACACAACTTTTTGTCAATAGTTTTTGATATTGTGTTCTTTTACATTCACGGAACCCTTGACGAGCGAATTTTATTCGCACTTGTCTGACTTTTTTATTCTGTATGTTTTATTTTTATTTAAAGCTAGTAATGGTTAAGTGTAACCATATATGTACTAAATTAAAGAAAAACGTCTCTGAATATCAGAAGATACGATGCTAACTATGGACAAACTAAGGTTTATGAGTATTGATAAATTTTTTTGAGGACTATTTTATCGCTAATTTTAAAGTTTCGAGGGTTGAAATTATCAGGGAAGACCCGTACGCCGGCAAGGCCTTTCAGAGATGCCAGACTCCGTTATAAAAAAATCACTTTGCAAAGCGACAGTTCTACATCTGGTCACTCGAACCGTAAAAAGATGGTCTGCTATTGATGCTCTGGGGTAAGGTGTGAGGTTTGCTGGCTCAGGCAAAATCTATTTGAGTGTTGAAGTACGTCCAGACAGACGCTCATTCATCCATAGTGTATTCGTAAAATGCTGTCCAATGAGCGACATACAAGCTCAAGCTCAATCAAGCTCATTAGTAAGATTTGAATTGCCAATCAATATAACAGCTCTCTGCTGTATAGAATATCAATGCACTTCAAACTAATTATGTATGCTCCATTCCATATGTGAGAACAATCTTCCATGCAGGGACGATTAACTAACTTATATATTGAAAGAAGCTATATTTGCCATTAAAATCCTTATCACAACGACCCAGGAATATTAATTTTTGAACAACGTTCTTAGCCAAGCTATAAATATGAGAATTCCACTTCATATTATTTTCAATCTCAGCTTCTAGAAGTCTAACAGATTCTATCTCTCCAAGATTAGTTTTTCTTCAAAAATCAAACTATAATGAAATTGGATTAGGCGTTGATAACCTATAGAAAAACAGCAAACTTTAGTTTTGCTCGTGTTAAATTCAACATTGTTAGCAATGCCCGAATCCATAACTGTTTTCATAAATCAATGTTCAATGACCATATGAAATTTGACCTAGTGTCATTAAGCGCTACCGGTGAGTATAGATTAGGTGTTTCATGAGAAGCATGAGTGGTGCCAAGCAAAATTATGTCTTTCATTGTTTTTCTTTAATTATTTTTGACGACTTAAGCACATAATATTAAAATTAATGTTCTTCTCAAATATTTTAGCAACAACTGACAAGATTGATATGGGTTTGTAATTTGTTGGATCCGTTTTAGGCACCTTTTTGGAACTGGCTGTACACTAATTTTTTCAAAAAATCCCCTTCTTATTAGACAAATAAACAATTTTAGTAAGGATTGATGCTAATTTCTTATCGAATGTTTTGAAAATAACTGAAGGAATGGGCTAGAGGCCTTATTAGTATTAATTGGTAAAAGCATGTTCCAAACTATAGTTTTACGAAAAATGATCCGCCCCATTTTGATAGAAACTACAGGAACTGGATTAGGTTGCAAATTAGATCCACTTCTTTTTTTTAAAAATGGCATTGGGTGCTCTGCAAAATTAGTAGCTTTTTCCGTAATTAAAAGATTTTTCTCTGCTTCTATATTAGTTTTCTACGTAATATATTTTTTCTATTCGGTTTTCATTAGTTTTATTTTGATGATACTTTCGACAAGCATTTTTTAAATATTATAGCTTGTATGTAAATTTGTGCTATAATATATTTGCTGCGTGTTCACCAATAGCTTTCTTAAAGTAGATTGATCTCGTGCCCTCTTGGTAAAATAAAATTAAATCGGGATTCACAAAAAAATTTATTTAAGTTCGATTGTTTTATCGCACATAGAAGCAGCCATATTCTATATTCAACTATTTTAAATTGATCTGCTATAATATATGCTGCTTAATTACTTCGAATCCAATTTTAATTTAATTTGTTGCAAATTTTGAAAATAAGGCAATCAACACAACTTATAATATAGCTTTCAATTCAAACTATAAGTACAGCTAGTCATTCGCGCTGTAAAAAATCTGTAATTTTCTGTCCTAAATAAATACAGCTTTCCAATCAAATTACAATATAGCTAGTATGATTCACGCTATAATAATATATATTTAAAAGCTTCAGTGTTTCAATAATCTTGTTGAGTAATGTAGATCAGGGTAGTGTTGAGTAGAGTATATTAAATTGGTGTGTGTAAACAGCAAACCTTTGCATAAATTGCTATTTTAAATATTATTTGTAATGAAAGATCCTTCTCTCGTCCTGATTATATATATGTACTTAGATTAAACGAATGCTTCCTTAAATGTATTCCATTCTTGGTTATAAACATAATTAGGCAATAATCACAAGTTTAAATACAATTTTATTTAAAAGAAAAGTTTTAAATGAACAAACGAATTAAAAGAATAAAGTTTTTATTAACACTACTTATTAAATTATCAAGAATATAAACTTGATTCCACTTCTGACATAATTAATTTAAAATATTTTAATAAGGTAGAATTTATTTAAATTGAAAAATTTATATTAAAGGAACTTCAATTATATTTTCAAAAACGAAAAAATCAGAACTTCTAAAAAAACTTTTTGTTTTCAGTTAATTTTTATGAATAATCTCCGCATGCTAAATTTGAATTGTTTTACTTTAAATTTAGATGTTCGCCACAACACTCCCCCCCTAGTGCCATCGAAGATGGGACGATATTGAAATTATTGTGCTACAGCACGAAGGAAACGAGCAGGGGTTCGAGTGGTTCTACCTGCTCGCGTAATTGTGGATGCAGGATGGAATATCTGAGTCTGAGGAGTGAGATTAAATCTAACCCTTTTAGGTGATACAGTTGCCTTAGCGTCGCGTTGCCTAGTTTCTGCGGAGGTAGAAGGAGAAGACTGGAATGTGTCCGAAGAAGTAGAATGGACATTATCTGTAGAAGACGAAGTTTCGTCTGCGCGACTGAGATTAGTACTCGAAGTAGGTGAGTTTTGAGATGAGTCATCTTCAGATTGTTCCCTAAAGCAAGGTTTTAATCTGTCGATGGAAACTCGAATATGTTGACCTTTACGGTCAATAACGAAATTTTTATCATCGCGGCTGATGACTTTAAAAGGACCTTCGTATGGCGGTTGTAATGCTTTACGTACTAAATCCGTACGTAAGAAGACATGCGAACAAGACTGGAGATTCTTGGAGACGAAAACATTAGGAAAAGTGTGTCTTGACGCAGTAGATGGACGAAGGTGAGTAAAATGTTGTTTCAACTGTGAAACGAAATCAGATTGTGGAGTGGAGTGAGAGTTTTGGCTAAAGAATTCTCCTGGAAGACGTATGTTAGTACCGTAGACGAGCTCAGCCGATGAAGATTGGAAATCTTCACGGAAAGTGGTTCGTAAACCAAGTAGTATTGACGGTAAAATTCGTGTCCAGTCCGTTCTGTCGTAGGCCATAATCGCGGATTTAAGAGTTCGGTGCCAACGTTCAATTAGTCCGTTACATTTAGGATTGTAACTAGTAGTACGTTTACGTTCGAAACCGATAAGTTTTGACAACTCGTTAAAGAGATTGGATTCGAATTGGGAGCCCTGATCAGTGACGATTACTGAAGGTACTCCGAAACGAGCAATCCAATTGGAGTAGAGAGCTGATGCTACTGTTTCAGCTGTAATATCCGAGATAGGAATGGCTTCAGGCCATCGAGTATAACGGTCAATAATAGTGACACAATAACGTTTGTCCTCAGAGGTAGGAAGTGGACCAATAATGTCCATATGAATCTCGGAAAATCGATGAGAAGTTTGAGGATAATTACCCAAAGGAGATTGAGTATGACGAGAAACTTTTGCCTTTTGGCAAGCCAGGCAGTTCTGTGCCATTTGTCGTACATCCTTTTTAATGGATGGCCAAATGACTTTTTCAGCAAGAAGTTTGACAGAACTGTGGACTCCTGGGTGAGATAAATTATGAAAACTTTCGAAAACAGACTGACGAAATTGCTTTGGAATAAAAGGTCGTGGATTACCAGAAGAAGTATCACACAAAATTGTTTTGGCACTAGAATTGCCAAACGATAATGGAAAGGAACGGAATTGAAGTGTGGGACTAGTGTCCACTAATTCCTTTAGTTCGTTATCGTTGAACTGAGCGTCAGCAATTTCGTCGTAATTAATATTTTCTGGAATTGATATTTGCTCAACACGAGAAAGTGTGTCGGCAACTACATTATCAATTCCAGAAATGTGGCGAATATCAGTCGTAAATTGACTGATAAAATCAAGATGACGGAATTGACGAGGACTAGCTTTGGCAGGATTCTGCGACAAAGCGTAAATGAGTGGCTTATGATCGGTGAAAAGAGTGAAGGTTCTGCCTTCAAGGAGATACCGGAAATGTTTAATTGCAGAGTAAGCTGCAAGGAGTTCGCGATCATAAGCGCTGTATTTCTGTTGCGTTTCATTGAGTCGCACAGAGAAGAAACTAAGAGGTGTCCAACAATCGTTAATTTTTTGTTGAACAACGGCGCCAAGTGCCTTGTCGGAAGCGTCGACCATAACGGCAAGTTGGGCAGAGTGTGAGGGGTGAGAAAGAGTTGTAGCCTCACTAAGTTGCCGCTTGCAAAGATCGAAGGCTTGAATGGCGTCTTCAGACCATTGAATGACGCGTTTGTCATTCTTTTTGGAACCTTTGAGAAAATCATTTAGGATGGCTTGATTGCCACCAGCGTGAGGAATGAATCTGCGGTAGAAATTAATCATTCCAAGAAAACGGCGGAGTTGCATTACTGTTTCGGGACGTTCGTAACAGTTGATAGCATCGACACGTTCAGAAGTAGGTTTGATTCCAGTTGAATCAATGGAATGTCCAAGAAAATCAACGTTGGTTTTAGCAAAGTCGCATTTATCAACGTTGATAATGAGACCAGCGTCAGAAAGACGCTCAAAAACAGTCCTAAGATGTTTGAGGTGTTCCTCATAGGTTTCAGAAGCAATAAGGAGGTCATCAATGTAGATGAAACAGAAATTTAGGTCTCGAAGAAGGGAATGCATAAACCGTTGGAAAGATTGCGCAGCATTTCGCAATCCGAAAGTCATTCGAACGAATTCGAAGAGTCCGAACGGAGTTGAAATTGCAGTTTTTGCAATATCGCGCTCATCAATAGGAATTTGATGATATGCGCGGACGAGATCAATTGTGGAGAAAAATTGGCATCCATGTAGTTGATGCGAAAAATCCTGAATATGCGGAATAGGATATTGATCCGGAATTGTAATATTATTTAGAGCACGGTAGTCACCGCAAGGTCTCCACTCGCCGTTCTTCTTTTTAGCGAGATGGAGAGGAGAAGCCCAAGGACTGTTAGAAGGTCGGCAGATGCCTTGGGATAACATAAGATTAAATTCTGCCTTTGCGATAGCCAATTTGTCTGGAGCAAGTCGACGATACTTACAAGAAACGGGAGGACCACGTGTTTCAATAACGTGAGTTACGTTATGTTTCACATGTTTAACAAGATCATTTTTGGACGTTAAGTCCTTGAAATTTTTGAGTAAATCAAGAATTTCTACACTGACCGAATCGTTGATCAAAGTTAAAGAAGGTGCTGGAGAAGTGGAGAGTTTAGCCAAAGTAAATAGAGAAGTTAGTGGATCGACAAGACGTCGGTTTTTAATGTCCACTAAAAGGCCGTATTTATTGAGAAAATCAGCTCCTAGGATAGGAGTGGTAACATCGGCTATAACAAAGGTCTGACAGAACACTCGTCTGAGACCAATGTTTAAGTTTAAAGACCGTGTACCGTAAGTGCTAACTTTAGTCGCGTTAGCTGCGTAGAGGTAGAAGTCTGATTTTCTTGAAATTTTTTCCTCCATAGTAGCGGGGAGAACTGAAACTTCGGCACCTGTATCAACGAGGAAAGTCTTGCATGAAGAAATGTCGAGGACCAGAAGACGGAGTTGAGAATGATTGTCATCACATGCCGTCACATGTGATGAATCTAATAGTTTTTTGAAGATGATGATGAGGCAAAGGAATTTGAGTGATCAGAATAATGTTTACACTCAGGGTAGCATTTTTTTGCATCTCCCTTGTAGTAGTGATGGTAGTAGCAGATACCATCAAACATTTGCACGCGTGACCTGGACCGAGGTCGCATGGGAGAGCGATAATTCCGATTGAAATTTGAATTATGAGTACCGTTTCGATCCTTAGATCTACTTCGGTATTGTTGAGGAGGTTTGGAGAAATTTTGCCTTTGAATGGCATTGAGGAGTTGCACGTTTTGTGCCTCCAGTTTTTTGAATTTTTCCTCAAGTGATATGATTTCACTTGAGGAAGAAGAAGAAGAAGGGAAAGAAGAAGCGGCAGGGTTAGATACCGCATTAACTTGCGAGCCCCTTAGGGCATTGAGAACATTATCGGCTATCTCTGCTGTCTTCTGAAGATCTTCACTGACAGTAGCGATAGCAGCGCGGACAGCAGGTGGAAGTTTCTCCACCCAAAGGACTTTAAGAGCTGCCTCTGAAAACGTATTACGGGATTCGGTAGTCATATCCCGAAGTAATTGTGAGGGCTTAAGATCCCCAAGGTCCATACCGCGTAACACTTTGTGTATGCGATCTGAAGTGCTACCGGATAGGCGAGCTATAAGAGCCTCTTTGAGCCTATCATATGGGAAATCTTGGTCGGGGTTAACCAAGATATCACTGGCTAATTTCGCCAGTGTGGGAGTAAGCATGGTAAGTAAGTGGCCATACTTAGTTTGTTGGGACCTGATACGCCCCAACAAGAACTGCCCCTCAAGAGTTATGAACCAAAGGTCTGGAGTCTCAGACCAGAAAGGAGGAATTTTGATAGCTACGTGATCAATTTGTGGCATAGCTGCCGAAGAAGTTGAAGCTGAGGGAGGTGGAGGTAACGCAGCAGGAGGTGGTGGAGATTGTGGAGGATTTGAAGATGTACCTCCAAGGTTCAAATTAGCAAGAGCAGCTGCGACCTGCTCTGCGACCAGTGCCTGAAGCTGGTCTTGTGTAAATGTAAAAGTTGGGGGTCCACAAGATGCAGCAGTTTCCTCAGGTTCTGGTGGACTTGCTGAAACTGCTGGGAACGAGAACGCATTGTAATTAGTTATGACGGCCACTAGCAAGAAAAGTGTTGCAGCAAACAATATCAAAACAATGTCTTGTGTCGCAATAATAATTGTGGGAACTGCGACTAACAAAACCCCGAAACAAAAAAAAAATTCCCTTAACATGTACATATTTTTTGATAAAATTATTTAAACAAAAAATTTTAAAATAGGAAGCGAAACAATAACTTAAATTTATCAAAGTTAAATCAAAAAAATACTAATAAAATTCTTTATATTATTTAATATGGTAAATAGTAAAATTAATTTATTAAATTTTTACTTGAAATTTCAGAAGGTCCTGGTTTTCTGTGTTCTTAGTAGTCGGATGGTCACCAAATTATAGCTTTCAATTCAAACTATAAGTACAGCTAGTCATTCGCGCTGTAAAAAATCTGTAATTTTCTGTCCTAAATAAATACAGCTTTCCAATCAAATTACAATATAGCTAGTATGATTCACGCTATAATAATATATATTTAAAAGCTTCAGTGTTTCAATAATCTTGTTGAGTAATGTAGATCAGGGTAGTGTTGAGTAGAGTATATTAAATTGGTGTGTGTAAACAGCAAACCTTTGCATAAATTGCTATTTTAAATATTATTTGTAATGAAAGATCCTTCTCTCGTCCTGATTATATATATGTACTTAGATTAAACGAATGCTTCCTTAAATGTATTCCATTCTTGATTATAAACATAATTAGGCAATAATCACAAGTTTAAATACAATTTTATTTAAAAGAAAAGTTTTAAATGAACAAACGAATTAAAAGAATAAAGTTTTTATTAACACTACTTATTAAATGATCAAGAATATAAACTTGATTCCACTTCTGACATAATTAATTTAAAATATTTTAATAAGGTAGAATTTATTTAAATTGAAAAATTTATATTAAAGGAACTTCAATTATATTTTCAAAAACGAAAAAATCAGAACTTCTAAAAAAACTTTTTGTTTTCAGTTAATTTTTATGAATAATCCCCGCATGCTAAATTTGAATTGTTTTACTTTAAATTTAGATGTTCGCCACAATAATAACCTTGTGGTTCGACAATGAATCTCTTTACTGGATAATTTTTATGAATTGAAAAAACAATTTTATTTGATTTTAAAATTCATTAAATGAAAACGGAGAAAATTATTTTATTTTAATTACTTAACTCCAAAATTCTATTTTTATCAAACTAGCAATTAAAATGTTTAGTATACACAAAAATTACTTTTTAGCATAACTATAAAATCTAGTTTTGAATGAAAAAGATTTTAATAAATCAGAAAACAACTATCTTTTTGTTCAAAATAAAACTCGACTTACTTTTTACGAATTAAAAAAAAACAATTAAAAATTTTGATTATTTAAATTTTGAAAAGAAAACTAGATAAAAACATATTTTAATGAAAACAGATTTAAAAATGTACCAAAAATTTTATTATCTATTGCTAAAAGTTTGAAACGAATTTAGAGAAAATTTTCAAATTTAACGCAAACGATTAAATAAAAAAGTCACCACACTTCTTTATATTTACTCGAAACCCATAGATCAGCCTCCGGAACGATAACTTGGAATAAACTTGCGCATTCTCAGGTGTATTATTTCTTAAAAATTAGAAGCAGAAATGTTTGAATTAAAGATACCTCTAAGTGCCCTCCAATCTGCAGCTTTATAATCACAAACAAGACCAGGATTAGCTTTAAACGGTTTAAAAACTATAAATTTAAATGTGTGGAAAAGAAATTATAATCTGACCCACCTAAAGGTTCTAATACTTTTAATTGTACCAACGAAAGATCATTTGTCAAAAACAATTCACTACTTTCGCCAGGAATGTTTATTATTTATTTCACTCAGATAATATACCAACCTTCCAGAGTTCTTGGGTAGAGTGAATTATCCGAGTGAAAATGAATATAAAATAAAATAATAATATAAAAATAATATAGCCAAATATTTTGTTTGACCAAAATATTTTAGTATCAATAAGTATTCACAATAATGAAACCCCAACACAAATATTTGTTTTCCAAGGCAGCCAGATTGTCCCTTAGAAACGCAGTTTTTACAGTGCCATTAATCCTTTAAAGCCGGGCTCCAAATGTTCTATTTCTCCTATTATTGTCGGGTATTTATTCATCACTGAAACAGCAAAAAAGCCACATTGTTCGCGGAACGCTTTGCTTTGAACTTGATCGTTTTGGAAACACCTAGAGAAATACGCCAAATCCAGCCGTCAGTAGTTAGTTTTAAAGATCTTGATTTCAAAACCAAAGTTGTCGGAAAAATCTTAAGAGGGCTAAATATCAGCAAAGCCGCCGGTCTGCACCTCCTATTATTCTAAAAACATTTTCAAAAGAACTTGCACTTATTCTTACAAAAATTTGGGAACAGCATACTTGATAAAGGTGGTGAAACGTACGTTTCGCATTAGACATCTCAAAAGCATTTGATTGAATCTGGCATGCCAACCTGATCAACATGCTCGTTGCGTAGGATGTCACCCTATAGTCCTAAAGCCGATTAAAAATTTTTCTCACCGACCGATACATTTTGGTATCCATCGATGGCTTTTCTACCGAGTCTAAATTAATTAACGCTGGTATACCCCTCAGTAAGGTTCAGTTCTATTCCTTACTCTAGTTTTAATTTATATCAACGAACTCTAGAAATTCACCAGTAATCCGATCCAACAGTTTTGCAGATGATAGTACCACATGACTTTCGTCCCCCTATCTTCAAAGGATAAGATAAAATGCATAAACGAATAAAGCCTGCCCTGAGAGACGCTGCCATAAATGTAAACGAGGACCTAAAAAATGTTTGGGGTGACAAAAATTTAGTCAATTTTAATTCCACCAAAACACAGCTATTGTTTGTTTTTAGATCAAAGAGTTCGCAGAGTTCGTTGAAACGATGAAATAGACGAATGTGAAAGCGGGAGTCACAATTTCCAATGACCTACTCTAGAACGATCATATAATGGCAATTGCAAACAGCGCGCAAAAACACTCGGCCTCCTCAATAGATGTAAAAAATTCCACATAAAAAATCCACAAAAAACTCCACATTTATAAGTCTAATATTCGTTCTTGTATGGAGTATTGTTATCAAGTTTGGGGCGCTGCACCTGTTTCCATCCTGGCTCTTTCTGACTCTGTACAAGAGCGTGCTATGTGAATTGTGGGTGATCGAAATTCAACATCAAATCTTGATTCCCAACAACACCGTCGTACTGTTGCTGATCTCGTTGTTTTTTATAAATATCGTCATCAGAAGTGCTCGAATGGAATCAGATCCATTATTACTCAAACATATTCTTTTTTCCCGTTTACTCGTCAATCGATTTGTGCAAACTGTTGCGATTACTCACTGCTATAGTGACAGAATGCAGTGGGATTTCTTTGTCCGTACATAGCTTAAATGGAATGCTTTGCACGAATCAATAGTCTCGGGGACGTCCAATTCACGAAAGTTTAAAAAAACGTCAACACCTTAGAACGCATGTTTTTAACATAGGTCTTTAAAAGAATGTGTTGTTGTAATTCCTATAACACAAGACTTTTTATTAAAAAAAATTCTTTGGGCCCCCCTAAAATTTTTTCTGTGTGCCATTTTTCTTGCACCATTTTTTGTAAAATTTTAAATAATGGCTTTTTTTTAATGTTTTCTTTCCTCGATTAGCTAGATTTCGAATTGATCGAAAATCTTTAAAAGTATTTGTAATGATATAAAAGTTAGTAAGTTTTTAATGAAAAATATAAAAAAGTGTCAAACACTCATTATTATATTTATTAAATGAGTTGGAATGAGAAGGAGTAAAAACATCATTTAAAACCCAGTCAAGCGGGAGGTCACTTGAAAGAGCATCTTGATTTTAGTTTAGAAACATTGCATTTTTGTTAGAATTTTTCGGTACATAATTTTTGAATTATTGTCTAAAAAGTGTAATTTTTTGTATGTAACTTCCCTCCTTCGCGTACGTTTCGACGTTGATGACAAAAAAATTTGAAAAACTACACAGCGACAAGCAATTTGAAAAATTTTTAACCAAAAAATTGTCAGGCCTAAAATTATTATATTTCTGTGTTTTCAGAGGATAGGAGTGGAGTAGAGTGAAAAAAAGGTTTTAGCGTATAGGGGTTTTACCCGTAACCATATCTATATGATCAGAGACGAATAAATTAGAACTAAAGAGCAGTCCTAAGTCACTGACAGATACTACATTGGCCAATTTTTTATTATTAATAGAATAACTGAAGTGTAGTTATTGACTTTTCTCTTAGTGAAAATAACAGCCTTACATTTACCAGGGTTAAGAGTGAGTTTGTGAATCAACCTAACTCCTAAGTCACTGACAGATTCTACCTTGGCCAATTTTTCATTATTAATAAATAACTGAAGTGTAGTTATTGACTTTTCTGTTAGGTTATTTAAATTATTTTGTAGCAACAGGGCATCTACACAAGAAATAATATTTTTAATAATCTTTATACAATATCGGTATACACTAAGATATCAGAATTAGAAAAGATTAACATCATATAAATAAAATGAATAGAAAAGATCCTAAAGTGGAGCCCCGAGGGACGCCAGATGTTACAATTATGTTTTTAGATATCACCTCACCAATTTTTATGAATTGATAGCGATTCGAAATGTAGCTGCTAATCTAGCTCAACAAATCACCATGAA
The DNA here is from genome assembly GCA_963693315.1 of Diogma glabrata. NCBI lineage: Eukaryota > Metazoa > Arthropoda > Insecta > Diptera > Cylindrotomidae > Diogma > Diogma glabrata. Next base: position 140,082,812 of record OY856188.1, on the reverse strand, counting down.
TACCCAAGATATCAAGTTTTTCAATTAATATTGTATTATAAACCTTATCGTAATATACTACAGAAGATGCAACCATATATAGTTTTTAAAATGTGTATATAATAAAAAATTAAAACCCTCAATATTGTAAGCCTGTGGCGTATCGTTCAACTAAAAATTTAAATTACTTTTTTTTTTTAAAAAATAGTAGTTTTTGAAGTAATAAAAAAAACAATTAGTTTTTTTTTATTGTCAGATTTTTTGTTCATAAGCTTTATGATTAGTTTTGATTTTTTTCACGTTTTTATAAAAAATAAATTTATTAAAATAATATTGTTACGATTGCAGAAAAATCTAGACGATTACAGAAAGATCTAAACGATTACGGTCACTTCCAGGAAAATAAAATCAACAAAACACAACAGAAAGTGAATGAAATGAATAGTGTTGTTGTTGTTGTACATGTTCTTAGAATTAAGGTCTATTTGTTTTATGATTTTATGAATCAAATCAACGTAACGTAAAATAATCGAATATTCTAATATTTTCTCAAGGTTTCTAAAAAGTGACCTAGAAATTTCTAGAGATTAAGCAGAATGTATATAAGGAAATTGCTTCTTGTAGTTTTTAATTAGTTTATTTTAAACCTGCGATTGTGAAGTTAAAATTATAAAAGTGATCTTTAAATTAGTGAATAAAGTTATAAGTGTTATTGAATAGAAATAATTTGTGTATTATTTTGAACGTTGAGTTACTGGAAATTTCTACAATAAACCGTTGGAGTTTCTGAAGCTGTTAAAAGAATATTCTAGTTAAGAATATTGTTTGCTGCATTGTTTTCCTGTTGTTGTGAAACAATTAAGGTGTTGAATACTTAATAAAACCTGGTGTGTTTGCTTACTAATCAGTGATCGAACTCAGAAAGAGATTGGGAATTACGTTTATCGAATTGTGAGTTAGGCCAATTCGAAGGAAGTTTGGAAAAACGTAACAATATGTTAGATAACAATGAGGATTAATAATAAATTGTTAATGTTATGGAATTATGCTGTTTTATTATGTTGATGGAAATTTATGCAGTTATGAAATAAATGAATTGAGATTGGAGATATTATTATATTTGGATTATTAAAGCAAGATACATAGTTTTGGGATTGGAGTAAATTAATTATATTATATAGCGCGAATTATAAAGTTATTTTGGTTGATACTGTGTTGAGTGGAAGTAGATTTTAATATAAACGCTGGCTGCTAGTTGCGTTGAGTTCTCCAGGAGATGAATAAGATGATACGAGATGTTGGAGATGTTGTATCCAATGGTAACTCATTATACCTTGAATGCATTGATTAAGCTGAATCTTCGGTTATGATTTACCAATTTTACTGATCACGTAAAGTAAACACAAAAGCCAGCAGATAAAATGTTGTTGTATCAACCATATGATGAATTAAATTTATTTCCAAACTTCTTCAGGTACACTAGCTTCCACATTCACTAATGGTCTTGAACCATTATTAAGTAGCACAAATATAAATTAAATTCTCTCAAAACACAATAACATTTTAGAGTTTAATTGTATTTATAAATAGATTATACAAGTTACATGAAATTTGTCTTATTGTATTAATCAAATTGATGCAGAGGCGATGAAATATAATTTACATAGAGAATTACATTTTTAATTTAACACAAAAAATAAGTACTTTAACAATTTGGAAAAAACAAAATCCGAATAATAAAAAAATATTTTTTGTTCTTTTAATAAATGTTAACGAAATCATCGCCTGCTAAATTTTAAATTTTGAGAAATGATTTTAGTTTTAATGTTCGCCACATTATAAGCCTGATTTTGTTTTATAGTACAGAAAAAATGGTGAACCTATAGTGCCCTTTTGAAATATAGAACACAATATAAAAAATATTTATAAACATTTAATCAAAAACACAACATAAACCATTTTTGCGCATGGCAAGGTTCTTTGTTTTTTGCATATATGGCGTCAAATAATCGTACGCTATGAATATATCTCGATCGAGGGTTTTTGGCTAAAATAATAACTGAGTAAACAAGACCAAGGAGCTTTTTCATTAATTATTACAAAAAAAAACGATAAAAGTAAATGTTCCTGAACAAGTTCGTGGATTGAAGTACTTTCAATTCCTTCTGTAATCAAATTGAAAACATATTTGTAATTTTTCGGTGTAAATACTTATTTTATGCATTTGTAGAGTGTTAAGCTTCCACAAAGTAGATGTCACTAAATGTTATTTATCAACAACAAAAGATTTTGTTATTTTATTTAGTTTAATAATTAAAACACTAAAATAAGCTCTAGAAATCATTATAAAAGTGAATTATGAACTATAAACAATTTGATTTAATTCATTATGTGGTTTTGCCATTCAATATACCACCATTTTAATGAAAATCTTTAAATTAAACGTCCCACATATCCAGATTTCAACCAATCAGAATAATTTTTATTTCTGTGCCGACTCACCCAATCAAAACTGCTTCATAACTCAAACACTCCCTGCTTTTATAGTATATAATTTTAATGTATTCTGAAACTATTATAAGAATATGTAAATTTATTATTTGTTGATGTTTTTATACGTTGTAAAAAAAAAACTATTTATGCTTTTTGTTGTTGTTTCTTTGTTTTTTTAAAGAATAAGATTTAAGTTAAGATATAATGATTCCAGGTGATGTGAAATTGTTATACGATGCGATTTAATTATAGATCTTTGATTAAATAATTGTTATAAATTAAATCAAAATAAAAAACAAAACAAAATTATTTCTGATGATCGTAGGAAAAAAAACAATTTAAATTTTGTTTGCTTATTTTGTTAAGAAAATAATTTGATTGTAGCAAGTATTTGTTGCGTTTTTAATAGTTCACCTTACCTTGTACTTACTTGATATAGTTGATGTAATTTAATTAATAATACTGGTTACTTTTATCAATGTTTAATTAAAGGTTATACTTTTCTGCTAACTTCAAGGGTTAAGGCATTTATTTACTGTTGTCTGTTGCTGATGTAAATGGGTATAATCCCTTTTGATTCAAATATTTTTTTTAATGTTTAATCCAAGAGATCGAGGACTACTCAAAAACTCAATGTTTAATTAATTTAAAATAAACCAAATGTTCATTCACTTAACAGATACATACAATAATTTACTACACAGAAAAAAATAAAATCGCTCCCCATATGTACAAGGTTATACAACTGGTCTAGAAATAGTGCATAACTGGCGACAGGTAATGCAAGAATGCGGACAAGTACTGGCAACCACGACGGGCCACGGGGCCATTATTATAATTTTGTTGGATGATAAGTTTGGACAGTAAATGGCTGCCATTAATGGGCCAGAAAAAAAATCAGCAATAGCTCATCTGCAGTTCATAAGCATGGCCCAGCAACAGACCAATAATGATGACCAGTGTTGCAGCAATGGCCGAGTACTGGCAACCATGACTGGGCCAATAAAAAATATAAAATATTATCATATGTAAATTTAAATAAAAAAAATAATTAAAGAAAATACAAATGTGTAGTGAAAAAAATGTAAAACCTACCAACCTTACCAATATTATCAACCACGAAGCAATAACTAAACTGTAAGTGAAATTCTTCAAACTATATATTTCTGAAATTTATACTACTCTATAGACCAGTGCCAATCCTGTTAAAGGGAAACAAACTTCTTAGCAGTATACGAGTGGTCGGAAAATGTTAATGGTCTAAGTAATTAAGGAAAAATCGACCGAACTGAGTGAAAGTCCCGGAAAGGGGTGGGGGTTGTAGTATATACGTTTTTAGGAGTTTGTATTAGTTTTTTGCGATTTGCGACTAAACTATCCCAAGTAGGTTTTGCCAGACATTGACATACGGCCAAGCACTGGTCCATTAATGGTTATCAGTACTTGGCTATTGTTACTGGGCCAATACTAGAACCAATCATCGGCCTATTTATGGTTTACAGAAAATAGCCAGTATATTGTTACCTTTGAATGGCCAAGCACTGGCCCATGAATGGTAAATATTACTTGGCTATTGTTATTGGGCCAGTACTGTAGCCCTGAATTTGCCGATATATGTCATTTTTTTTAAATTTCACTAGAGTATTATCCCTTTTAGAAATACATAGTTTGAAAAATTTCACATATAGTTTAGTTATCGCCTTGTCGGTTGAAAGACTATGGTAATAAAGAAAAGGTTGGTATATGTTTTAATTTATTTTCATTTCTATTTTATTTTAATTATTTTGTAGATAATTTATTTAAATTTATGTATTATGTATAAAAAATATTATTTTATATTTTTTTTAATGGCGGAGTACTGGCGGAGTCAGGGCGGTGTTTGCCATTACTCAGCCATTCTTGCAACTGAACCAGTTGTATGGGGAGTTTTGAATTTTTCCCGTCACTTTTATTTTATTTTAAATGAGTTTGTATTTAATTTATTTAAATTTACATATGATAATAATGTATACTTTTTTTAACGGCCCAGTCTTGGTTGCCAGTATTTGGCCCAAGAATGGCAACCATTTATTGTCCGAAATTATCATCCAGTAAAATTATGTTAATGGCCCAGTCGTGGTTGCCAGTACTCGCCCATTGCTGCATTACTGGCTGCCAGTAATGGACCATTACTGGACCAGCTGTACAACCTTGTATGGGATGCATCCTATCGAAAAAAGTTGAACATAAGTGGTAGATAATAAAAACCGAAAAAACTACTTTTTAATCATGAATTTCTTTTTCTTTGTTGTAAATAAACGTTTGCATTCATACAAAGCGTTAATTCACATACGATACTATGTTATAGAAGTAATTTACATATACTTAACTAATCTTGGTTTTCGAAGTACCGAAACCATCGTTTAAACTGTGGTGATTATTTTATTTAATCTATAGCTATAGTATGTTTCTCGCTATATGAGTTTACTTCGTATCCATATCCACAATTATATAACTTGAATTTTCTCGTTATATATATAGTTTGTTGAGAATATCCTCCAATTAAATAGCTTGTAATTTCTTGCTATATGATTACTGCACAATGCACATCCATATACTTAGATCAGAATTTCCATAAAGGATTGATCCGAATGAGAATATAATAATTTTATATTGAATTTTGTTTCATGTTCTAGAAATTTATAATCTTCTAGTCTTTTTCGTTGACTCTCAATAATAATTTATTAATAATATTTCTTTCATAGAAATAATAAATATTTAATTATAATACATGATTATCTCAAGAAACTGCATCCTTCTTAATTTAAAATTATTGCATCGAAGTAAATTTATTTTAAACTGATATTAGAAATCCACTTCAAAAATTAATTTTCAAGAAAAATAAATTATTTTAAAATTTAAATTAAAAGTCAAATTAGTATAACAACTCAAAAATAATTCTCTTGTAATTATGTATTTAAAACTTCATTATGTTTCTGTACGAGAATTCTTAATAATGAAAAAACAAAAATTTTATATTGAATTTCGAAATGAATACTAGATGAAAAATTATTTTTATGAAAACTAGATAAAAAAAATTGTACCTAAAATTTTATTAATCTATTGCTAAAAGATTGAAACGAATTTAAAGAAAATTTTCAAATTAAACGCAAACGATTGAACAAAAAGTCACCACATAACACTCCGTTACCAGTGATTCGCCAGAAGAACGAGGGAAACTAGTAAATTAACAGTTCAAAAAGTGGGCATTTAACAGTGAAAAGATTGGGTACAACAACAAAACATAGAGAAAATGAGCACTACTACCAGTTTAATACAGATAGGAAAAGAATTGCGACAGTGTTCGACGACAGTGAGAACACAAAAATCAAAAATATCCTATTAGACAGCACTGGAGGTAATATTTTGTTTAAAATTTTCAAAACACCGGTCAATAAAACTCGTTGATTGGGAATAATAATTACAGCCCATACAAGGTTGTACAACTGGTCCAGTAATGGTCTATTACTGGCAGCCAGTAATGCAGCAATGGGCGAGTACTGGCAACCACGACTGGGCCATTAACATAATTTTGCTGGATGATAACTTCGGACAATAAATGGTTGCCATTCTTGGGCCAAATACTAGCAACCATGACCGAGCCGTTAAAAAAAGTATACATTATTATCATATGTAAATTTAAATAAATTAAATACAAACTAATTTAAAATAAAATAAAAATGACGTAAAAAATTCAAAACTCCCCAATACAACTGGTTCAGTTGCAAGAATGGCTGAGTAATGGCAAACACCGCCCTGACTCCGCCATTAAAAAAAATATAAAATAATGTTTTTTATACATAAATTTAAATAAATTACTTACAAAATAATTAAAATAAAATAGAAATGAAAATAAATTAAAACATATACCAACCTTTTCTTTATTACCATAGTCTTTCAACCGACAAGGCGATAACTAACTACATGTGAAATTTTACAAACTATGTATTTCTAAAAGGGATAATACTCTAGTGAAATTTAAAAAAATGACATAGATCGGCAAATTCATGGCTACAGTACTGGCCCAATAACAATAGCCAAGTAATATTTACCATTCATGGGCCAGTGCTTGGCCATTCAAAGGCAACAATATACTGGCTATTTTCTGTAAACCATAGATCGGCCGATGATTGGTTCTAGTAGTGGCCCAGTAACAATAGCCAAGTACTGTTAACCATTAATGGACCAGTGCTTGGCCGTATGTCAATGTCTGGCAAAACCTACTTGGGAGTAGGCTGATCATTAAATGTTACTTTCTTTTTAGGTTGCTTTGGTGATACTGAATTAGATTTATTCACACCAGTTGCATCTGATTGTTTCAGATTCGCAGAAAAATTAGGAAAATTAGGATTCAGAAAAGAATCAGTATGATCAGCTAGAATTAATTTGTATGAAAAATTATTTTGGTTGCTGCTTTTAGAAGATTCAGAAAAATCGTTACGATTCAATTTAGCGGTTGAATCTGGTTGATTCAAAAAATTTGCTTTAGCGAGAGAACTGCATTGTTCATCGCCTGAATTTTCATGATAACATGGTTTAAGTCGATCAATTGAAATTTTGGCTGCTTTGCCATACTAATTTCTATATTGAAGTTTTTATTGTTGCGACTTAAAACTTTGAAAGGGCCAGTGTAAGGAGCTTGTAATGATCTCCTTACAGCGTCAGTACGTAAAAATACATGTGAGGAAGTTGTAACGATCGCAATAATCGCAAAACAATAATAAAACCAAATTCCTCTTTGTTTTCAATTCAATAGAAATGTATTACATTAATTTCCGTTCATTTTTACATTAATAGTACTTTTAAAATTTTCCCAACTTAACTGCTAATTGATTTTGAATATATTATAAAAAGCCAACGAACGTACTAAATTTTTATTTCCAATACTAATGAACAGATGTCGTGTTAATCATTGCTGAATTTTCAAGTATTACCCGATTTTGTTTTGACATCATAAGATGTCAAAAGCAAAATCACATTTTGCAATGTTAAAAAGTTCTCATTCCATTTTTGCTTTTCAAAAGAAAAGGTTCAATTCAGTTTGTTATTAAACATTACATAAAACTTATCAAAAATAAATACTAATTACATTTGAGTTTGATTTTAAAAAGAAATTTTTTTAATTTATACAAAAAAAAGTTTATCTTTCAAGTGGTGTGTTTAAATCATCAATTATTGTTGAAAATGATGATCGTGTTTTGGAAAATGGTTTAAATGAATTAAAACGTGAAATCATCGATGATTATGTTGTTGCACATAATTTAAATGATGATTATTGTGCTTATGATGATGATGTCGATGATGTTGATAGTGATAAAAGAATAACTAAACAATGCGAACAGGATTGTAGTGAAGTTGATATATTTTTGGAAACACCTGCTATCGATGAACATAATATTGTAATATCAAATCAAATTACAGTAGCTAAACCAAAAAGATTAAGTAATGAATTGTATTCAATTGATGATGATGATTATAATGAAACTAACTTTAAAACAAAATGCATAATTAAGAATGGAAATAATAGTTCACCAATTGTTGTAGTTGATAAAATTAATTTATTAGAACCGGATCATCAATCAACAATTTAAGATAAGTTATTGTTTTTATTTTATAATAGTATTGAAATTTAGTTTTTTTTGTGTGTTTTAACTTGGTTATTTTGATGTCAGGCTAAGAGATACAAAATAAGAGATTCCCAATCTCAAGATTCGTGTGGGGATAAATTGCATCCCGGGCAGATTTTATTTATATATGTAATAGTAACAAAGGTCCAATGATTATAACGTGGCTCCGTATCAGGGCCTAGAATATTATACGTAGCGCCGAACAAAAAGGGACCCGTTAGCTTTTTTTTAGATATATATATAAATAATTTGGTGGGAAAATATTTTCCAGTTTGGGCGTTGGCAAGCCGGTTTTTTTTTGAAAAAACTTTTTTTTGTGGAACATTTTTCATTATTATATTTATATATTCATACATTAATTGATTATTTCAATTTAGATTAATTAATATCTACATATAGTTTAATTTTCGCGTCGGTTTATTTAGCTAAATTTTGTTAAAAAGCTAGAGGAAAAAAATAAAGGTTTAGTTTCTAAGGTGTGTTCATGTGTATATTTATCATAAGTACTCTAAATTTATATTTTCAAAAATTTAAAGAATTCCGCGTTTCTCTTTGTAAGTTTTAGGATAAACCAGTTGTGGTTTTTTTGGTAATAGGGTGGTGGCAACCGGTTTGGGCCGTGGTTGTCAATCAGCTTTTTGGTTATCTTGTAATAAACCAGTTATTGGTTTCGTTTTGGTTTTGATTAGGAAATTATATATTTTGAATTTTGATATTTTTTTAATTTTGAAAAAAAAACCGTTTTGGGATAGCAATTTTTTTGGAGATCGTTTTTTGTGCTGTCATCTGCTTTTAGTAATACTAATTGTTTTTTATTTGGAAAAAAGAAAACCGTTTTGGGGAAGCAGTTTTTTTTTGAAATTTTTTTATGCTACCATGTACATATTGTACATATAATTGTTTATATATTGTACATATTTTTAGATGATGCAATTAATTTATATATGAAATTAATTGTATGTTTTTTTGATTATGGTTAGATTTAGTAAGTGTTTAGTTACCATTTTTAAAATTATTTTTTATTGCGATTAATCTAAAAAATAAGATAAATATAAAAATAATTATTTTTAGCTAACATTTATTTTTGTTGTTTGTTTTGAATACAATAAGTAAAGCGGAAAAATTTGACCTAAACAAATATATTAGAGTTAATAACTTGGAAATTAGTAAGCTTGGTTTGAATTTAAAATAATCGTAATTTTTTTTATAATATAAATTACCAATTTATTATCTAGTCTGAAGATTAGATTTAATTAATTTCGTGTAAAACTTTGTTGACACATATTATGTATTTCATGTTTCGATTTAGCACTTTTTAAGTGGGAAATTATTTAGATTATGGATAGGTTATATATTATTTAGGTTTATTGATTCACTTTTCTCAGCGGTAGGCCTAAAAAGCCATCCATAGAGCTTCACTCTTTAACATTGATGTCGTTCTTAGATCGCCTATGGCCATCGGGGTTATGCGATCGAAGAACATTGGTTTCTTCTCTTCATTCGGCGAGGGAGTTCTCAGGGACGAGGAGTGGTGTTGCTGTGTTTGTACTTAGGTGCAAACCAGTAGTACCATTCCTTGCTCAGAGGCTTCTTCGGTGTAATGAAGAGAAGAACCAATTGTACTTTGCTTTCAGGATCAGAGGCTTCACCTCATACAAATTCAAAAACTTTCCATTTTTCCACTTAGCTTTTACAATAGAACAATTTTTCATAGAGTTTAAGATTTGAAGTCTGGTGCTCGGGAGCGTTCTACAACTTTCGCATTAGGTTTAGTTGTAATTTATTTGTAGGTTAAACAAGCACAACTGGGTCAGTAGAAGTGGACCTAGTGTCTAATCGTGACAGTTGTGATTGTTTTATTAGGTTGGGGAGAATCTGTTCTGTAGAATCTGGTCGTTAGGGGCTTTTCCAGTAGGTTCTCACATGCATTGTTGGAGTGGGCTCGCGAACGCGATATTTTAAATTTAAACAATATGGATATTGTAGCCATACTTACTTTTTAAATTGTCTCCAGACGAATCTTGATTTTGGGAATCTCTTATGATATTAAATAAAAATAAAATAAATCAAACAATTTTTCACAAATTAAATAAATAAAATTTTTATTAAATAAATAATTTTTTTTAAATTTAAGTTAATTTTAGGTAGCTAAATAAATAAATTTTTTTAATAAGCAAAACATCAAGATATAAATAAATATCTATTATTTTTTTAAAAAAATTAAATAAATATTTTGAGTTAGGAGGACCACCCAATAAATAAACATCTTTAAATATTTTTTCAAATTTTAAAATAAATAAATATTTTTTCCATAGGGGTGTGTCGTCAATAACTAATTTTAGGTATATATATATATTTCAGTATATCTGAAATTAAATAAATAAATTATATTTATACATATACAATATTACAATATTTTGGGAGCTTTTGTAAAAGATTCAGTAAAGATTAGCGGCGACAGCGGTTTTTGTTGTTCTTATACAAGGTTGTTTTTACAAAAAGGTTTTTGTGTTTTGTTGAATTGGGGCGTTCGTTGTTTTTTTTTCCTCTCATTTCTTTGCGTTTTACAACTTCCATCGGACGAATTTTTCCGGGCGAATTAACTCCACCTTTTTTCTAGTTGGAATTGGTTTTATTATTGGTGTTGACGTTTTTATTGTGAATTCCGGATTTTATAAATTTTACCATCAAAATGTCAAGTCACATTGGCGTGGACCATCCGTTCTATGGTTTGGAATCCAGTGAACTGCAGATCGAATGTCTGGTTCGGGGTGTGGATTTTAGAGGGGTCAATTGGGCAGAGGAACTGCGAAACCACGTAAATCATGGTGCAGTTCCAGTAACGGTATCTCATGCGAGAGACTTGGTAGCTGAGTCTCAAACGGTGGTGCAGGCAGCACAAGTTGTTTTAGATCAGGTACGTCGACTTCAACCACCGGTTAATCAGATCTTCTTAGATGGTTTGGCGAATCGAGTGTTGCATTATACAGGTAGGATGAATAGGTTGGGTCCTCGCAATGACTTGCAAGAAGCCCGCACCTACGCTATCTCGCAATTGTCACGCGCTTGGGATATAATAGGATCACTGTCAACACGTCCAATTATACAAAACAAACCAGGAGTATCATCTGCTCCATCTGCTTCACCTGCTTTTCGACCAGGTGAGAGATCCACACCGATCCCAGTACAGCCAATAACTGAGACAATAAATAGTCTGAATCGTACAGACCATCAACAACAGAGACGGTCGGAACAATTACCACCGGCTTATTTTCAACAATCAGGTTTAAGAGCGGAGGACTTCGCATTACCACAACTGGGTTCATCGTTCCAAGCTGAACAAAGATACATCAATCCGGCATTGGTACAGCAGCCTCTGAATTATCAACCGATACCACAGGAGCAGTTACAACAATTTCTAACAAATTATCCACAAGCTCCATTAACAGCACCACCACCATACAACCCACTTCCTCAGGTATCTCGTGTCGCGGCTCCAGCATTGTCACCGGGAGCATACCGAGAGGTACGTAGGAACAATTTGAGTCGTTATGACTCAAATTGGGTTCCGAACTTCACAGGGGATGGTCACTCTCCTGATGTTCATGAGTTTATCCATCGAGTGGAGGCGGCTGCAAGGAGGGACCGTGTGTCCTGGGACGACCTGAGGTCGATCGTTCCACGGTACCTCAAGGCAGCTGCCGATAGATATTATTTGAATTTGACTCATGAATATGAGGAAGTGACCTACTCAGTGCTTAGGGAAGGACTCCTACGCACCTTCGGTACGCTCACCGATGATAAAGCGGTATTACGTGTTCTTTTGAACCGTAAACAGAAAGTCAAAGAGAGCGTTTATGAGTATTTAGTTGAAGTGGGTTCGTTAAATCGGAGATTAGTTCGACCATTTGCTGCAGCTGAATTATTAGAAATCGCTAGGGAAGGACTGAGTGTAGAACTGAAGAACGCTACACTTGCAGCAACAATCACAACTATGGACGAGCTTCGGACATTGTGTCAGAAGTTCGAACGTTTGTGGTCTACACCAGTCCCAACCAGAATGTCAAACTTAAGGATTAGCGAACTACAGCAAATGGACGACTATGAATCAGAAATAGATCCGGAACAAGATGGATATATTGAAGCTGTGGATACACAACCTAGAAGAATTCTGCAACGACCTGCGATATCATCTGGTAATACTAATCAACCTGGTCCATCAATGTCCAGACAACCAATTGTCTGTTTTAGATGCGGGGTAAATGGACATCGAGCTCCTGATTGTTCTAAAAACAGAATAAAATTGCACTGCTGGAAATGTAATAAGCCGGACGTGATATATGCAAATTGTTCATATTGTCACCCGTCGGTAAACTACCGTCCGAGAGTACATGCTTCGGGGATGGTACCCTCGGTTCAACATCCAATGAGCCCGAAGAAAACGACGAGAGATGTAGCAACGCAGGACGATCGATCACCACTCAGGAAACCAGAATAAAATCACCCAGTACATTTAATTTCCCATCATTACATCGAACATATTTTAGACGTCTTGAACGTAACATTAGATATTGGAGGATGAGGAAATTATTTCGTAAAGCTTGTATTTCATCTATCCTTTCAGAAACAAAGGATCCTCGGCCGCGACTAACAATAAAAATTTTGGACAAACATATCTCAGGTCTATTGGATAGTGGAGCGTCAATCACTATACTTGGAAGAAATTCCTTGGAATTATTGGAATCATCAGGTACAACCTACCGTAAGTACACTTCGTGTATTCGTACGGCGGATGGTACTGCAAATAAAATTTTAGGTTACATAGAAGTTCCAATAACTGTGAATGGCTCCACTAAACCAATGCGGTTCCATATAGTCCCTGGATTACGAGAAGAGCTCTACCTGGGCATAGATTTCTGGGAGAAATTTGGTATTGTTCCTTCATTTGTTAGTGAACTGACTCGCACAGAGCTACAAACTGTTAATATACATAACCTCACCACTGACCAGCAACGAGAACTGGATATGATCAAGGATTCTTTCCCGTCATTTGAAGTGTCTGGACTCGGAAAGACTTCTTTAGTTGAACATGTCATCGATGTTGGTGATAGTGCACCTGTTAAACAGAGGCACTATCCCACGTCGCCGGCTGTTCAACTAAAGGTTTATGCCGAACTCGACCGAATGCTTCAAATGGGCGTGATCGAAGAGAGTAACAGTTCTTGGTGCTCGCCAGTGGTGTTGGTACAAAAAGAATCTGGTAAAAACAGATTATGTATTGATAGCCGTCGTGTCAATTCACTAACTAAAAAGGACGCTTACCCACTTCCCTTGATTGATGGCTTACTAGGTCGTCTAAATAGCACAAAGTACATTTCAAGTATTGATCTCAAAGATGCTTTCTGGCAGATTCCTCTGGCAGAAGCATCTAGAGACAAGACAGCCTTCACAGTGCCTGGTCGTCCATTGTATCAATTCCGGGTTATGCCCTTTGGATTGTGCAATGCTCCCCAGACAATGTGTCGGCTAATGCACAAAGTGATACCACATCAATATCACGAAAATGTCTTTGTTTATTTAGATGATCTATTGGTAGTCTCTTCCACGTTCCAGGAACATATGGAATTGCTGTCCAAAGTCTCTTCATTGTTAAGAGCGGCTGGGTTAACAATAAACCTCAAGAAAAGTAAATTTGTTCTGAGAGAGGTGAAATACTTAGGATTTTTGGTTGGTGAAGGTGGTCTTCGAACAGACCCTGACAAGGTAAGAGCTGTAGCAGAGTACCCAGCTCCATCTACAGTTAAACAAATTCGGCGGTTATTAGGTATGGCCGGTTGGTACCAACGTTTCATACCAAACTATGCAAGCGTGGTATCACCGATCACAGACCTATTAAAGAAAAGTTCTGGAAAATTAAAATGGACAGTGGAAGCGCAGACAGCTTTTGAAAATCTAAAAAAATTGCTGACTACAGCACCGGTATTAGTGAACCCTGATTATAATAAAGAGTTCTTTATTAGATGCGATGCGAGTCTGACAGGGATAGGTAGTGTGTTGTATCAGGTTGATACTGACGGACAAGAGTGTCCGATAGCCTTCATGTCGAAGAAACTTAATAAAGCTCAACGAAACTATTCTGTTTCTGAGCTTGAATGTCTTGCGGCAATTCTGAGTGTGAAGAAATTCAGGGGCTATGTTGAAGGTCACCGATTTACAATTGTGACTGATCACTCAAGTCTGAAGTGGCTTATGTCACAGAAAGACTTGAGTGGTCGTCTGGCTAGGTGGAGCCTAAAACTCCAACATATGGATTTTACCATTGTCCACCAAAAAGGTACCCAAAATATAGTCCCTGATGCTCTATCTCGTCTTTATGACGATACACACGAGGAATTGACGGAAGCATTAACACATCACATCAGTGAAATTAAAATCGACAATGAAGGTTATCGGCACAAGGAATATACGGATATGATAGCTAAAGTTCAATCATCTCCTAAGGACTTTCCATCTGTTAAAGTCGTGGATGATAAGCTATATATACGTATTGAGCCAAGACCTGATGCAATACCCAACGATGTTCCTGTGTGGAAACTCTGGGTACCAAAACCGATGACTTCAAACATGATTCAGAAACATCATGATGATAGTACTGCTGCTCATGGAGGTGTTAAAAAGACTTTAGAATTACTTCGACGTCTTTATTATTGGCCGGGCATGGCGTCACAGGTACACAACTATGTTGTGTCCTGCGACACATGTAAACAAACAAAAGCCACGAATCAGATATTGCGTCCTCCGATGCAATATCAATTCGAAACAGCACGTCCATGGCAGAGAGTCTATATAGATTTTTTGGGACCGTATCCTCGTTCTACACTTGGGAATACGGTGTTATTGATAGTTCTGGATCATGCTACGAAGTTTGTACTACTGAAACCACTTAGAAACGCAACTTCACCGAAGGTGAATGCTTTTCTAAGGAATGAAGTGTTTCTTACATATGGGGTACCAGAGTTTCTACACAGTGATAATGGCAAACAGTTCACTAGTAGGAACTTTCAAAGTCTTTTGTCAGATTTCGGCATTAAACACATTAGGACCGGTGTCTATAGTCCTCAAAGTAACGCGTCAGAGCGGGTCAATAGGTCAGTTTTAGCAGCAATTCGAGCGTTCATTAAAGGTCAACACACCAAGTGGGATTCACAAATTGGTGAAATCGCATATGCACTGCGGGCTGCAGTACATTCTGCTACCAAGTACTCACCGTACTATTTATTATTTGGTCAACATCCAATCTCGGATGGAAATACTTACCATTTGTTGAGATCACTACACAAGCTTGGTGAAGATGCTGGTGAGGAAATAGAACGCTCTGATCATTTGACTCTGCTCAGGAACCGGGTTCAACAAAATTTAAAAGCAGCTTTCAAAAAATCGCAACATCAGTATAACCTGCGATCTAAACTACGGACTTTTCAACCACAACAACGTGTGTTTGTACGGCAACATCATTTGAGTGACGCTACCAAAAAGTTCTCGGCAAAATTGGCTCCAAAGTTCTTACCTGCAATGATTAAGACTAAGATTGGAAATGTACTCTACGAGTGCATAGATATGAGCGGTAAGAATCTTGGAGTACATCACGCGAAAGACATCAGGGAATGATGTCTTTTCGTTAGGTAGGGTTGTTCCTCTGGCTGATTGTCGTCTCTGGGGTTCACATCTTCAGGTCATACTTACTGGTTGTATCGGGGTGTCCATGGTGCTGACGTTCGGATGGATGGTCGGTCTCAATACTCAGTGAAGTCCTTAAGGACTTCATGAGTGTTGGAACCGGTCGTCGGTCTTGACGCCAGTGACGGTGGGTATCTCGATCCCAGATACAATTTAATAAGTGAAAGTAGTTCGGTGGTTTTCTGTCATGGAGGGGATGGCGACGTTTTTGTGATTTCAAGAGTAGAAATCTTGATTTTTACCTTGAATTCATGGTGTAACGATCGCAATAATCGCAAAACAATAATAAAACCAAATTCCTCTTTGTTTTCAATTCAATAGAAATGTATTACATTAATTTCCGTTCATTTTTACATTAATAGTACTTTTAAAATTTTCCCAACTTAACTGCTAATTGATTTTGAATATATTATAAAAAGCCAACGAACGTACTAAATTTTTATTTCCAATACTAATGAACAGATGTCGTGTTAATCATTGCTGAATTTTCAAGTATTACCCGATTTTGTTTTGACATCATAAGATGTCAAAAGCAAAATCACATTTTGCAATGTTAAAAAGTTCTCATTCCATTCTTGTTTTTAAAAAGAAAATGTTGAATTGTTCTTGTGATTAAACATTAAATCAAACAAAAAAAAAGAGTCTAAATAAAAAAATATATATCCATGAGTGATGTTGTGATATAATAAATTGTAATTTAAAATTAAATAGATTTTAATAATAATATTTACATAAATTTGCTACAATTTAATAAATGAATGGTTATTAAATTATCAAAGAATTTTTTTTTGCTGAGATACAAGAAGAATAGCGCGTCTTTATATTTTTACTTGATTATGCTGTGTTTTTGTGACTTCAAAACGCCATTTTATTAATATCAAGTAATAAATTTGTTTATTCGATTAATTTATAAAAAAATATCAATGGAAATATGGAGAATTATACAATTTAATTGATCCAAATATAGAATATGGAAATATTGTATATAGTGGCAATAATAATCAATCAGGAATTCATTTAATAAATCCACCGCAGACAAATTTGACAGAACATAATGAAGAAATGATATTGGAAAATCAAACAAATAACTTAAAACAACAGAATATTGATGACATCAATCAACAGTTAATAATTTAAGGTATTTATTGTAGATATATATATTAATTTTAGTTTAATTATTCTCATTGGAATGTCAGAATAATTTTATAAAACTTAAGAGATTCCCAATTTTCAAGCTTCGTGTGGGGACAGATGCTGTCCCGTAGCATCAATTTTATTTGTATTACCAAAGGTCCAAAATAATAACTGGCTCCGTATCAGGGCCATCATTATAAAGTTTGCAAATCTTTGCTCACAAAGGAAGAAGATGTAACGTGTGCTGGTGCTGGCTTTGGTTGTATTTCGTCTAAATGTTTACTCAACTTCTTGACGAATTCAGTTTGGGGAACAAAAGAATTTGTAGAATAATCGAGAAACTGTCCCGGAATTCTTATCGAGCTTCCATATGTTATTTCCGCTGAAGTTGTTCGCTGAAGAAGGTTCTTAAACCTAAGAGGACTGAAGGTAGAATTTTTGTCCAGTCTGGACCGGTCATTACACGTATAATTGCTGATTTAATTGTGCGATGCCATCTTTCTACCATGCCGTTGCATTTTGGATTATAAGCTGTTGTTCTGAATCTGTTAAAACCTAATATAGATTAGACAGTTCAGTGAAAAGTTGGGATTCGAATTGGGTTACTTGATCAGTAACAATTGATTCTGGAACTCTAAATCTCGAAATCCAAGAGTTGTATACAGCGAATGCAACCGTTCCAGCAGTGATGTCTGGAACTGGTATCGCTTCGGGCCACCGCGTATAACGCTCGATAAGCGTTACACAATATCGTTGATGATGTCGTCAATGATGTCGAGGTGTATTTGCGAGAATCGCTGTGAGTTAGTTTTGAAAGTGCCAAGAGGTGATTTAGTATACCTAAATACCTTGGACTTTTGACACGCTATACATTGTTGTGCCATAAGTTTAACGTCCTTTTTAATCGACGGCCAAATAATGTGCTTGGTTAGCAATTTGGTTGAAGCATTCACACCAGGATGCGAAAGTTTATGGAAAGCATCGAAAACACTTTGGCGAAATTGTGCTGGAATGTATGGCCTGCGTATAGCAGTTGATGTGTCATAATATATCAATTTACTTTCATTAAAAGTAATTGGAAAACGTTCGAACTTCAAAATTGTGTTACTTTGAAGAATATTTTGAAATTCCTCGTCATTGGTTTGCGCGTCCGCGATTGCAGCATAATCAATTTTCTCTGGAATGAGTATTTGATCTATGCGAAATAACGCGTCAGCTATGACATTGTCGACGCCGGAAATATGCTGAATATCAGTGGTGAATTGCCCAATGAAATCCAGATGGCGTAATTGACGGGGAGATGCTTTTTCTACATTTTGTTTAAAAGCAAAAATTAGAGGTTTGTGGTCGGTGAATAGTGTAAATTCACGACCTTCCAGGAGATACCTGAAATGCTTGATGCCTGAATACGCGCGCCGCAAGAAGTTCTCTATCATAAGCGCTATATTTTATTTGGCCATCATTAGGACGAAACGAGAAGAAACTGAGCGGTTGCCAGGTTTCTTCAACAAATTGCTGCATCTATGGCTCCTATCGCGGTATTAGATGCATCGATCATAATTGCTAGTCCAGCTGAAGATGACGGATGAGCTAAAAGAGTGGCATTACACAATTTATCCTTACAATTGTCAAAGGCTTGAATGGACTCAGGTGTCCATGAAATTGAAATTTTACTATTCTTCTTATTGCCCTTTAAGAAGTTGTTGAGTAAAATTTGGTCAGCTGCAGCAGCTGAACATACAAGGTTGTACAACTGGTCCAGTAATGGTCCATTACTGGCAGCCAGTAATGCAGCAATGGGCGAGTACTGGCAACCACGACTGGGCCATTAACATAATTTTGCTGGATGATAACTTTGGACAATAAATGGTTGCCATTCTTGGGCCAAATACTGGCAACCATGACCGAGCCGTTAAAAAAAGTATACATTATTATCATATGTAAATTTAAATAAATTAAATACAAACTAATTTAAAATAAAATAAAAATGACGTAAAAAATTCAAAACTCCCCATACAACTGGTTCAGTTGCAAGAATGGCTGAGTAATGGCAAACACCGCCCTGACTCCGCCAGTACTCCGCCATTAAAAAAATATAAAATAATATTTTTTATACATAAATTTAAATAAATTACTTACAAAATAATTAAAATAAAATAGAAATGAAAATAAATTAAAACATATACCAACCTTTTCTTTATTACCATAGTCTTTCAACCGACAAGGCGATAACTAAACTATATGTGAAATTTTTCAAACTATGTATTTCTAAAAGGGATAATACTCTAGTGAAATTTAAAAAAAATGACATAGATCGGCAAATTCATGGCTACAGTACTGGCCCAATAACAATAGCCAAGTAATATTTACCATTCATGGGCCAATGCTTGGCCATTCAAAGGTAACAATATACTGGCTATTTTCTGTAAACCATAAATCGGCCGATGATTGGTTCTAGTATTGGCCCAGTAACAATAGCCAAGTACTGTTAACCATTAATGGACCAGTGCTTGGCCGTATGTCAATGTCTGGCAGAACCTACTTGCGTGCACTCTAAAAAAAAATAGTGTAAATTTACCCTTATAAAAGGAGGTAACTGAATGCCTCCTATTATAAACGTAAATTTACAACAGTGCGTAAAATAAAAAAAATTACACATTTTGTCGTAATTCAACAGTTCGTCTCAGTATGCATTATTACACAAAAAGTATTAGTTATAAGCCATATTCGATGTATGTTTGCCTATATTTTGATGTAAATTTACTACAAATACCAAGGGCGTAATCTTCCTTTCAGCCTGAGTTTATGTACAACGTTTTACGCACAACTGCACAACTTTATTGTAGTATAAATCAATTTTTGAATTTTTTAAACTCGCTAGACATTTTGAAAATTATGCTAAACATGCCATGATTTTCTCTATAAACTATCATCTACAAACTATCGTTATCATACAATAATTTATTTGTTTGTTCTAATTTTATGAATATTTTACGGGCGGTAAAGTAGAAAAATATATTAATATTTCATATAGCAACGGGATTTTATTTTACGGATGTAAAGTTGAACTTTCAGCCACGATAACTAGGACGTAAAATGAGTTTTACGATTCGTTTGTGCGTAAAATATTTTACACTATTAACTAAAATTAATTAATGAACTTTTGTTAATTTAATTTTTAATTTTTAGTTTGGAGGTATTGGACCTTGCAACACGCTCAATGAAATAAAGAAAAATATATATCTATAAAATATTACATTGAGCATATACTGTACAGCTAAGTTTTACAACGAGTGTTGCGATTTTACAATACAAATGTTTAAATTTACGTAGCTGGACGGGAACAGAACACAAATGAAATGAATAATACAACTTTCGGAGTACTAGATGCACAAGTTGACGTGAAAAAACATAGGTTATCGCAATATTACACATTTGTTCGAATTTTTAAAGTTATGATTTTTAGATACGAACTATTGGTTTAAGATTAAACCTTGGTTAGAAAAGTACACAAAAAACGATGTTAATTTACAGTTATTATCGCCGTGATTTTACACCTCATTATTTCTATTTTTTAGAGTGTGGTAAAAAAAGTCGATAGAAGTTAATCATGCCTAAA
Organism: Diogma glabrata; assembly: GCA_963693315.1. NCBI lineage: Eukaryota > Metazoa > Arthropoda > Insecta > Diptera > Cylindrotomidae > Diogma > Diogma glabrata. The sequence goes on along the minus strand of OY856188.1, from coordinate 140,062,184 downwards.
AATCGATTAAGCTGTTTAACATTTATGGGACGTTCGAAGTTTTTAATGACTTGAACACGTTCACGATCTGGTAATATACCGTGTTCAGATACCAAATGGCCTAGAAATTTAATCTCAGATTTTGCAAATACGCATTTATCTGGATTAATGATAAGACTGTTTTCAGAGAATCTCTGAAAAATCATTTGTATGTGAGTTAAATGCTCCTCTAGATTTTTTGATGCAACCAAAACATCATCTAGATAAACGAAACAAAACTTGAATCCGGTTAATACGGAATGCATCAATCTTTGGAACGATTGAGCAGCATTCCTAAGACCAAAGGTCGTTTTGTAGAATTCAAAAAGACCGAAAGGAGTAGAAATTGCGGTTTCAGGAATGTCCTCCGGATGTATTGGTATTTGATGGTATGCCTGAACAAGATCGAGGGACGAGAAAATTGTGCATCCCTTCAACTGATGCGAAAAATCTTGGAGGTGGGGAGTGGAATATCGATCGGAAACAGTAATCTGTTTAGAGCACGATAATCTCCACAAGGACGCCATTCTCCGTTCTTTTTCTTAACCAAGTGTAATGGACTTGACCAAGAGCTCTTACTGGGCCTACAAATACCCTATTGCACCATCTTTTCAAAGTCGGCTTTGCCTATTATAAGTTTGTCAGAAGCCAAGGGTCGAGTTTTGCAAGAAACAGGTGCACCAACTGTCTCTAGTGTGTGTGTCACGTTGTGTTTCACAACTACTTGGAAAGAGATTAGTATTTGCAATCTCTGGGAATGCTTCCAAGATTTTGATAATTTTAGTTGGTAATTTAGTTTTTCCGACTAGGGAAATTGAAGGTTCTACACATTTATAGATAAACTCCCTATTGAGTACAGAGAGGTTGACGGATCAATGAGCCTCTGTCTCTGAATATCAACAAGTAGTCCAGTGTTCTTAAGAAAATCTGATCCGATTACAGGGATCGAAACGTCGGCAACTATAAATTCCCAAGAGAAATTTCTGCGAAGACCAATGTTTAGTTGCAGAATTTAAGTGCCATAGGCAGAAATGGGAGTGCCGTTTGCCGCAAATAATTTGAAGACAGTAGTAGCTGGATTTGACTTGAAAATTGATTTTGGGATGACAGAAATATCTGCTCCAGTATCAATTAAAAATTTTAGTCTTGAGTTATTCTCAAAAACTAACAGACGATTGACTTGAAGATCATTAATACTACTGACACCGTATTGATGGTCATTTACCCCTTTTTTTTGGTTGTCGGACTTATTCGGAACGACAAAATTTTTAAAAAATTTACATCCAGTGACGCAGCGTTGTGCTTTGTCTTTAAATCTGGAGTGGTAAAAGCAAATGTCCGAATTAATTTTTAATTCCCTAGACTTCGATCTAGAGGTACTCCGACGGTTATCACGAGATTTAGAACGCGACCTTTGACCAGCATTTACTATCGAGTGAATTTCACTCAGCATTTGCGTTTTGAAATTATAAAGAATTTCATTAATGTTTTGATTTTGTTGAGGTTGAGAAACACCTTGATGAAACTAGTTTGAATTATTTGATTGTGCAGAAGTAGATGGAACGTTCATTAAGTAAATTTGTCTCTGTGACAACGTTTCTATTAGATTGTCGACCCGATCTGTCAACACCGTTAACGACAAATCATCTTCGAAAGACGATAAAACAAGTTGGATGCTTTCAGGAAGACGTGCCATCCAAAGTTGTTTGACCATGCCATCGTTCATATCAGCCCCGTTGATTCGAAATTCAGCTAGCAACTGTGTAGGTTTTTTATCACCTATAATTCTAATTTATGCAAAATATTACTGATTTTTGCTTTATCGCTGTCGCCCAAAACTTTAATTACCTCCGACTTAAAGGTTGTATATGGAGTATCACCTATCTCTTTAAAGAGCAACGGTGCCAATTTGTTGTGCAATCTTGAATCAGTTGCACTTAACGCATGTGAATATTTGGTCATTTCTGACCTAACATTCAAACTTAAAAATTGGAGTTCCAACATCCTGAACCAAACAATTGGGTTTTGTTCGTACAAATTTTGCGGAGCTTTAAATTTTATAAAATTAATATTGCTCACTGAAGCTAAATCTGGTTCAGTTGTTGGAGGTGGTGGCATCTGCCGCTGTGCCGTGAAATGTTGTTGTTGTGCAAACTGTTGCAAGTTTGCTTGGATAAAATCAGCTAACTGCTGATGGGTCATAATCATGGGTGCTTCATTACCACCCAAGGCAATCACAGGTGAGGCAGGACGCGAGGGAGAATTGTTTGGGGAAGCCATAATTTAAAAATTGAAACAAAAAATAAACCCGGTTTTAATAAAACAAAAATATTGAAACAAATTTTTAATTTTTTTTAAAAAATAGCAATAAAATCATAAAATTTTAGGTACTTACAATTGAAAAAGAAATTCTTAAAGATGCGGATGAACAGGATCACTTGTTGGGGTTTTATAATTATAATTATATAGCTAGTATGTTTCTCGCTATATATGAGTTTACTTCGTATCCATAATAGTCCAGTAAATAAAGGTCGAAAAAGATCAAAAGCTCGCAAAAATCCTGTCACGGACGGGACCTGGCGGAAATTGTTGGTCTTACCGAGTACTTTGACGTGAGAAAAATTACCTTGGGGTTCCGACCCTGTGAGCCTGGAAAATGGCCCTCAAAGTGTCAGAAGTAGTTTCCGGGCCATATCTCTGGAAATATGGCAGTTAGGGCATTCCTGTTTGAAGAAATGAAGGTGAAGAAATGAAGGTGAGCTAATTATCTACAGAAATGGTCCTATTCATTTTTTTCGCAACATTGATACTTTTTGCAAAAACGGATAGTGAAAAATTGTCAAATTTGAGACCATGTAAAAACGCCAGATTCTCATCAAATTTGAGAACTGAGGGCTTGGAAATACCCACAGCTCCTTGTTTTGGCCTGAAAAATTTGACCTGCAAATGACAATGGCTTTCTCGTTGTATTTGCGAAATTATCGCGGCCATATAGGAGCATAGGAAGGATCAGTCACACACAAATTTAAATTATACATGTACTAATTTGTTATGTCGCTGTAAATGCGTTATATGTTGTCGATTTCTAATTTAATAATTTATAATAAATGACGTTTTTATTCGCCTACATATTAAAGTGTTACTTTATTACTGTGGTTTACGGCCTAAAAGTGTCACTTTTCAACTATTTATTTTGTTGTCATAGCTACGTCCAAAAAAGTAAAAAGCATTTGCATTTGTGTAAATTCTATGAAAAATAAAATTTTTTATCAAAGCAACCCTTAAATTCAAAATTTCATTATCCAATCAAAATAGTTGTTATCATTTGTTGTCATAGCTACACAATAATTTGAAAAAAATAATTAATATTTTGTCAAAGGTTACTTGTTCCACATATTTTTATTTTAAAATTTATGAAAATTTATAATTTTAATTTAGAATAAACAAATTTTCTTAAAATATTTTGCTTGCGGCGAATAAAAAATAGTATATGATGCACGGACGTAAGCTATTTTGGACTTAATGTGGGTGCAAATCTCGGCTAGCGCCTCGATTTGCAAACTCCACATCCGTCCAAAATCTTTAGCTTTACGTCCTAGCATCATAATGTACTATTGTTGACGATTAATACATTAACAATAACAATATAAGTCCACGAGGGACGCGTGAAGCCAGTGTGTGTGTGCCATGTGTACGCGCCTGCGCGGACCGATATTATACACGTAATATACGCGCCGCCACGTGAAGCAGAAAAAAAGAGGAAATTATCATAAATAATTTCAGAGAAACTTTCAATTTTTTTTTTTGTGGATTAAAAACAATGACATTATTTATATCAATGGAAAGCTGAGAACCTCAGCTTTACTTTTATTTAAGTAACAATACCCAGAACATTCCTCGGAAAGAAAAAAAAGTTTCTGAAAAATTTGGCCAGTTTTTTTCCCGTGTGGGCGTAAAATCAACTTTTAAAGAGCCTTGGAAATTTCTAAACAATTTGAAAAATACGATCGGAAACTAGACATTCTAAGCTACAAATTGGTGTAACTTATGAGGCACTTTAATGGACAATAAATCTTTTATTAATGATTTTCCGCGGACTTCTCGAAACTCCATGAAAGTCCTCAAAATGGAAATTAATAAATTCCCTTTTGTTTAAAAGTGCGAGAAAGCCACTGTGGCAAACTTTCTGAGATGTTTCAAAACCCCCCCAGGTACAATAATCAAGAAAGAAACATATAAAAACACAATTTTTAAAAAGAATATGAATCAATTAAAAACAGCGTCAGAAAACCGGATAAAAAGAAACTTTGACCGCCGTTTGCACTCGCTTACAAACGTGATAACAGGAATTTTATCACAGGATGTGACAGGTACGGGTTTTTTCTTTCACATGACTTTTGAATCATCGAAAAATATTGAATTTTGACCGAGTTATCCGCTAATTTGTCCGCCGCTCCTTAGTAAATACGTGTAAAGCGGCGTTCTGGCTCCATGATGAAGAGAAAAATGCAGGACAAGGTTCGAGTCCGTTATCTCGGAAACTATCGGGTTTACGATAAAAATGAATAGGACCATTTCTGTAGATAGTTAGCTCACCTTCATTTCTAGCTAAACAGAAATACCCTAACTGCCATATTTTGGAGATATGGCCCGGAAACTACTTCTGACACTTTGAGGGCCATTTTCCAGGCTCAGAGGGTCGGAACCCCAAGGTAATTTTTCTCACGTCAAAGTACTCGGTAAGACCAACAATTTCCGCCAGGTCCCGTCCGCGACAGGATTTTTGCGACCTTTTACCCTTTATTTACTGGACTATAACCACAATTATATAACTTGAATTTTCTCTTTATATAGTTTGTTAAGAATCCTCCAATTGAATAGCTTGTAATTTCTTTCTTCTTTATTATTATTATATTTTAATTTTACAATATTACAATTATAAATTATGTTTTTAATAACAAATATTTTTCAATAATACATACAAAATACAAAATTTTAATAAAATGTATAAATCATCCTATAAAATATATAAATCATCATCCAATATTCTTACTTATACTAATTGATTAAGATACATTAATAATTTAATTGAAACTACAGTAAACTGACTGACTGACTACAGTAAAGTATAAGATATATTAATTGATTTACATCAAACTTAGCATAGATTTAAAATGTCTAACGCTACCAAAAAATTATCAAACATATAATAAACATCATCATATACTACGCAAAATTTGCTACTACTTTTTATGTAAATTAAAAACGGTTGTAGTTTAACACCATGCGATATGCAAAATTCCTTAGCATTTTATATCTTTTCATCAATATGAGATGGCTCAATAACTTCAACTAAATATGATTCGATTGAATCGTTGATTGTAAATTTCCGTATCGAATTGTTATTTTTGCTTGCCGGTGGGCTTGAAAATGAAATAAAGCAGTTTGCATAGCTGGATGTGATGAATGTCTGAAAATACAAGAAATACTTTAATGTTTGATCAAATTGGGTAAATTTCTAATGAAATAGTGTATCTTTAGCTTCATTTTTAGATAAATTCTTTAATATGTTTATAGTTTCTTTTGTCCTTGTCTTTTAATTTTTTGAAAAATATATTAACTATTTTACTCTTGTAGTTTATCCACGCGTTGAAAAACTTTAATTTGAAAAACGTTAATTTGTGGGTAAATATGCTCGAAATCTATTTCAATATGTTATACAAGTGATTCAAAGTAATAAGGGGATAATGAAAGTTTACAAAATTAGTGCTTATTAAAAAATTTTCATACTCACACTTACCAGACGAAAACCAAGAGTATTTGTATATAGTGGCCATTCGTGCAGCAAACTATTGGTGTTCTTCCATTTATCAATGTCTTGAGTACGTATAGAAAAGGAATCCTTCCACTTCTGCTCTACAATTTCCCACGGGTGGTTATGATTTTTAATCCAATCTTTATTGGCATCAGAAATTTCCTGTTCTTCTATAAATAGATGAATAAAATGTTACTAAATACCTTGTCAAATAATATTTTATCAAATATCTCTTAACTCGACATCTGATTTCTTTTTTTCAATGGCTAATGTACGCCGTCCGTCTCTTACTATCCGTAAAATAGCCAACTTTTCTGAGATTTTTGGAAATGAGTCGGTATTTATGGTCAACATTTTTATTTTCCACAAAATAACGTGCAATGTTCAAGCACAATAGCTCTCGTAGCTCAGATGAAAATTAAGGTGGAGTTTGTTGCTCATACAATAATTTTAATTGTATCCGAGATGAGGTTTTAAAAAAGTTTTCTAGATTGAGGGATCTATTATTAAAAATTAGATTTAAAATAAAAAACTAGATATGATTGCACGTACTAAGCTTTCCTGAGATTGCTGGGATGGAGAACAGGATGATGTCGTAGTTGATGTACTTATTTCTTGTGTCGCTGAAAAAAATTTGTCTCATACAGCAAAAGTGCTACTTGTATTAGATACTGTTTCTAACGATTCGTTAAGGGTTAAAGAATTCGGATAGTTCTAAATCAAAAGAAAATCACAATCGAAGTAAAGTTAATTTATAAACAATAGTAAGCACATTTTTTGCTTTCCACTCCTAAGCTTCGCTCTAAATCGGGCTTGATTACCTAGATCATCTTTGAAAATAGAACTTAGTTCTAACTCAGTTAAATATTTTAGGCTGTCCATAACGATATTACTTCGGTCTGAAAGAGCCAAAAGTGAAATTCTTACCCCCACTTTTTTTGGCATTTCTCGACGTTTTAGGACCTACTGATTCTAAAAAAGTAAAAAAAAAAATGTATGTCTGTCTGCCGGCCGGTCGTCCGTCATTACCTACGCTGCCGGGAAAACCGCTGGAGGGATTTCAAAATTTTTTTCTTCTTAAAATAGGTATACTTAAGGGACGCGTCCGAAAGGACGTCAAAAAATAATTATGTGTGTCAAAAATAGCAAATTTTCATATTTTTGGCGTTCATTTTAAGTGATTACGAGTAGGAACATTGAATTTGGAGAAATCTTGATGGTATGGATTGGTATGTGAGATAAAAAACTAAATTATTGTATTATAAGTTTGTCAAAAAAATGTTGTCAAGTGTGTCAAAAGAAAGATTTTTATTTATTTTTTTAACCAATTTTTTGGAAAAACATAAAATTAATTATATGTTTGAAATGAAATTTTATTTTATTATTATTGAGAATTATGGCATTATAAGTTTGCCAAAAAAATGTTGTCAAGTGTGTCAAAAGAAAGATTTTTATTTATTTTTTTACCCAATTTTTGGAAAAAAAATAACATTAATTATTTGTTTGAAATGAAATTTTATTATTACTATTGAGAATTATGGCATTATAAGTTTGTCAAAAAATGTTGTTAAGTGTGTCAAAAGAAAGATTTTTATTTATTTTTTTACCCTATATTATGGAAAAAAATAAAATTAATTATTTGTGTGAAATGAAATTTTATTATTATTATTGAGAATTATGCCATTATAAGTTTGTCAAAAAATGTTGTCAAGTGTGTCAAAAGACAGATTTTTATATTTTTTTACCCAATTTTTTGAAAAAAAAATAAAATTAATTATTTGTTTGAAATGAAATTTTATTATTATTATTGAGAATTATAGCATTATAAGTTTGTCAAAAAAATAATGTCAAGTGTCTAAATCTAAGTTTGCAGGAGCCGGTACATCCTTCCTTATGGCCCCTCCTTCTGGTCCCATTATCAGTGTGGTGACAGTCCTGAACGCCTGAGACAGTATCTTGGTTGCGTATTCAGTGGCATCATTTAACTCTTCCACGTTATTTATACGGTTATTTCGATCCACATAATGGGTTATTCTGTTTATTAACCCTTTTAATACGTTCTGTGGCACTGGAGCCACCAAACCCCTTACTTCGCGAGCCAAGAACAACGCTGCTGCTACGACCAGTTCGCTTTTTTCTTTAGTATTAGGTGTGTGAGGTTGTAACACTGGTGCATCCGCACCTCGAACAGCATCACTTAATTGCTGTATCAAGTTTTTGCTGTTGTACTGGAGGTCCCGGAGGAAACATTCAACCCACAGCTCGCTCATTTGGAGACCGTAAAATGAACGATCTAAAGGTACGATTGACATTTTCTTTTGTTGTCAATTGAAGGAATAATATATAGAATATAACAATTTCCGAAAACAAATTTTAACACAATTGCTAATTATAAGATACCCCGAATGCGATTATGAAAAGTGAACAATAAGACCACACCCTGCAATATTCGTAAAAAAAAACAATGAATCACCCAGTATATATAAAAAAAAAATGTAAACGCGACCAAAAAATGCAAAGTACGTGACCAACAATAAATTTGTAAAAACGCGACAAAAACGTAACAACGCGACCAACAGAAACGTATTGTAATGAATCAACCTTTTGTCTTTCTTTTACAGAAGTACCTAAATTTAAAAAGTTTTTAATTAATTTATACAAATATATATAAACAAATACATTGATTAAATTTCCCAAAAAAAAGGAAAAAAACAAATTTTATTTATTTATATGAGAAGAAATATTTATTTATTTATATTTGTATTTATTTTTAATATTTATTTATCGAAAAAATATTTATTTTAAAAATTATTTATAAAAAATGTCAAAAATATTTATTTAATTTATTTATGAAAATATCTATATATATAAATATTTATATATATCTATATAAATATTTATATATATTTATTTAATGTTTATTTATTTATTAATAATATTTAGAATTATTTATTTATTTATTTTATTTAATAATAGTATCAAAAAGATTTATTATTTATTTATTTAAATGATAATTAATTTATTTATCAATATCAAAAAGTATTTATTAATTTATTTTATTTAATGAGTTAGAGATTTTTCCCAGGCAAAGCCCATACCGATTTGACTGTATTATAAGAAGTTTAAGAAATTGTAGTAGAAGAAATGGATTGGAAGATCGAACTCGCGATCTCTCCTCAGCACTGATATGTGAGGTCTAGAATAAAAATAGGTCTAAAATCCTAAAATCTACACTCTAGTATCCTCCCGAATGATGAAAAGAACTCAGCATTGTTTTAAGATACAGCCTACACATCTGTTTCAATAAAAAATCATATGCTGTGTTCAATCATCCTCAAAACTAAGAAAAAATATAAGAAAACATTAACGCTAATATCATTGCTGAGAGTAGACCAGTATAGAGTTCCACCCTACAGATCCGTTTGTACTACAAAAAAAATTAAATTTTCTATTGTTTGTTGGTGATGGATGGATTTGGTACGTCCATTAAAATTTTTGAAGTGAGGTTGGGTTGAGCGCTCCTTCTTCCCAACAGGGTGGAGATATGAATTACATATCGTCGCTTTAATAATGAAATAACGTATACGCAAAAGTGTAGTTTCGAGATATTTGAGTTTAAAGTTTGATGTGCGCAAGCATTTGCATGGACGTTAATTTATAATTTATTAATTCTTACCCCCAGTCATAAAATAATTCGAAAATGTAAAAACACCAATTCAAAGATACCCATATGGGGAATGCAGCGCACCTATTATATAAAAACAACGTATAAATAGCATACGTTGTTTCATTATTAAAGCGACGATATGTGAATTACATACAATATTGTTACGATTTTCCAAACTTCCTTCGAATTGGCCCAACTCACAATTCGCTAAGCGCAATTCCCAATCTCTTCCGAGTTCGATCACTGATTAGTTAGCAAACACACCAGGTTTTAATAAGTATTCAACACCTTAATTGTTTCACAACAACAGGAAAACAATACAGCAAACAATATTCCTAACTAGAATATTCTTTCAACAGCTTCAGAAACTCCAACGGTTTATTGTAGAAATTTCCAGTAATAACAGCGTTAAAATAATACACAAAATATTTCTATTCAATAACACTTATAACTTTATTACACTTATAACTTTACACAAAATCTAATTTAAAGATCACTTTTATAATTTTAACTTCACAATCGCAGGTTTAAAATAAAACTAATTCAAAACTACAAAAGTAATTCCCTTATATACATTCTGCCTAATCTCTAGAAATTTCGCGGTCACTTTTTAGAAACCTTGAGAAAATATTAGAATATTCGATTATTTTACGTTACGTTGATTTGATTCATAAAATCATAAAACAAATAGACCTTAATTCTAAGAACATGTACAACAACAACAACACTATTCATTTCATTCACTTTCTGTTGTGTTTTGTTGATTTTATTTTCCTGGAAGTGACCGTAATCGTTTAGATCTTTCTGTAATCGTCTAGATTTTTCTGCAATCGTAACAATACCCTCCACTTAAGCCTGTTCGTCCCGAACAGGATCTAGCTCTCCTTTGTATAAGGCCAATCTTTCCAAATGTACTACTTTCGCTTTGCCTCGATGGCCTTTCTTAATTCTATAAACCACGTCATTCAACTTCGTTATAATGTTGTAAGGTCCTTCCCATGCAGCTTGCAGTTTTGGTGATAACCCTCGTTTTCGTTGTGGGTTGTGTAGCCATACTAATTGTCCTTCTTCGAAACCTTTATTATTAGATCGTATATCATATCGGGCTTTCATTTTATCACTGGTCAGTTGTATCTTCTGCCGAACAAGATTGTGAATATCCTCAAGGTTCTTCCTGATTCGGTTGACGTATTCTTGCGCAGACAATGATGTTGATGGTACCGCTCCAAATTTGAGGTCACCAGGAAGTCTTAAATCACTTCCAAAAATAGTTTGAGCTGGTGTCATGGTCGTGGTGTCATGAACTGCTGATCTGTATGCCATCAAAAATAAAGGAATGTGTTGATCCCAGTTACGTTGATTCTTACTGACCACTTTTGCTAGAAATTCCTCCAAAGTAGCATTGAATCTCTCAACCATCCCATCTGACTGTGGGTGTGAAGCTGTCGTCCTTGTTTTGTTAATCCCCAGCATTTGACAAATTTCCTGGAATACAGCTGACTCGAAGTTCCGTCCCTGATCGGTGTGGATCTCCATAGGAACTCCATAGCGGCTAATCCAATTATTTATCACAGCTTCAGCGATTGTGGTTGCTTCCTGGTTGGGAATCGCACACACTTCCGGCCACTTACTGAAGTAGTCCATGATCACAAGCACATATTTATTCTGATTATCAGTTGTTGGAAATGGTCCCGCTACATCCATTGCGATCCTTTCAAATGGAGCACCTACATTGTATTGCTTCATTTTTCCATGACTTCTTCGTACGGGTCCTTTCACCGCCGCACATTTATCGCATTTTTGACACCACTCCACAATTGATTGCCGAGTCCCCGCCCAGTAAAACCGTTGTCGTATTTTTGCAAGAGTTTTATTGATCCCAAGATGACCTCCACTCGTTCCTTCGTGATACTCCCTTAGAACTGCTTCTATTTTCCCTTTTGGTACCACTGTAAGAGATTGCTTTATCTTGCCATCTGAGCTTTCCCATACTCTCTTTAGGCATCCATTCTCTAACTGGAGACTGTCCCATTGCGCCCAGTACGCCTTCAAAGTTGGAGTTTTATCAGAAATTTCTCCCCATACTGGTTTGCAACCCTTTTCCTTGAACTCGATGATGGGTGCAAGATCCGGATCTTCTAATTGATCTTTTCTTATGGCTTCAGCTGTCCATTCATCGTCAGGTAGCACTTGTAGTAATCGTACATCGATGATGTTCTCCTTATTTTCTTGACGACTGCAATGCTTGCATTCAACTTTACAGGGTCGTCTCGATAATGCATCAGCGTTCCCATGTGCAGTACCCTTTCGATGTTCAATGTCCAAATCGTACGCCTGCAACCGTTCGATCCAACGTGCTACTTGTCCCTCTGGATTTTTGAACTGGAGTAACCATCTTAACGCACCATGATCAGTTCTGAGATGAAATTTCTGACCATACAAGTATTTATGGAAATGTTTAACGCATTCCATAATTGCCAATAACTCTTTTCGAGTTACGCAATAATTCCACTCCGGCTTGGATAGCATTTTGGAAAAATAAGCTATCACCTTTTCCTGACCATCTATTTTCTGCGACAAGACTCCTCCTATACCTTCATTACTGGCATCGGTATCCAAAATAAACTGAACATTAGGTATAGGATAGGATAGAATTGGAGCCGTACATAATCTCTTTTGGAGCTCCACAAATGCTTGTTCCTGAGGTTCATTCCATTCAAATGCCTTATGTTTTCTTGTTAACTTATGCAGACTTTTGGCAACGTTGGCGAATCCTGGCACAAACCGTCTGTAATATGTGCACAATCCAAGGAAGCTTCGTAGTTCATGTGGGTTTTTCGGTCTTGGCCAGTTCATAACTGCTGCAATCTTATCAGAATCTGTATGAATTCCCATTGCCGTAACCTTGTGTCCCAAATATTTTACTTCTTCCTTGAAAAGTGAACACTTTTTGGGACTTAACTTTAAACCGGCTGCTTGCAACCTTTCTAGTACCTCCGCCAAGTTTGTAACGATCGCAATAATCACGAAACAATAATAAAACCAAATTCATCTTCGTTTTCAATTCAATAAAAATGCATTTCATTAGTTTCCGTTCATTCTTACATTAATAATAATTTTAAAATTTTCTAAAACTTAACTGCTAGTTAAATTTTGAACATACTATAAAAAGCAAACGAACGTACTAAATTTTTATTTCCAATGCTAATGAACAGACGTCGTTGTTAATCATTACTGAATTTTCGGAGATTGCCCGATTTTGTTTTGACATCATAAGATGGAAAAATCAAAATCACATTTTGCAATTTCATAATTTAAAGATTATATTTCATTCCATTTTTGCTTTTCAAAAGGATTACAACATCCAATAATCTATTTTAATTTATATAGATCAATGTCATTTGATAGTATTATTTAAACCTTGATGTGATAAATCAATAATATTGTAATTCAAAAGTGATGTATTTAATTGCAATCAAGCAAATAAAAAAAGAAGTGTAAACAAAGAAAAATTCCAAGGTCGTTTTGTTTAATTGTTAGAATTGATTTCTAATTTTAATAACTTTTTTGTGAAAGCATTATTTATTGGCTGTAATTACAATGGAAGATTACACCCCGCTAAGTAGTTTACAGTGATTTGTGTTTTTAAGGATAATTGTTGTCATTAATTGTTAAATCTGCTTTATAAATTGTGGCAGTACATGAAGATAAAGTATCCACTGATGTTATCGAAAGTATGAATAGCAAGGATAACAGTGATCGAAGCTATTACCACAGTTAGAGACAATCGTTTGTTTGATGGTTGTTCCGGTTGTTAAAACCGCATGGATTCAAAGGCAGATATATAAATGGGAAGTTAGAAGGTCAAACGCTAGTCAAGGGATATTGGAAAATCAAACAAATGAATTAAAACAACAGAATATTGATGACAGCAATCAACAATTACAACTAAGGTATTTATTATTAATATTTATGTTAATTTTAATTTAGACATTACTTTTGTAATGTCGAGATAAACTAAGGAAAAAGATAATAAGAGATTCCCAAATCTCGGATTCGAATGGGAACGGTCTGTTCACTCCGAATTCCTTTAAGTACCGTAACATTACTATTAATTTCTTTTTATATATATATTTGTATTACCAAAGGTCCAAATATAATAAATTGGCACCGTAACAGGGCCAACAATGCAAATATAATAAATTGGCGTTCGAAACAAAGACCAGTAGGAGTCTGGTGTATTGGACCCTTGGATTTGGGTTTTTTTAAAGAACCGTAATGATTTTTTGTAATAACTAGGGCGTTGCCAACTGGTTATTTTGCGTAAAATAAATTGTCTTTCCGGTTATAACCAGTTTGGGTTGTTTTACATATATTTTTTTTTCTTCTTTTGTCAAACCAGTTTATGGTTTTGTTTTTTTAATATTGTAAAAATATTTTATATACATTTGGAAGTTGAATATTTTATATAAAATTTGCAATAACCTTTGTTATTGGATTTCGTATTATATATTTTGAATTTTGTTAAGAATGTATACAATTATGAGGGGTCAGGGGTTATTAAGGAGGTGTCGGCCAGGTGGGTTTGAGCCCTGGATGAATGAAGTGGATGGGAGAGCGAATGAAGAGAGAAAAGAGAGAATGGTTGAGGCGAGGAATGTGGTGGATGAAATGATAAATGTGATTCTGGATGAAGTAAAACAAAAAATATTTTTGGAATTAATGGATGATATTTATGAAGAAAAATATGATGAGTTTCTGGATAAATTGATTTGTGAGATAGTGAATGAGGAGTTGAATGGGGTGAATGAGGAAGCGGATGAGATGGATGAAGTGACTGAGGAAGTGAATGTGGGCTGGCGTGAGAGAAGGAGGATAAATAGAAATAGGAGCTCTCACCTGAAGAGGAAGGAGAGGAGAAGAAGGGAGAAGGAGAGTCGCTTGGTCGTGGAGCTGGGAGCTTCCTCGACCAAGAGTACTCAAATAGAGGAGCTGGTTGAGGTGGTTCCCATCTCACCGACCATGCGACAGGTAGAGGAGTGGACTGGTCCACAGGAGGCCCCTGTTCCTCATTGTATAATTGGTTAAGACTAATTTTTTTTTAATTTTGAAAAAACCGTTTTGGGACAGCAATTTTTTTGGAGATTGTTTTTTGTGCTGTCATTTAGCTTTAGTAATACTAATTGTTTTTTTTATTTTGGAAAAAAGAAAACCGTTTTGGGGAAGCAGTTTTTTTTTGAATTTTTTTTTTATGCTACCACGTACATATTGTACATAATCCTGTACATATTTTTTTTATATATACATAGTACAATTTGTTTTTGTACATAATGTATATATTGTATATTTTTTGTAAATAAATTTTTGTATATAGATAATTTGTAAATATTTTCTTTTGCCATGCCATTGTACATATTTTTGCACTACCTGCAAATAATTTTTTTAATAAGTACTATTTGTGCTAGTACTTTATTTTGAGTAAATGGTTTTTTTCTTGAATTGATTTATGTTTATTAGGTTTATTGATTCACTTTTCTCAGCGGTAGGCCTAAAAAGCCATCCATAGAGCTTCACTCTTTAACATTGATGTCGTTCTTAGATCGCCTATGGCCACCGGGGTTATGCGATCGAAGAACATTGGTTTCTTCTCTTCATTCGGCGAGGAAGTTCTCAGGGACGAGGAGTGGTGTTGCTGTGTTTGTACTTAGGTGCAAACCAGTAGTACCATTCCTTGCTCAGAGGCTTCTTCGGTGTAATGAAGAGAAGAACCAATTGTACTTTGCTTTCAGGATCAGAGGCTTCACCTCATACAAATTCAAAAAACTTTTCCACTTTTCCACTTAGCTTTTACAATAAAACAATTTTTCATGGAGTTTAGGTTTTGAAGTCTGGTGCTCGGGAGCGTTCTTCAACTTTCGCATTAGGTTTAGTTGTAATTTATTTGTAGGTTAAACAACCACAACTGGGTCAGTAGAAATGGACCTAGTGTCTAATCGTGACAGTTGTGATTGTTTTTATTAGGTTGGGGAGAATCTGTTCTGTAGAATCTGGTCGTTAGGGGCTTTTCTAGTCAGTTCTCACATGCATTGTTGGAGTGGGCTCGCGAACGCGATATTTTAGATTTAAACAATATGGATATTGTAGCCATACTTACTTTTTAAATTGTCTCCAGACGAATCTTGATTTTGGGAATCTCTTATATTATTAAATAAAAATAAAATAAATCAAACAAATTTTTCAAAAAATTAAATAAATAAAATTTTTATTAAATAAATAATTTTTTTTAAAATTTAAGTTAATTTTAGGTAACTAAATAAATAAATTTTTTTTAACTAAGCTTTACGTCAAGATATAAATAAATATTTTTATTTTTTTTTAAAAATAAATCAATATTTCAAAGTTAGGACGGTGCATCCAATAAATAAACATTCTTCTAGATATTTTTATTTTTCAATTTTCTTTTAAAAATAAATAAATATTCTTAGGGGTGCTATCGTCAATAACTAATTTTAGGTATATATATATATTTCAGTATATCTGAAATTGAATAAATAAATTATATTTTTACATATACAATATTACAATATTTTGGGAGCTTTTGTAAAAGATTCAGTAAAGATTAGCGGCGACAGCGGTTTTTTTTGTTCTTATACAAGGTTGTTTTTACAAAAAGGTTTTTGTGTTTTGTTGAATTGGGGCGTTCGTTGTTTTTTTTCTCATTTCTTTGCGTTTTACAACTTCCATCGGACGAATTTTTCCGGGCGAATTAACTCCACCTTTTTTCTAGTTGGAATTGGTTTTATTGTTGGTGTTGACGTTTTTTATTGTGAATTCTGGATTCTATAAATTTTACCATCAAAATGTCAAGTCACATTGGCGTGGACCATCCGTTCTATGGTTTGGAATCCGGTGAACTGCAGATCGAATGTCTGGTTCGGGGTGTGGATTTTAGAGGGGTCAATTGGGCAGAGGAACTGCGAAACCACGTAAATCATGGTGCAGTTCCAGTAACGGTATCTCATGCGAGAGACTTGGTAGCTGAGTCTCAAACGGTGGTGCAGGCAGCACAAGTTGTTTTAGATCAGGTACGTCGACTTCAACCACCGGTTAATCAGATCTTCTTAGATGGTTTGGCGAATCGTGTGTTGCATTATACAGGTAGGATGAATAGGTTGGGTCCTCGCAATGACTTGCAAGAAGCCCGCACCTACGCTATCTCGCAATTGTCACGCGCTTGGGATATAATAGGATCACTGTCAACACGTCCAATTATACAAAATAAACCAGGAGTATCATCTGCTCCATCTGTTTCACCTGCTTTTCGACCAGGTGAGAGATCCACACCGATCCCAGTACAGCCAATAACTGAGACAATAAATAGTCTGAATCGTACAGACCATCAACAACAGAGACGGTCGGAACAATTACCACCGGCTTATCTTCAGCAATCAGGTTTAAGAGCGGAGGACTTCGCATTACCACAACTGGGTTCATCGTTCCAAGCTGAACAAAGATACATCAATCCGGCATTGGTACAGCAGCCTCTGAATTATCAACCGATACCACAGGAGCAGTTACAACAATTTCAAACAAATTATCCACAAGCTCCATTAACAGCACCACCACCATACAACCCACTTCCTCAGGTATCTCGTGTCGCGGCTCCAGCATTGTCACCGGGAGCATACCGAGAGGTACGTAGGAACAATTTGAGTCGTTATGACTCAAATTGGGTTCCGAACTTCACAGGGGATGGTCACTCTCCTGATGTTCATGAGTTTATCCATCGAGTGGAGGCGGCTGCAAGGAGGGACCGTGTGTCCTGGGACGACCTGAGGTCGATCGTTCCACGGTACCTCAAGGCAGCTGCCGATAGATATTATTTGAATTTGACTCATGAATATGAGGAAGTGACCTACTCAGTGCTTAGGGAAGGACTCCTACGCACCTTCGGTACGCTCACCGATGATAAAGCGGTATTACGTGTTCTTTTGAACCGTAAACAGAAAGTCAAAGAGAGCGTTTATGAGTATTTAGTTGAAGTGGGTTCGTTAAATCGGAGATTAGTTCGACCATTTGCTGCAGCTGAATTATTAGAAATCGCTAGGGAAGGACTGAGTGTAGAACTGAAGAACGCTACACTTGCAGCAACAATCACAACTATGGACGAGCTTCGGACATTGTGTCAGAAGTTCGAACGTTTGTGGTCTACACCAGTCCCAACCAGAATGTCAAACTTAAGGATTAGCGAACTACAGCAAATGGACGACTATGAATCAGAAATAGATCCGGAACAAGATGGATATATTGAAGCTGTGGATACACAACCTAGAAGAATTCTGCAACGACCTGCGATATCATCTGGTAATACTAATCAACCTGGTCCATCAATGTCCAGACAACCAATTGTCTGTTTTAGATGCGGGGTAAATGGACATCGAGCTCCTGATTGTTCTAAAAACAGAATAAAATTGCACTGCTGGAAATGTAATAAGCCGGACGTTATATATGCAAATTGTTCATATTGTCACCCGTCGGTAAACTACCGTCCGAGAGTACATGCTTCGGGGATGGTACCCTCGGTTCAACATCCAATGAGCCCGAAGAAAACGACGAGAGATGTAGCAACGCAGGACGATCGATCACCACTCAGGAAACCAGAATAAAATCACCCAGTACATTTAATTTCCCATCATTACATCGAACATATTTTAGACGTCTTGAACGTAACATTAGATATTGGAGGATGAGGAAATTATTTCGTAAAGCTTGTATTTCATCTATCCTTTCAGAAACAAAGGATCCTCGGCCGCGACTAACAATAAAAATTTTGGACAAACATATCTCAGGTCTATTGGATAGTGGAGCGTCAATCACTATACTTGGAAGAAATTCCTTGGAATTATTGGAATCATCAGGTACAACCTACCGTAAGTACACTTCGTGTATTCGTACGGCGGATGGTACTGCAAATAAAATTTTAGGTTACATAGAAGTTCCAATAACTGTGAATGGCTCCACTAAACCAATGCGGTTCCATATAGTCCCTGGTTTACGAGAAGAGCTCTACCTGGGCATAGATTTCTGGGAGAAATTCGGTATTGTTCCTTCCTTTGTTAGTGAACTGACTCGCACAGAGCTACAAACTTTTAATACACATAACCTCACCACTGATCAGCAACATGAACTGGATATGATCAAGGATTCTTTCCCGTCATTTGAAGTGTCTGGGCTCGGAAAGACTTCTTTGGTTGAACATGTCATCGATGTTGGTGATAGTGCACCTGTTAAACAGAGGCACTATCCCACATCGCCGGCTGTTCAACTAAAGGTCTATGCCGAACTTGACCGAATGCTTCAAATGGGCGTGATCGAAGAGAGTAACAGTTCTTGGTGCTCGCCAGTGGTTTTGGTACAAAAAGAATCTGGTAAAAACAGATTGTGTATTGATAGCCGTCGTGTCAATTCACTAACTAAAAAGGACGCTTACCCACTTCCCTTGATTGATGGCTTACTAGGTCGTCTAAATAGCACAAAGTACATTTCAAGTATTGATCTCAAAGATGCTTTCTGGCAGATTCCTCTGGCAGAAGCATCTAGAGACAAGACAGCCTTCACAGTGCCTGGTCGTCCATTGTATCAATTCCGGGTTATGCCCTTTGGATTGTGCAATGCTCCCCAGACAATGTGTCGGCTAATGCACAAAGTGATACCACATCAATATCACGAAAATGTCTTTGTTTATTTAGATGATCTATTGGTAGTCTCTTCCACGTTCCAGGAACATATGGAATTGCTGTCCAAAGTCTCTTCATTGTTAAGAGCGGCTGGGTTAACAATTAACCTCAAGAAAAGCAAATTTGTTCTGAGAGAGGTGAAATACTTAGGTTTTCTGGTTGGTGAGGACGGTCTTCGAACTGACCCTGACAAGGTAAGAGCTGTAGCAGAGTACCCAGCTCCATCTACAGTAAAACAAATACGACGTTTACTAGGAATGGCTGGTTGGTACCAACGTTTCATACCCAATTATGCAAGCGTGGTATCACCAATCACAGATTTATTAAAGAAGAGTTCGGGAAAATTGAAATGGACATTGGAAGCGCAAGCTGCTTTCGAAAATTTAAAACGATTGCTGACTACAGCACCAGTATTAATTAACCCTGATTATAATAAAGAGTTCTTTATTAGATGCGATGCGAGTCTGACAGGGATAGGTAGTGTGTTGTATCAGGTTGATACTGACGGACAAGAGTGTCCGATAGCCTTCATGTCGAAGAAACTTAATAAAGCTCAACGAAACTATTCTGTTTCTGAGCTTGAATGTCTTGCGGCAATTCTGAGTGTGAAGAAATTCAGGGGCTATGTTGAAGGTCACCGATTTACAATTGTGACTGATCACTCAAGTCTGAAGTGGCTTATGTCACAGAAAGACTTGAGTGGTCGTCTGGCTAGGTGGAGCCTAAAACTCCAACATATGGATTTTACAATTGTCCACCAAAAAGGTACCCAAAATATAGTCCCTGATGCTCTATCTCGTCTTTATGACGATACACACGAGGAATTGACGGAAGCATTAGTACATCACATCAGTGAAATTAAAATCGACAATGAAGGTTATCGGCACAAGGAATATACGGATATGATAGCTAAAGTTCAATCATCACCCAAGGACTTTCCATCCGTTAAAGTCGTGGATGATAAGCTATACATTCGTATTGAGCCAAGATCTGATGCAATACCCAACGATGTTCCTGTGTGGAAACTCTGGGTACCAAAACCGATGACTTCAAACATGATTCAGAAACATCATGATGATAGTACTGCTGCTCATGGAGGTGTTAAAAAGACTTTAGAATTACTTCGACGTCTTTATTATTGGCCGGGCATGGCGTCGCAGGTACACAACTATGTTGTGTCCTGCGACACATGTAAACAAACAAAAGCCACGAATCAGATATTGCGTCCTCCGATGCAATATCAATTCGAAACAGCACGTCCATGGCAGAGAGTCTATATAGATTTTTTGGGACCGTATCCTCGTTCTACACTTGGGAATACGGTGTTATTGATAGTTCTGGATCATGCTACGAAGTTTGTACTACTGAAACCACTTAGAAACGCAACTTCACCGAAGGTGAATGCTTTTCTAAGGAATGAAGTGTTTCTTACATATGGGGTACCAGAGTTTCTACACAGTGACAATGGCAAACAGTTCACTAGTAGGAACTTTCAAAATCTTTTGTCAGATTTCGGCATTAAACACATTAGGACCGGTGTCTATAGTCCTCAAAGTAACGCGTCAGAGCGGGTCAACCGATCCGTTTTAGCAGCAATCCGAGCGTTCCTTAAAGGTCAACATACCAAGTGGGACTCACAAATTGGTGAAATCGCGTATGCACTGCGGGCTGCAGTACATTCAGCTACCAAGTACTCACCGTACTATTTATTATTTGGTCAACATCCAGTTTCGGATGGGAATACTTACCAATTGTTGAGATCACTACATCAGCTTGGTGAAGATGCTGGTGAGGAAATGGAACGCACTGATCATTTGACTCTGCTTAGGAACCGGGTTCAACAAAATTTAAAAGCAGCTTTTAAGAAATCGCAACATCAGTACAACCTGCGATCTAAACTACGGACTTTTCAACCACAACAACGTGTGTTTGTACGGCAACATCATTTGAGTGACGCTACCAAAAGGTTCTCGGCAAAATTGGCTCCAAAGTTCTTGCCTGCAATGATTAAGACTAAGATTGGAAATGTACTTTATGAGTGCATAGATATGAGCGGTAAGAATCTTGGAGTACATCACGCGAAAGACATCAGGGAATGATGTCTTTTCGTTAGGTAGGGTTGTTCCTCTGGCTGATTGTCGTCTCTGGGGTTCACATCTTCAGGTCATACTTACTGGTTGTATCGGGGTGTCCATGGTGCTGACGTTCGGATGGATGGTCGGTCTCAATGCTCAGTGAAGTTCTTAAGGACTTCATGAGTGTTGGAACCGGTCATCGGTCTTGACGCCAGTGACTGTGGGTATCTCGATCCCAGATACAGTTTAATAAGTGGAAGTAGTTCGGTGGTTTTCTGTCATGGAGGGGATGGCGACGTTTTTGTGATTTCAAGAGTAAAAATCTTGGTTTCTACCTTGAATTCATGGTGTAACGATCGCAATAATCACGAAACAATAATAAAACCAAATTCATCTTCGTTTTCAATTCAATAAAAATGCATTTCATTAGTTTCCGTTCATTCTTACATTAATAATAATTTTAAAATTTTCTAAAACTTAACTGCTAGTTAAATTTTGAACATACTATAAAAAGCAAACGAACGTACTAAATTTTTATTTCCAATGCTAATGAACAGACGTCGTTGTTAATCATTACTGAATTTTCGGAGATTGCCCGATTTTGTTTTGACATCATAAGATGGAAAAATCAAAATCACATTTTGCAATTTCATAATTTAAAGATTATATTTCATTCCATTTTTGCTTTTCAAAAGGATTACAACATCCAATAATCTATTTTAATTTATATAGATCAATGTTATTTGATAGTATTATTTAAACCTTGATGTGATAAATCAATAATATTGTAATTCAAAAGTGATGTATTTAATTGCAATCAAGCAAATAAAAAAAGAAGTGTAAACAAAGAAAAATTCCAAGGTCGTTTTGTTTAATTGTTAGAATTGATTTCTAATTTTAATAACTTTTTTGTGAAAGCATTATTTATTGGCTGTAATTACAATGGAAGATTACACCCCGCTAAGTAGTTTACAGTGATTTGTGTTTTTAAGGATAATTGTTGTCATTAATTGTTAAATCTGCTTTATAAATTGTGGCAGTACATGAAGATAAAGTATCCACTGATGTTATCGAAAGTATGAATAGCAAGGATAACAGTGATCGAAGCTATTACCACAGTTAGAGACAATCGTTTGTTTGATGGTTGTTCCGGTTGTTAAAACCGCATGGATTCAAAGGCAGATATATAAATGGGAAGTTAGAAGGTCAAACGCTAGTCAAGGGATATTGGAAAATCAAACAAATGAATTAAAACAACAGAATATTGATGACAGCAATCAACAATTACAACTAAGGTATTTATTATTAATATTTATGTTAATTTTAATTTAGACATTACTTTTGTAATGTCGAGATAAACTAAGGAAAAAGATAATAAGAGATTCCCAAATCTCGGATTCGAATGGGAACGGTCTGTTCACTCCGAATTCCTTTAAGTACCGTAACATTACTATTAATTTCTTTTTATATATATATTTGTATTACCAAAGGTCTAAATATAATAAATTGGCACCGTAACAGGGCCAACAATGCAAATATAATAAGTTCCTCAAGTGGTCATCAAAGTCTTTGCCCATGACGATGATGTCATCCAAATATACAAGGCATGTTTTCCAGTGCAAGCCTTTTAGTACCCGTTCCATTAATCTCTCGAAAGATGCGGGAGCGTTGCATAACCCAAATGGCATGACATTAAATTGCCATAGTCCATTCCCTACACTGAACGCTGTTTTCTCCCGATCTTCATCCGCAACTTCAACCTGCCAGTAACCACTCTGCAGATCCAGTGTTGAAAACAATCTTGAACCCGATAATGTATCCAGTGTATCATCAATCCTAGGCAATGGGTAGCTATCCTTTTTAGTGACTGTATTTAGTTTCCTGTAGTCAACACAAAATCTTAAACTCCCATCTTTCTTGCCAACTAACACCACAGGTGAGCTCCAGGGACTGTCTGAAGGCTCAATTACACCAGCTTCTTTCATATCTCTCACCATTTTATCAGCTTCCTCTCTTTTAGCTAATGGTAATCTTCTTGGTGCTTGACGAATGGGCTTTTCTGCTCCGGTGTCAATACGATGTTTCACCATATTGGTTCTGCCATTTCCTTCAGGTGTACTGCAGAATACAGACTTGTGCCGCTCTAGCAATTGACGTACTGCTTTCTTCTGCTCTTCTGAAAGCCCATCTGTCCATTTTTGCACAAGTTGTTCCATTTCTGCCTTTTGTTGTTTTGTGTTCACCAAGCTATTGATGTTTGGCTGCTCGCATTTTATTATTTTAGCTACCTCTTCGCATTGTCCTATGATCGATCCTTTCTTAATTGTTGTCTGTGTATCTGACAGATTTAATACCCTTACTGGTATTTTGTAGTCAGCATCTGATCTAACTAAAGTTTTTCCTATTACGACTTCTTTATAATTTTGATCTTGTTTATTGGCTTCCACAACCCACAACCTGGGTGACCCAGAACCTCCTTCCAATTTTCCCCAAATGATTGTTTCTGATTGGGGTGGCAGTTTTTCCCTGTGATCTAATATTATTCGACGAACACAATTTGAATCTTCACCATTAAATTGGAGTGGCAACTCAACATTTCCGTACGTAAGTACTCCTTTGCCAGCATCAATAACGAATCCATTTGGCCTCAAGAAGTCCATGCCCAGGATGACTTCATCCACAATGTCAGCTACAACCACTTCATGTTGAAAGTGAGTATTCCCGATTTCAAAGTTGACCACTTTCTTTCCTTTAATAATTGCACTTTCGCCAGTAGCTGTCTGCATTCGGTATCTCCCTGCTGGTTTTAGTTTCCCTTTCACAATATCAGTGCGGACAATTGTTTTTGTTGCTCCCGTATCTAACGTGATGACACAACTTTTTCCATCAATATTAGCCCTAACAGTAAGGCTGTCACCTCCCCTTGTCAATCTCGAAACATGGATGAAGGCTATGGGGCAATCGGTTGTGGGAGTCAGCTTACGCCACTTTAGGCTGACTCGTTGTAGTTTAACTGATGTGGTGTTGCTCCATCGTCTTCCCTAGCTTGCTGCACCCGTTATTCTGCTGGACGTCTCTGCATAGGCGATGCTGATCTTGATCGTTTCCTTCTCACATCTCTGCATTCCCTCGAAATATGACCCAACTTGCCACATAACCAGCATCGGATTCTATCACTTCTGACACTCTCTCGTAGTCTTGGTTTATAACCGTTGTCCTCAGCCAACTCCACCCGGCGTATTTTGATTGATGGTTTTATAATTGCTTGTGGAGTTTCATTTGTTAGGGCATAAGCAATAGTTTCTGCGAATGTTGGTTTTGGCGACAACATTACAGCTTTCCTTGTCTCAGGATCACGAATACCATCAGTAAACGCCTCGACCTTCATCTTCTCCATGAAATATGGTGGTGTATTTGAGTGTGCTAAATGAACAAGCCGCTCTACAGCCGAGGAATAATCCTGTAGAGATTCACCATTTCGTTGCAAGCGACCTTTTAGCTCAATCCTGTATAGCTCCTTTTTGTGGTCGCTGCCATATTTTCGTTCCAATGCATTCATCACTTCAGCATAACTTTTGCGGTCGTTTTCTGGTACTGCCTGTAGTGCTTCAGCTGCTTCACCTTTAAGCGCAACTATCAATGCAGCTAGTCGATTTTCAGCGTTCCAAACATTCTGATCTGCCGCCGTTTCAAACTGGAATTTAAAGATTCCGAACGATGTTGTTCCATCGTATGATGGTGGTTCTAATTTGATGTTTGCTACCTGATGTACCACCTGGGAAGTAACTTTAGTCGTCTCAACATCCTGCAACCGTTTTTCGAAATCATCAACTTTCGATAAAACCTTATGCTCAAAATCTTGAATTTCACTTTGAATCTTCTCGACCTTTCCATCAAATGCCGTCGAGATTTGGAGAAGTTTCTCATCCATAATTTGCTTGACTTCGTCGCGATTTAGAGCTAATTGCTGGCTGATTGTTTCACTAATTTCTTCTTTGTTAGCAGCCATTTGTTGATTGATGTTACTGATTTCTTCCTTAGTTGCAGCCATTTGTTGACTGATGTTACTACATTGTTGATCAAATTTTTGATTCAGTTCATCTTTATTGGCAACCAATTGTTGATTGATGTTGCAGCTGATCTCTTCCTTATTTGCAGCCATTTGTTGACTGATGTTGCAGCTGATCTCTTCCTTATTTGCAGCCATTTGTTGACTGATGGTCAAACTCATCTGTTGCATCATAGCCATTAACTGCGTAAAATCACAATTTGCTGGTGGCAATGAGGTTGTTGTTTCCGCAACAGAACTTTTCTCTTCCTCAACTGTTACTGAATCAGCATTTGTACTAATCACTCCAAACTGGTAACTTTCCACAACTACTCCACTAGCTTCTATAGCTTCTCGAAGCCGTATCGTCAATTCAGTTTTGCTGCCGGTTGTTGCCAATCCACGTTGTTCTAGTTCTTTCTTTAACTCAAGAACCTTCAAATCACTTAATAAAACCATTATTAACAGCTAACTAATCCGCCGATGTCACCAATGTTACGATTTTCCAAACTTCCTTCGAATTGGCCCAACCCACAATTCGCTAAGCGCAATTCCCAATCTCTTCCGAGTTTGATCACTGATTAGTTAGCAAACACACCAGGATGCCGATTATGGAATGCGATTCGCTTTGAAAGCGATTTTGCTTAATATTTTTTGTATGTGTATTAGTAACGATTTTGATCTAAAATCCATTACTTTTTTGTAAAACCACTACGTTTTTATAAATTATTTTTAAACACAAATTCGTTTGACGTTTCAACAGAATTGTTTGTTGTTACTTGTTTAACTTTTATAAAAATCGTTGTGTAATCTTTATATTGGGAATGAAAAGGCAGTTTGGTGATAAATTAGAGAAATTAAGAGAAGGTTGGCGTATATTGAAGTTAGGACTATTGGTTTGAAGTGAAAATGATGTGTGCGAATGAAATATTGGTGATTTGTTGATATGTATTTGTTATAGTTTCTGGAGAGTTCATCATTCTTTTCGAGTCAACGAAGTTTTGATACATCTTTTTATTTAAGGACTGGCAGAATTCGCCTATATAGGAATTAGTGGATTATTTATTTTATAGATTGCAATTTATTTTATAGATTGTTTTTTGTGTCTTGCAGTTTTTGTTCTTTGGCGTTAAATCTTTAAGCTCAGTAAACATGTTTTGGTAATATAGGTTTCCTGTAAGAATATAATTTTGATTTTGTCTGCAGGAGTCAATCAAATATTTGATAGGTTATCCACGAAGATTAGGGGGGTATATACTAAGGGGGTATTAAACGTTAGTAGATCGAAACTTGATACGGTAATGGTGAGACGATGGATTTGGGACGCTTTGGGAGTTAGGACAAAAGATTTTGTTCCCCCGTGGTAAATTTGTTGATGTATTGGTCAATATGGTGTGCTGGGTAGTAATTTTTGGTCCTTGTAGTAATTCTTGTTAAGGAATACTGTTTCAGACTTGCTTTCCAGTTTTTGGGAAACAATAACGGTGTTAAAGTAAATACTTGATAAAACTTCGTGTTGGCGTTAACTGATCAGTGAATACAAAAAGAGATTGAATGAATTATGTTTCTTGAATTGAGAATAAGACCAATTCGAAGGATGATAGAAAAATGTGAAAACATGCTTTGGATTTTTCTCAGAGAAAAAATCCATTTCTTTTATGTGTGTTTTAGATGGATTAGGACCTTCATCATCTAAGACATTATTTTATTCGAAGTTTATCCGAAGTCTTTGGCAAATATTCTATCCACTATACCACCGAGGCATTGTATGTGTGGTATAGAGTTGTTTTGTGTATATCTCCAATGAGGTATATGCTATCAATGAATGCACGCATATAATAGCTAGCTTGCATTTGTAAAGAAAAAGAATGGCATCTGTTTGGATACCCAGTGACTACTTCCAACCTCTACAATGAGTGTTGGAAAAATCTTTGTAAGATAGCGAAACTCAACACCATCACACTGCTGTGGGTTCCAAACTATAATGGCATTTCAGGCAACATAAAAGCGGATTAACTTGCTAAGGCTGGAGTGGTCATTAAATATTCAGGCTCAGAACCCCTTTGGGGTTATATAAAACTTTTACCTTGTCATACATGCATTATAGAAATATTTTAATAAATTTCGTAAGGTGAATTTTTTTTAAAATTTCTGTTTTTTTTTTCAAAAAATTGCCATAGTCCCCAATTATTTGGCATTATGTGGAAAAACAATGATATTATAAAACAGTGGGGAAAATATAAAAAACAAGGGGAATTTCAACTATCCAAACCCCTATTATATTTTTATAATAAATTATCAAAGATATTATTTTACCAAATTACTATTTTTACCAAAAAAGACCTACTTTTACCTTTAAACACAAAAAAAAATTAAAAATCTGTCAAGTAGTTCATAAGACACATTGAATTGAACATATACGAAACAAAAAAAAATTCTTCTACGAAATGTTTTTTTTATTCTCTCTTCAACAGCAAAAAATTTAAACCAATTCAAAAATGTGTGGCAACTCGATGTAATAAAAACGTTATTAATGCTAAACTCATGAACACATCTACAAATTGCATCTATAAATATTACCATAGCGTGAAATTCTTCCAAACTAAATCATGTATTTAATATAGAAAAGTTTTAAATTTATTGCAGAGTAACACACTTAGCAGTAAATCAGCACACTGAGAGAAATGTGGCATATAGTTTTAAAAAGATTGTCATATTATTTAAATTTATAGGTAAACCACCTTAAATTTGCTGAAAGAAGTAGAAAACTGTTTAAAATTTAATGTGCTCTCTATTTAATTTGAAAAGTTAAATCTATTTGGGAAAATTCTAGGAAAAATTCTAAACAAAGAAATGTAATTAATATGATACCTTATTGTTTCAAACAGAGTCTTCTTAAAACTGCATAAGGTTTTAGAAATTTATGAAGAAATTCTTATTAACTGTATTATTCTAACGTTTTTATATTTAGTCATTGTTCATTTATATAGAGTCGCGTAACAACGTTGCTGTTTTGTGAATAATTTTTATTTTAATTAATGTTATTGTGGTTAATTAGTGTTATTAGTTAAAAATCGTGAATAAAAGTGAATAATTGCAAATATTTTAATATATATAAATAATAATTTTATTTTATTTTGAATAGTGGAAAGAGAGTTTGTGCAAGGAGAAGAAGTTTTAGCTTCAGAAAACATAGTTGTGATTCCCCTAGACAATAGTGTTTGTGATTTAAACGAAAACGTTCTTGTTCAATCAATTTTTCAAACTTGGGGATTATCTCAAAATGTTTGCTCATTATTAGATGCATGGGGCATTAATATGATCAAACATTTAAGTGCTATAGAACTAGAAGAAGTAGATTTATTTTTTAAAATATTGATAGTGCTGGCTTTTTTGGAGACCAAGTTTTATTTACCAATGGCTTAAAAAAATGGAGAAGAGAACAGGTAAATTATACTTATTTATTGTTTAATTTATACTTTTAATACAATACAATACAATTTTGAAGGGCATACCAATGGTTTGTGATGCTGATACAATTTCTGGATCAGCTACAACAAAAATATTGGATTGGCTAGAACAAATAACCACTAGTTTATCGTCATCCAGAAGTGAGTCTCCAAAGCCAATTGTTGATGGTAAAGAATGCTGCTCTGTTGTAAAAATGGATGTTCATAGTGTGTTGAGCATGTCCATTAAGGGTCAAATGATCTTGGCATATTACAATCAACATAAAAGTTTGACAACCAAACAACAAACGCAATTAACACATTGCATAGTTGATCGATATTTAATCCAAAAACAAAGAATGACATATAGTGATATGAAGAAATGGGCTAACGCAATACACATCTGCTTCCCTACCGAAACTGCTGTAATTTTTATTTAATTTACTCAAAAAAAACAAATTTTTAATAAAAATATTAATTTTTAGGAAACCTACTTTTTGGATCGGAAGCCCGGAAAAAAAAATCCAACTGGAAAGTTACATGCCAGATGGTGTAATGTAAATACCGAATTTGTAAAATCATTGCCCGGCAAAGATTCTGCTGTACAAACAAATACACTTGAGAATGAACTTATTTTTGGTTTGTTTAATAATATTTGATGTAACGAAAATGTGTTATAAAATTTTTATTTGTAGAAACCAATTTAGAAGACTTGAAATGTTGGCTTACAAATAACTGCTCCCCGTGGGAAACTGTTTGTGAAAATTGGAGAAAAACTTCAAAATTAAGAGTACCACAGTTTCAAAATATTGGAAGCATGAGTTTAACCAATTTATTAATGGAGTGGCCACGTTTTAACGATGCAAATGGGTATCAGTTGGTAGGGATTCTAAACCACTATATGTACATTTATTCATTTGTTTGACATTGAACATTTTTTTCAAGATTGAAATAGATTTTGAGACTGTGTATCCAGATAAAACAAATATGTTACTTATTAAATATGAGGATTTTGTGTCAAAAATTATTCCCTACTATGACGAAGAAATTAAAGATAAACCATCTAAAAACTTGCTTGTGTTGGCCAAATCGGAAAAAACTGATAAAAGTAGGTTATTTTTAAAACTTAATTAAAATTTGAACTTAAATACTATACTGAGTATAATTTTCCCACCAATTTAATTTTGTTAATTGTGCTTTTTCGTTCTAGATTCGCGAGATTGTATTGTTGCACTTTTGTTGAATTCAATAATGCAACCACAAAGAACAAGTAAGAAATACAAACCAACAATTGCTGATGCACAATCAGATTTTTTATTACATGTACATACTGTAAATGACATGCAACCTAAATTAGATAAATTACGAGATAAACTCGCTAAAGCAAAAAAAACTCTGCAACCCAAAATTGTTGTAGTGGGCCCAGAGTTACAGAGCCTTGAAGAATTTTATATATTTTGTGATGGAGTAAAATATAAACTCTGCACATTTACAAAATGTTTGGATGTAATTATAAAATTATTTTATGTATATCAAATTCAATATTCACACACCAGCAAATTAACTTGGAATTTTATGGAGCAGTATTTTTTTGATTTAAAGTCTGAAAAGTTTTCAGAAGTTTCTAATCTCATTAATAAATTAAAAAATTAAAACTAATTTTTCCAAAGATATGTCCAAATTAATTTGTTTTATGTGTGAATCAAACTTTTTAACATCCAAATTATTAATCGATCATATGAAAGTATTTCATGGTACTCCAACAATTTATAAATTTAAGTGCAAGCAAAATGGCTGCAGACAAAAATTCCAAAACATTTATGCATTCAAAAAGCATATGCATAAACATGAAGATAAAACAGAAGAATTATTGAAAACAGATAATATAGATACACAAATTTTGCTAAAAACAAATAATGATAATGAAAATTTAAGTAGTAGACCAAAACAGTCTGTTATGACTTATAATTCTAGTTTAAAAATAACACCCAATATTGATTCTGAAGATATTGCCAATATTAATAAATCAGTATTTTTATTTACATTAAAATTACATGAACACATTGAATTTCCGCGTAAAGTTATAACTGAAATTCAAGATCTTGTAACAACATATTATAACTTTCCAGTTATTCCTAATTTCCAACTTAGTAAATTAAACAACATATTCGTAGCAGGATTTATAAAGTCCCATGATTTCAGTGAACTTGGCAATAGAATATCATTAGGCCCGCTATTAGACGTTTTAAAGAAGTTAGAAGATGATGGTTTAGAAATTCATACTGACGATAAACATTTTCATATTCGCTTTAAATTGTGCCAAATCCTTGGTGACAATTTAGGACTTAATTCAGTTTTAGGGTATAGTAAATCGTTTGTCGCAAATTATTTTTGTAGAATATGTAAAAGAAACAAATCTCAAACACATATTGACTGCATTGAATATCCTAATTTTATAAGAAATAAACAAAATTATCGAGACGATATATTACTTAATGATTTTAAAAAAACTGGTTTAAAAGAAAACTCAATATTTAATGAACTTAAACATTTTCATGTAACTGATAACATTGCTTGCGATATAATGCATGATATTTTCCAAGGCATTTGTAAATATGATTTGTCCAAAATATTCTATTATATGATTTATGATAAACGAAAAATCACTTTAGAAACATTGAACTACAGAAAGCAAATGTTTGCTTACGGTGACACAGAATCAGGAAGTGTTAGCTGTTCAATAGAGAAAACACACATAGAAAAAGCTTCGTTTAAAATGAGTGCTAAAGAAATGAAAACATTTATCCATTTCCTGCCTCTAATGATAGGTGATCTTGTTGATCCCAATGATAAAGTGTATAGGTTTTTAATAATCTTAGTTAAATTAATAGATAAATTACTTTTACCAACATTCGAAGAAACAGATTTAATTGATTTAGATTTTCTTATAAAAGACCATAATAAATTGTATCAAATTCTATTTAATGATAATTTGAAACCAAAGTTTCATAATTTAGTACATTATGTACGGATTATAAAATATCTCGGCCCACTCAAATATTTATGGTGTTTTAGATTCGAAGCTTTTCATCAAATTCATAAATTATATGCTCGGAATATTACTTCACGACTAAATATTCCTCTAACGTTAGCGATAAAATCTTCTTTGCGGTTTTCTTGTTTACTTTTATCAGAATCATTTTTCCAAAGAGAATACATTGTCAATGATATTCCAGAAGATATAAATTTAGATGATCAATATTATTATCCAGAGATGAATTTACTTAAAGATATTGAAAAACCAAAGAAAAGAGTAAATTCAGTTATTTTTCGTGGAGTAAATTTTAAAATTGGCCATATCGTAAATGTCACAAATTCTGATTCAGAATTGATTTACGAAATATTAGATATTTTAATTCAGGATTTGTTATGTTTTGCAGTTTGCAAAAAATGGGAAGTTTTGGAATTTTCGGAACATTTTCAGGCTTATGCAGTAGGAAATCAAACAAAGTCGTGTGAACTTCTTAAACTTTCTATCATTTCTGGACCTCCAATTCATTTCTATAATTTAAATAATGGTCTAAAAGTTGTTCGACTAAAAAAATATTGGTGATAATTAATGTTATTTTATGCTTGCTAAAATTATAAGCTCATTAATTCTATAAATACTCTTTTTTGGTAAATTCAATCTGTAAAAATATTTATAAATACTATTAAATACTATAAATTCTATTTGTTATAAATTTTATTAATATGATAAAAAAATGAATATATAACTTTGTTTGTATTTGAATAATTGAATAATTTTAAGTTTGTAATTGAATAATTTTATACAAACGAATTTTTTTAATTAATAAATGGATTGTATACAAAATAAAATGTTTTTTATTGCTAAAAACAATATGTAGAAACCAAAGTCGATCATAGAATCAAGAAGAAAATCTTTTAATTCGTGATGTTCAATGCAAAAAGAATAATATTGTAAATCAAAAGATTTCGGCTTAAAAATCAAGTAGGCTTTATTTAAACAGATATCACAAGGAAATAAGGAGATAACCTTTTACCTGGATAAAAAGAAAACCATTAAAAATAATAAGTTAACTGCTAACAAGACCATTTATATTCATAAGATTTCTATTTGAATTATGAGAATTTCATATTGTATTTACACATAAATTATGAGAAGATTGTTCTTATTATTTTAAAAAGATAGTCTTTTTGGATGAAAACCATAAAGAAATCTTCTTGATTTTAAGCCATTTTAGGTGGATTTTTCTCTATGTGCAGAGGTCTGAAAAATCTAGCGAATTATTTTTTAATCGTTCGTTTAAATGAAGCAATCAAGTACGACCCCTTTCTTTTTTTATTATCTAACAAGTTCAAACAAACGATTCCATTTCTCAACACAAAACTGAATTCTCTATTCGTTCTTACTTCTCTATTTTCTATTCATCTTCTATGTTTTGATCTATAGCCGACACAGAACAAGCAATCCATATCGGCAAACTGAACTAAAAAAATAGACATCATTCATTTTAGAATAGGAATCTTTATCAAGGACCACCAACTCTTCCACTGTAACCATCAATCCACAGCTAAGATTCTCATACCCAATATTTAATTTTAACTATAAGTTTCCTGAAAACCATCCCAATGTGATCATTCTACCTGTCGAGTCCACAAATAGCCATGTCAAAAACTGAGTACATTAATAAATTAAACCTTTTACTCAGGAATTCTAGCACGCACAGTTCTAAAAAGTGACTAAACAAACTCACTACAAACTAACAACAATTCAGTATTATAATAAAACTAAATGAAACATAATGCATCAGCGTCCGAACTAAAAACATATATTAGTAACTAGCCGAATGGTCTCCCCAAAATACACGCATCTAAAATACCGATAAGACCCATCGTATCCTACATAAGTACGCTAGCGTACAATTTGTCCATATTTCTATCCCAGATTTTCAAACACATTTCTTCAAACATTTTTAACGTAAAAAACTATTATGCCCTGCAAACTAAATAAGACTTCACTTATTTCATTAACCAAAACAATGAATTAATCTCCTTTTAAGTAGTAACCCTCCCCACTGACCATACTATGAGCATATTCTACATCTACGATATCATTTAGAGTCTGAACAATTTCCAAAATGATTATGAAACAATCAACAAATAAATTAAAATAAATATATAAGTTTTTTAAATTTGTTGTCTTAATTTTTTTAACCTAAAAGTTATATAACTACAAAAAATTATCAAATCCTTCAAGATTTGTAACATCTTATGCACTTTTCTCACATAAGCAATATGAAAATACTACCTCAAAAGGTAATGTTTATTTGACAGCGTACAGTGAAAATTATTGCCTAAATAAAAATATCCACAAAAAATTGGTCTACTTTCATTTTATTATTTTTTACTATAATTACTAATACAATTATGAAAAATTTTGTGTTTGTACACAAAATTTTTTAAAAGCGATTGCGATTTTGGTTAAATCGCATTCCATAATCGGCATCCAGGTTTTAATAAGTATTCAACACCTTAATTGTTTCACAACAACAGGAAAACAATACAGCAAACAATATTCCTAACTAGAATATTCTTTCAACAGCTTCAGAAACTCCAACGGTTTATTGTAGAAATTTCCAGTAATAACAGCGTTAAAATAATACACAAAATATTTCTATTCAATAACACTTATAACTTTATTACACTTATAACTTTACACAAAATCTAATTTAAAGATCACTTTTATAATTTTAACTTCACAATCGCAGGTTTAAAATAAAACTAGTTCAAAACTACAAAAGTAATTCCCTTATATACATTCTGCCTAATCTCTAGAAATTTCGCGGTCACTTTTTAGAAACCTTGAGAAAATATTAGAATATTCGATTATTTTACGTTACGTTGATTTGATTCATAAAATCATAAAACAAATAGACCTTAATTCTAAGAACATGTACAACAACAACAACACTATTCATTTCATTCACTTTCTGTTGTGTTTTGTTGATTTTATTTTCCTGGAAGTGACCGTAATCGTTTAGATCTTTCTGTAATCGTCTAGATTTTTCTGCAATCGTAACAATATGAAAAAATGATGAAGTTTCAATTTAGAAATTACCTGAACATAAAAATTAAAATATGTTTCGTCATCGCCGCTTTGGCTAAGTTGTGTTAGACACACGGGATTTGAACATGTGTCTCTGATGAATGTAGTTCGAATCCTGACACGAAACACAAAATTTTTTCTAAAGGAATTTTAGAGAAAATGAAAAGTTATTTCGAATTGCAAAATTCAAGTGATTTCCAATATGTACTTTAGCTTAATTGTTCACAAAAACCCCATCCAAATTAAAAATTCCCCTAAAGTTATCTATATTTCCTAAACAAAAATATAACAACCTATTGACTTTACGTCAGATATTAAGTTTCGCA
Organism: Diogma glabrata; assembly: GCA_963693315.1. Classification (NCBI taxonomy): domain Eukaryota; kingdom Metazoa; phylum Arthropoda; class Insecta; order Diptera; family Cylindrotomidae; genus Diogma; species Diogma glabrata. The sequence continues at coordinate 140,026,919 of OY856188.1, read as the reverse complement.
TTGATTGACAACAATCAATAATGACTTTACACTCGTGACTTAGGATGTTGATTAGAATGTTGACTTAGATGTTGACGAAATATTCTCTCATTCTATGAATTCACACATCGTTATATCTAGAAATTTAATACAAAAACTTCCAAAGAAAATGCAATTTCCAATATGTAATCATAGATGAGAGATTCAACTTAAGTAAATATGAAAAAATGATGAAGTTTCAATTTAGAAATTACCTGAACATCAAAATTAAAATATATTTCGTCAACGCCGCTTTAGCTAAGTTGTGTAAGACACGCGGGATTTGAACATGTGTCTCTGATGAATGTAGTTCGAATCCTGACACGAAACACAAAATTTTTCTAAAGGAATTTTAGAGAAAATGAAAAGTTATTTCGAATTGCAAAATTCAAGTGATTTCCAATATGTACTTAAGCTTTATTGTTCACAAAAACCCCATCCAAATTATACTTTAATTTTCCATTTGAATGGTAATTCTGTTTTGCGGAAAAAAAATCGATCAAAGATAACTGAACAAAAGTTGAATAAAACGCCAAGTATAAAATATAATATACATTTAGGCAAACCATTAGGAAAATTAAAATTATTAATTAAGAAAACTAAATTAAATTTTAAAATTTCGGCTCCGAGGTACATTAGTACCTGTTAATGGCCTTCTCCTGGCAAAATTTTAGACTCCTTTGTGCTACAGATCTCGCTGGAGATCGCACGCAGACAGATAAACACTTTATTTTATTATTATAGATAGATATTTGCAAATATTTTAAAGAAGAAATTTCATTCCTTTTTATAGAATTTGATGTAAGTATAGTAGTATTATTTATATACTTTTGCTTTTAGGAAATTAAATTATTATTTTCAGAATATTTTATTTATATAGCATACCACATTTTTATAGTATATAGGAACCACACTGGATCAAATAAATCACGAAATACCAACCAATACAACATGGGCTGCTATATTGAGTAAGTTTAACTACAATTTTAATTTTCTAAGTGTACGTTTTGTCTGACACAAGATGATATATTTCAAATACACCGACAACTTGGATCCCATCTTGTACTGAACTAGTGGAATTTTTGCGTAAAGTTTTGTAAAAATTGTTTGCTTTATTTTTATTTTTATTTAACCCAATGGAATTCTCTAAAATGTAATGACATCATTCAATTTAATCAATCACATTTGAACTATACTAATAACAAATAATTATACGTCTGGCCTACTGCGATATCAGTTAATTATCAAATAACTATGAAATATATGAAGAAATGAAAAATGGCAAAACATTTTCTAAACATATTCCCCATGTTCGGTGATAAATTCTCATAATATTTTGGAAAATTCCTCAAGCAAGTGGTATTGATAATATACTTGCTTTCAAAATTTTCAGTTGTAATCTCCTAAGGGCGGTGATAATTCGAAATAATTTTTTGCCAAATATTTGAAAAGCAAGTATATTGATAAAAGCTCGAGGCCGTTGGCCGAGGGCTATTATCAATACCACTTGCTTGAGGAATTTTCCAAAAAATTATGAGAATTTATCAACGAACGAGGGGAATTCGTTAGAAAATTTTTTGCCATTTTTCATTTCTTTATATATTTTTTCTGAATTATACATTGGCCTCCTGCGATATCAGTTAATTATTCAAAATTAGGCTGATAATTTTTAATATCCCAGTAGGCCAGACGTATAACTATTTTTAATAATATAATTCAAATGTTATTGGTGAAATTGAATGATGTCATTACATTTTAGAGAATTTTATTGGTTTAGATTAAAATAAAACTAAGGTAAAAAATTTTCGCAAAAACTTATTTCGAATTATCGACGCCCTTGAGGCACTACTGAAAATTAAACAAAGTGAAAACTTTATTTGTATATTACAGAAAATTTTGATCCGGGTGACTCAAACTTTTCAACTGTGTATATATACGTATAAAAAATTCAAGTTATTTACGGCGCAAGAGATACAATTGAGATGGTGCCAGCTAATTATATGTTTGTATTACTTAATGAACATTATGTGTCCGAAACAAATATCCCAAGCTATGGAATTTTCGGTTCGATATTTGTTGCATTTATTCAGAAATAACAAGAGGGGCGAAAAAAACCCTCAACAATTTAAATAAAATTAACAGCTTAATTAATAAATTAAACAAATAAGCAATATTTTATTCAACTTTAATTTAATTATTGAATTTTTACACACAATTTGAAAAATTTGGATTTAAATTATTATTTTTTAAGCAATCAATAATGACTATACAATCGTAACTAAGGATGTTAATTAGAATAGAAATATGCCCCATTCTATGAATTCACACAAAGTATTGTCTAGAAATTTAATGCAAAAAATCCTATATAATGTTAAAACATTTTCCATAATATGGAGTCTAATGACAGTGGAAAAATTCAACTTAAGTAAAAAATAAATAAGTGATGAAGAAGTTTCAACTTTGAAATTGTCATCGCCTCAACGGCGTAATCGATAGCGTATCTGCCCAAGGATTCGAGCCGGGCACTGACGAGGGTAGGTTCGAATCCTATCCGAAACACGAAAAATGTGAATTGGAGTTTTTTTCTGAGAAACTTCAAACCATAACATTTGAATTGAAAAAATTCCAATTACTTCTTTACTTACCTCAAGTAAGTAGCAAGTTAATTGATCTCAAAAATCCGAATTAATTTTTTATGTTATTTTTTATGTTTTACATAGATTTTAGAAATAAAAAACTTAAATATTATAAAAAAATATTGAAATAAAATTAATTATTGTTATCACTAATTTGCAATGTTTAATTTGAAATCCGTACTAAATATGTGAAATTTCCCTCGATTAATTAGACTCGACAACTTTAAGTTGTGACATATGTACATCTGTTTATGTTGAAATTCCCACTATTTTAGATTTTTTTCGAGCTCGAGATAATAACTCAAATAACAATTAAAAAATCGGGGTTTCAAATATTTTTTAAAGTTAGTTCCAGCTATTTCATCAGAATTTCACACATTTTTATTGCTAAATCATCATTTAAAAATGTAAATTTCGTAGAGTAATTTCCTCAAGTTTAGTGTGAATATTTTGAAGTCCAGGGGCGCACACAACGGGGGGGGGGGATGTTCGGGTCCGGACCCCCCGCGAAACCGATTATTTTTGATTAGTGTAACCATAATAAGTTAAAGATTAACGTCTCTGAAGTATCACTATCAGAAGATACGATGCTAAGTACGGCACTAAGGTTTGTGAGAATTGATCAATTTTTTGGAGGATTTTTTAACGCTAATTTTAAAGTTTCGAGGATTAAAATTGTCAGGGAGACCCATACCAGTAAGGCCCTTCCGAGATGCCAGACTCCATGAAAAAAATCACTTTGAAAAGTGACAGTGCTACATCTTGTCACTCGAACAGTAAAAATATGGTCTGCTATTGATTCTCTGGTGTAATGTGTGAAGTTGGCAGGCTCAGGCAAAATCGATTTGATCCAGACAGACCCTCATACATCTAAAATCTATTTATAAAATACCGTCAAATCAACGACATACAATCACTCCAGCAAGTAAGATTTGAATTGCCAATCAATTTAAAAGCTCTCTGTTGCAGTGTAGAATCATGACACTTCAAACTAATTATGTATGCTGCATTCCCTATGTGAGAACAATATATCATGCAGGGACGATTAAATAACTTATGTATTAAAAGAAGTTATTTAATAAAAATATTTCTCTCTGCATCTATTAGGGAAAACGGCTGGAGAGATTTCAAAAATTTTTTTCTAAAAATAGGTATTCACAAGGGACAGGTTCGAAAGGACGCTGTGTTCGATAACTGTACCGGAAGTGTGTCAAAAAATCATTATGTGTTTCAAAAATAGTAAATTTTCATATTTTTGGCTTAAAAAACGTTCATTTTAAGTGATTACGAGGAGGAACATTAAATTTGGAGAAATCTTGATGGTCGGGATTGGTATGTGAGATCAAAAACTAGATTATTGCATTATAAGTTTGTCAAAAAAATGTTGTCAAGTGTGTCAAAAGAAAGATTTTTATTTATTTTTTTACCTAATTTTTTGGAAAAAAATAAAATTAATTGTTTGTTTGAAATGAAGTTTTATTATTATTATTGAGAATTATGGCATTATAAGTTTGTCAAAAAAATGTTGTCAAGTGTGTCAAAAGAAAGATTTTTATTTAGTTTTTTACCCAATTTTTTGGAAAAGAATAAAACTGTTTGTTTGAAATGAAATTTTATTATTATTATTGAGAATTATGGCATTATAAGTTTGTCAAAAAATGTTGTCAAGGGTGTCAAAAGAAAGGTTTTTATTTATTTTTACCCAATTTTTTTAGAAAAAAATAAAATTAATAGTTTGTATGACATTATATTTTATTATTATTATAGAGAATTATGGCATTATAAGTTTGTCAAAAAATAATGTCAAGTGTGTCAAAAAAAGATTTCATTTATGTTTTTAGCCAATTTTTTGGAAAAAAAAAATGTAGCTTTTTTTATGACGTAAATGTAATTTAAAAATGAAATTGGACATGGAAATTTTTGAATTTGTTATAGTTCTTGAAATATTTTTGGAATTTTGAAAAAGTTTGGAATTTTGAAAAAGTTCAATCAAAAATACGATTTTGTAATAATTTTTGCAATATTTTTAGAATTTCGGCAAAAGTTTTAATTTTTGATTTTGTAAGAATTTTTGGAATATATTTAGAATTTTGAAAAATTTCTAATTTTTGATTTTATTATAAGTTTTGGAATTTTGAAAAAATTTTCAATTTTTGATTTTGTAATAATTTTTGCAATATATTTAGAATTTTGGAAAAAGTTTGAAATTTTAAGAATTTTTGAAATATTATTGGAATTTAGAAAAAATTTAAATATTTGATTTTATTCTAATTTTTGGAATATTTTTGGAATTTTGAAAAAGTTTGATTTTATTTAATTGGAATTTTGATTATAATTTTCCGGCAACGTATTGATGTTTCGTGTTAGTTTTGTAATAAATTTTTAGACAGAGATAAAAAGTGCTTGTACTTAAACAAAGTGTTATGGTTGACATCGCTGCCCAAAACTAAAAACCATGTCCTCATAAAAGGTTTTTGCCGAAAACTATATCAAAATCCTTAACCCAGGCCGAAGTCTTGATATCTCAGAGCTGTGAGATTTCAGCCCCTCCATATTTTTTCTATTCGGTTTTCAGTTTTATTTGGTTATACTTTCGAAAAAACATTTTTTAAATTTTATTGGTTCTTTATATTTAATCGAACTGGAAACCCATAGATCAGCCTTTGGAACGATCAATTGGAATAAACTTGCGTATACCCAGCCAACCTCCAGGTTTATAATCCCAAGCAAGAACAGGATTAGTTTTAAACGGCTTTAGAAGTTGTAAATTTAAATGTGTGAAAATTAAATTATGATCTGACCCACCTAAAGCTTCTAATACTTTTAATTGTACCAACGAAAGAACATTTGTCAAAAACAATTCACTACTTTCAACAGGAATATTTATTATTTATTTCACTCAGGTAATAAATCAACCTTCCAGAGCGCCTGGGTAGGTTGGTATATTATCTGAGTGAAAACAAATATCAAATAAAATAATAATATAATAATAATAATATAGTAACCTCAACAAAAATATTTGGTTGTCGAAGGCAGCCAGATTGGCCCTTAGAAACGAAGTTTTTACAGTACCATTAATCCTTTAAAGTGTAGTTCTAAATCTTTTATTTCTCCTTTTATTGACGGAGGTTTAATTGTCACTGACACAGCAAGAAAAGCCACATTGTTCGCAAAACGCTTTGCTTTGAACTCGATCGTTTTGGAAACAATTAGAGAAATACGCCAAATCCAGTCATCAGGACTTAGCATGAAAAATCTTGATTTCAAAACCAAAATTGTCGAACAAAGCCTCTGGTCTGGGCAACATTCCTCCTATTATTCTAAAATCCTGCCCTGAGAGACGCTGCCATAAATGTCAACGAGGACCTAAAAAAAGTGACAAAAATTTAGTCAATTTTAATTTCACCAAAACAGAGCTATTGATTGTTTCCAGATCAAAGTGTTCGTCAATGATATTTCAATTAGTATGTGTGAGATCAAATAGACGAATGTGAAAGCGTTCGTTTATTTGGAGTCACAATTTCCAATGACCTACTCTGGAACGATCATATAATGGCAATTGCAAACAGCGCATCAAAAAATATTTCACTCCGTATCAATTACTCCACATTTATAAGTCCAATATTCGTCCTTGTATGGAGTATTGTAGTCAAGTTTGGGCCGCTGCACCTGTTTCCATCCTGGATCTCTCTGACTTTGTACAAGAGCGTGCTGTGTGCGTTGTGGGTGATCGAAATTTACCATCAAATCTTGATTCCCTACAACACCATCTTACTGTTGCTGTTCGCGTTGTTTTTTATAAATATCGTCACCAGAAGTGCTCGAATGAAATCAGATCCATTATTACACAAATATATTCTTTTTTTCCGTTTTATTTATACTCAATCGGTTTGTGCAAACAGTCAAACTGCTGCGATTACTCACTGTTATAGTGATAGAATGCAGTGGGATTTCTTTGTCCGTACATTGCATAAATGGAATGCTTTGCACGAATCAAGCCTCGGGGACGTTCAATCCACAAAAGTGTAAAAAGACGTACGGTAACACCTCAGAATGCATGGAACCTAGGTCTTATAGGTCTTATAAGGTATCTAGGTCTTATAAGGTATCTATCATAACACTTCTTATTAAAAAAAAATTTTTTGGACCCCCTTAAAATTTTTTCAGTGTGCGCTCCTGTTAAAGTACCACCGCAATGCGAATTCACAACAATAATTGCTGGCAACAAGTAACCTACATTAATTGTAGTAATTTTCAACCAAAACTTTTTAGAGTGTAGGAATATTTCACTGTATCTATTGAGGGTGTTCTTACTTGGAATTTTGGATTTGGTTTGATTTGACCCAGTTTATGCTATTTTCTAAAAATTAATTGATTTTATTGTTTCTCACAAGATGAGGGGTTGAAAAATAAATAAAGTTGTTTTCATTTGTTTTACTGGGCTACGATGTAAGGTCTTTAAAAAAATATAAGTTTTTATCGAGTCAAGTAGGGTATTATATGAAAAGGCTCCACTTCAGTATTCCTTAAAAATGTATTTTGGAATTTTACTCCACACCATTTTTTGTATATGATTTATATAATGGTGTTTTCTGTATGTATTCTTTACTCGATTAGTTGCAAGCCTAATTGATCGAAAATCTTTAAAAGTATTTGAAATGATATAAAAGTTAGTAAGTTTTTAATGAAAAATATTAAAAATTGTTAAATACTAATAATTATAATCATTAAAGGGCGGAAATGAGAAGGAGTAAAAACACCGTTTAAAACCCGGTCAAGTTGGGTGTAATTTGAAAGAGCACTTGATTGTAAAAACATTGCAATATTTTTTAAAATTTTGCGATGCACAGTTTATGAATAATTGTTAAAAAGTTGGTCTCTCCCCTGCGACAATGGTTGACAGAAAACTTTGAAAAAATTCATAGAGATAGGAAATTTGATAAAATATTAATGAAAAACATAACGAAGTCTCAAATAATTTTATTACTGTGTCTGTGGAAGATGGAAGTGAGGAAAACTTAAAAAAGTTGTGAAAAAGTTTTTTTGACCCAAATTTTTTCCAATATACTCTCTAAACTTGAATTAGTGGAATTTTCACTGATTAAATTAGTGAAAAATTTTTGACTGTAAAAATAGTGATATTAGTGATATTTCACTGATTAATAGTGAGTAATAGTGATATTTTCACTGAGGAATAGTGATATTTCACTGATTAGAACAGTAAATATTCACTGATTCCAAGTGGTATACTTGAAACTGTGTTAAACAGTGTATATGTACTGTGAATCAGTGAAAATCCACTATTTCATTTTTAGAGAGTAATCTATTACAAACTGGTGTAATTGAGTCTGTCTTTAGTTACCATAAATAGCTATGGATAAGATTTAACCTCAAGTAACATATTTTGTGTCATTTCGATCAATTCAGAAGAGATTGACATTTACTATTGACATTTATGATGAAAAATTTATTTTTGTGTGTCTATGATCTTGAAATATAAAGACTTTACAACACAACTTAATATGTCAATTATTTTTGATGTTGTGTTCTCTTATATTCACGGAACACTTGGCGAGCGAATTTTTTTCGCTCTTGTCCGACTTTTTTTTTTTATTTATTTCACGATTACCGACCGAGTTCTTCTAAATTTGCCCTATTTGTTGAAAATCAGTATACTGTCTAATGGATTAAAAAAGTACCCAAGCCATTACTGAAAACTCTTCAGCGTTGGTAAAAACTTATGATATACTAAAATTAGGCTACGACCGAAAATTCATGGAAAAATGTTCAGGAGATCTAGTCCTTAATTGTCCTTAACTTGTTGAGGTTAGAACAAACTAAATTTGAAATTCAACCGTCAAACGTTTTTTAAATTTAGTTTTGGTGCTTAATTAAATCGACAAAATTGTAGACTTTTGCAAATTTAGAATTTAGATAAAACGAAAGTATGAAAAGTTGAAATATACGGGAATATATTTTGTATCACCCAACCAACTATCATTTATAACATAAATTCTCTCATGTTTTATTTTAAGTTATTTCTATACTGACATCTTCCATTCATCAATCAATCAAATATATGGTATATTTATTGACTGTACACGAATTAATTTTATTTTTCAAATTTCATTCATATAAAAAAGTAAAAACAGAAAATAAATCAACATCATCAGTTTTTTTATTTATAGTGTTTGTGAATTTAGGACTTAGGTGTCATTTAAAAAAAAACTAAAATCAACGAATTATAAAGGAAATTATTAAATTTAATAAACAGAAAATAATTAATTAGTTGTTACATATGATGTGGCCATTTCAAGATTATCGTAGATTATCAAAATAACTCGTAGATTATCAAAATAATTACTTTTATTTCAAATATAATTAGTTGCACTATTTTTCATGTTAATATTTTTACAAATCCACATATATATTTCCAAAAACTTCCCTAAGTAATGTTTCATCAACAGTTTATCTATCTAAGAAAAAAAGCCTTAAACGAAATTTTTAGTTGCAAGTCAATATAATACGCTCACTGACTTACACACTGTTCAAGACAAATGCTCATTGTTTGATTTCACAATATTATCTAAACATTTATCACGGAAAACAGTATGCAAACCAGTATACACTCCTTAAGTAATATGCAACCCATGATTACAATATCAAAATTCATGCAACAAAATCAATGTATACTCTAATAGATAGTAACATCTACAATTATGAATGAAAGAACGAAATTGTAGAAACATTTATTCTCAGATTACAGAAGTAAATAATAAATTTTAAAAGAATCACGAATTATATTAAATTCAGTGAAAGTATACAAAACCAACTGTTTAAAAATAAATTTAATGTAAAAACTTATCAATCAAATATTGAATAAATTATTAATATATTTTGTTTTTCAAATTTATCATTAACATATTCAGTAAGTTGAGTTTTATTGATTATATCGTCCAAAATTGATGAGAAACGAAAAATTTAAGCGACGAACCTGAGTTGTTTGATGAGCTTTGTAAATTATTGGAGTACACAGAGTTCTGATTAACAAAATGTGCTGTGTAATAGGAATTAAAATATGTAGTAGATTGAATAGACTGCTTCTTTTTAGGTTTGGATTACACAGAAAGGGTGGAACGCTGGGGGAGGGAGAAAAGGATATATATTGTGAAATCTATATATTTTCCTGTTTTGTTTATTTTAATGCGTCCACGGAAGATTAAAATGACTTTAACTTCGTAAAAATTGGAAATGTATTTTAAAAGCAATTTGTATACAAATAAACTGTAACGATTCTAACAACTATTGCACTTTTATAAAATTTTTCCTGAAATATATGAATCGGCGATATGGCTCCAATGAAGGAGCTAAGCCATAAATCAAAAAAAAAAAAAAACAGAAATATATGAATGACACATCCTCAACAAATGAAGTTTGATTTTAACTCACAAAAATGAAATGAAATTCAAAATTTTTCTTAAATGCATAACTATAGTAAAACTCCGTCTACTGGTTCAATATTTTGACATTTTTAAATGCACTAAATTCTATCAAAACAATTTTAAAGTTTTCAAATAAAATTAGGAATATAAAAAAAACAAAACAAAATGGCGAAGAGCTGTTTATAAAATATTTAGTGAATTTATAACTCACCCAAAATAGTAGAAGAAAAATTAAATAATGTATACGATCAAAAAAGTCATAGCGTTCTGACATTACGACTATTTCCAAAAAGAAATATTATTTATTTATTATTTATTAAATTTAAAATTTTGATTTGGTTTGGAGTACAAAAAAAAAAAAAGAAATAGAGATATATTTACACATACTAAATTTTATTTTCAGAAAATTGTTTAATCTAATCATTTTTTTGTTTGTTTGTAATTTTATATACAATTAAAATTAAATTAATTTAAGGTTGCTTAAGAAATTTAGAAAAAAAATTAACAAATTATTACTTGAATTTAATAATTTTCTCAAAAAATATTTTACAAGAAATATGCAAACTTAGCAATACGAGAGATCAAATGAAACTGATATACAAAACATTTTAAATAAATTGAATATTAATATAGAAATTTAAAAAAAAAATTGGTTACCATAGAAATTTATGAAAATAATTATCAAACGAAAAAATACTTGGATTAAACAATTTTCTCAACAAACAATTTACTATTAATTCAATGAATTATTAGTGATATAACATCACTCCGATGGAAGTTATCCCATCATGAATCGACTGTACACGACTGAATCTTACAATATATGGTACAATTTATGAACTTTTTTTTGCTATCCATACAATTGTCGATCGATCTCGTTTCGAACTCAGTAAGAATACTTTTAATATTAAAAAATTTATCCATTCTCACCAGGGCTAGCCGACTAGATAAACTACCAAAAAAAGTGAACGCTTATAAACCAAAATGGGTCTAAGTATAAGAAAACAAAAAACTTTCATAAACATATATTTATTAGATTCAGGTTTAGTCAATTTATTTCTCTAGTTGATCACTATTGTTGTTATACTCTAACCAAGTTAGAATTGAATAACAAACTTGTATCGGCGAGAAGAAGATGACCCGTTTCCACATATGTCTATCGACACATTATATACAATTAATTCAATGAATTATTTGTGATATAACATCACTCCGATGGAAGTTATCCCATCATGAATAATAAGGCTGAATCTAACAATATATGGTGTGCAATTTATGAAATTGTTTTTGTTATCCATACAATTGTCGAATGATCTAGTTTCGAACCCAATAAGAATACTTTTAATATTAAAATGTTTATCCATTCTCATCTGGGCTAACCGACTAGATAAACTACCAAAAAAAGTGAAGCTTGTAAGCCAAAATTGGTCTACTGTTCCAGCGAAGTACAAGAAAACAAAAAACTTTCATAAACATATATATATTAGATTCAGGTTTAGTCAATTTATTTCTCCAGTTGATCACTATTGTTGTTATACTCTAGCCAAGTTAGAATTGAATAACAAACTTGTATCGGCGAGAAGAAGATGACCCGAAACAATTTACTATTTTGTAAATATATGTATTTTAATTTATGCATATAATACAGAATCTTACTCGTACAAAAAATCTTGTATGTAATTCAGGCATAAAGTATCTTTTTTGCAATAAACCTACCTTACAAAATTTAATATTAATCAAACAATTGTTTTAGTCAGACAAATATCAAAAATATATTTAAATTTTTGATATACTAACTGTCAAAAATTTCTCAAATCATTTCACAGCTTCCTTACTCAACAAAACTATGTCAGCATATATGTATTATAAACATTTACAAAAAAAATATAATGCAACGTCATCAACAAATTTAAGTAAATCCTCTTTAAATGCTACAATTAATTGTTTGCCAATTTTTTCGATTTCTTAATGTGTACAAGCGATTGCGATGCGGAGAAAATGTCTGTTATTAGTTAGATACTTATGTGATCGATTAGATTAGATGAAATTTTAATTTTAAATTTCGTTTAGGTAGATATTTTATTTATTTTTTATTTAACTGAAATGCTGATCATCATCAACACTACAATAATTATAACGATGAGTTAGAGTATTTTACTCGCTTCAATGTTTTTATTATTTAATAACTATAGTTTGTTCTGATTAAATTGATGGGTGGTGAAAATCATGAGACAATTAAATTATGTTTATTAAAATCTGATTTTGTTATGGGTTGATGAAGACGGGAAGATGATAAACTAAATTCGATTTGATAAATTTGGTTTAATTTCTAAATTATTAATTAATTGATTTTATGGAATGAACTGAAATATGCATTGTAATATATAAATCATCAAAAAATGGAAGGAACTATTTTATTCTAAGGTCAAACGCAGTTCATTAGAATAATTTTTAAATTATATTGGATTAATGTTAGCAGAGCTTTTCCCTTAATTTCATCCTAAACAAAGGTTTCACTATCGCATTGAAAAAGGGAAGCCTGACAATTTTTGTTGTTTTTACACCAATTATGGGTATTAGATTATTAGGACATGTGTTGCTTATTAATCTATTAGTATATTAGTTTTTTAATAATAAATTTTTGGCCAATTTTTGTTGGCATTATCAGACTTTATACAGAATTCACTATTTTTAAACTAACAATTTTTCGTTATATACTTTCATATATTTTGTTTTTGCTTAAGGAAATTTACTTCTACGTATGAAGAATCTTAAACAACCTCAAAGCTAGATCCATTATTCTAGAAAATTTTAATAAACTTCTTAAAACATTCCTTAAATACTCACCTTATCACGTATAGTACAGCGGCGAAAGACAATCTGAACTGGGTGGTAGATATCCAACTTGCCAATCAGATAATACGGATCAGAACAACCACTTGTTGGACTTGGAACGGTCTAACGGTCAGGTCAGATGTTTTGAAAATTCTAAACAAATGTTTACTTTTAATGCTACCTTGTAGGGAATTGTGGACTTTTGAGCTTTAACTGTCGTCAGACATTGCCGTAGTTCGTCGTCCTAGCTATCGTGAATTGGTAACAACACTCTTTTGTTGAACTCATCTTTTCAACATTAACCTGTAAAACAAGTTAGTCTTCTAGATTCTCCCAACTTTTTTGTATATCACTGATGGGAAAGTCTTATGTGGTGACCTCTAAATTTATTTATTTATTTTTTAAGTAATCTTTAAAAATTTCACAAAATAATGACGTTGGGGTGAAAAAGAGTTCGTGTTCGTTGCTCATTCATTACTATCCTGCTTTCGATTTTCCAAAACTCAATTCTTTACTGGTTCTTGGCTATTCGAAAAGACTAAATAAAAAATATTTACTAGAACCTAATTTATAACAAGTATGTGTATATTCAAGCAAATGCATTAAATTAGTCAACATATAAGTGAAACCATCGCAGTACTGGTACATGAATCTGTGAGTCTCAAGAGTAATTATTATTTGCAAAAATTTTATTATTGTCACTGTAATTTATTTTAAATGATTTAAGCACAATACACAATAAATTTAATAATATCTAAAGGATATGCATACCTGCAATTTGTAATAACACTTTAATTGTTTCTAAACAAACAGTAGATGTTACAATAATGATGATTATTATATGATTTAAACAAATTTTTCGCATCTTCAAAATATAGGACTACACTCGGGTGCTTTCAATGTTAAAACAGAAGGTAAACCAATTTATCAAAAACAATGAAAATAACATCAAAAATTAATCTAGTTTTGCAATATCATCAATTTAAAAAAATTTTCCATTAACAAAAAAATCAAATATTTAAATTTTAGCTTTCGTAAAGCAAACATAATTTTAATTAATTTAATTGAAATGTTTTAGGAGCTTCAAGATACAAAAAAATTAAAAACTAATATACTCATTCATATATGCTTGCACTATATTCAACAAGCATATACCTAAGTAAAATAATAATCCAAAAATGAAGCAATAATAACCAGGGTTGTAACGTATAATACGGTAACGTATAAAACACGTATTAACGTGTAACGTATAATAAACGTATAAAACGTACAGTATAAAACACACAATTATTTACGTTTTATACCGTATAAAAGTAAAATCCTTAATAAATAAAAATACATTTATATAACATTGACGCGGGCGTTAACTCGTATCGTACTCGTGATATTTAATATTTATAAAGCCTAGATCTCGGGACTAATACTAAGGAACAGTTGCTTTAGAAAATATAGCGTTGGCATGATAATTTCTTACCCAACTATTCCTATTAGTTCAGAAAACTTCCACATTTAACGTAAATGCTTCTTTTCAAAATATAATTATTTATTTTCAAAACAAATTTAGTCTGCAATAATTTGACATTTCCAACCATACCTATTATTCATCAATGACCAAAAATGAATTTACTCAATAAACTTCTCACTAAACTTTTTCGTTTGACGTAAATACATATTATTTTAACTATTACAACTTTTGTATAAAAAGAAGATTTGATCTGCAAGAACCTGTTATTTTCAAACTGTGTCTATTAATTGGAAGTGGTACAACCCGGATTCGCACAACAAAATTTTTTTAAAAACATCTCTCTAATAATCTCTAATAATTTCCCTTACTGCTATGAAAAAACGACATTTATTCTGAAACAACATTATATTTGCAGCTGTTCTTATTAGATGGGAGGAGCTGAAGTTGGATTGAACCATATTTTATATATTCAATAACATTTCATGATGCCAAATAATTAAGTTCATGAGCCAAATGTTTCTTATCCAAAATGCTTCCCATTAAGTATTAAGTAAATGTTGGAATCAAAATGAAAGAAAATCATATAGTATACGTGTTGAAAAATTCAAAAATAATTTAATTTCTTGAGTTTAAGTGCTCAAAAAAATCTCTAATATATAATTCAAAATTTTCAATATTCAAATCTAGTGAATTAAAAATTATTAACTACTTTAATGTACAGTAACATAGTCTTTCGTATAAAGTATAAAAATATACATTCAAATAACATCTAGAATTTAAATAGTTTTTGTTATAAATTATAAAATATATAAATAATTTATAGCTACGTAATTATATTTTTACTAAAATATATATATTTTTACTAAAAATATAATTAAAATCTGAAGTAAGAAGTATTTTTAATTTTTTATGAATGAATTTCAAAACAAAATCATATTATACGTTTTATACGTTATATACGTTTTATACGTTACGTATTATACGTGTAACGTATAAAACGTTTTATACGTGTATATTAACAACCCTGATAATAACACTAAAACAACATATCGTAATATTCTTATTCTTTTATTTTCTAATAATTTTCTTAAAATATTTTTTCTTCTAAATTTAAATAATATGAATTTCAATTACACGGCTGTCAAAAAAAAGAATACAAAAAGATGTATATTAATATAAAATTTTAAAATTGATTGTTTTTGTCTTGACTTATTGGAGTTTAAATGTGTTTTGTATGACCAGCGATGAGAGAAAATTGATGGTAAAATAAGTTTGATTTTAAAAGTTAGTTATTGATTTTAATGAAATTTGGTCTTTTTATGTTGACTGTTGTGAATTTGATGGATTTTTTGATTATAATAATTATAATTTAATAATATCTAAAGGATGTACATACCTGCAATTTGTAATAACACGAATATAATTGCAAATAAAATGTTCAAATTAAATCAATAATGAACTAACGGTAATTTTTATTCTTTAGTTCTCACTTTTTATCATCATCTTACACATGTGTAAAAAATAAAATAAACTTTCAATTGATTTGAATTGTCATTTCATTCTCAAGCAATTTGGTACTTCTTTGCCAAAATTTAAACAAAAAACTCCAATATTTAACTCCAAAGAGCTTTCTCATTGTTTCTTTTTTGACTGAATTGTAACCAAATAAAAGGTATTGAGTCAAATTTCTAATTTAATTTTTTAATTTTTAAAATTTTTATTTTATTCAATTCAATAAATTCATTAGGCTCATTTAGTTCCTTGAGTTCATTAAGTTCATTAATTTCATTCAATTGATTCAATTGATTCAAATGATCCAATAGATTCAATTGACTCAATTGATTCAATTGATTCAATTGATTCATTTGATTCAATTGATTTGATTGATTCAATTCATTTAATTGATTCAAGTCATTCAATTCATTCGAATTCGATTGATTCAATTCATTGAATTGACTCAGTTCATTCAATGCATTCAATTCATTCAATGCATTCAATTCATTCAATTCATTTAATTCGTTCAATTCATTCAATTCATTCAATTCATTCAATTCATTCAATTCATTCAATTCATTCAATTCATTCAATTCATTCAATTCATTCAATTCATTCAATTCATTCAATTCATTCAATTCATTCAATTCATTCAATTCATTCAATTCATTCAATTCATTCAATTCATTCAATTCATTCAATTCATTCAATTCATTCAATTCATTCAATTCATTCAATTCATTCAATTCATTCAATTCATTCAATTCATTCAATTCATTCAATTCATTCAATTCATTCAATTCATTCAATTCATTCAATTCATTCAATTCATTCAATTCATTCAATTCATTCAATTCATTCAATTCATTCAATTCATTCCATTCATTCAATTCATTCAATTCATTCAATTCATTCAATTCATTCAATTCATTCAATTCATTCAATTCATTCAATTCATTCAATTCATTCAATTCATTCAATTCATTCAATTCATTCAATTCATTCAATTCATTCAATTCATTCAATTCATTCAATTCATTCAATTCATTCAATTCATTCAATTCATTCAATTCATTCAATTCATTCAATTCATTCAATTCATTCAATTCATTCAATTCATTCAATTCATTCAATTCATTCAATTCATTCAATTCATTCAATTCATTCAATTCATTCAATTGATTTAATTCATTCAATTGATTTAATTGATTTAATTCCTTCGTTTTGTGAGTAGCTTACAAAACTTTTTATTCACTCATATTACTATGAAAATCTAAATCGGTACACTCAAAAAAATAAAAGTCATTTTTACAATATTTTTTATACAAAATGCAACATACAAAATTTTTAAAACTACAATATTTTTCCTTTAAATCCAAAAATAATTTGTAAACCAAATAAATTTTTGGTTTTTTCAAATAATTATTTTTGTAATTTACAATATTTTAGGTAAGCTTAAAAAAAATTTGCGAGTTGTATATTTATAAAAAATTTGTAAAATTTACTTATTTCTATTTTGAGTGTATAAACTATACAGAGTACAGACACGCAATTGTGTATGTTGCTACTGTTAGATATGGCTTTCGTCGACGCGTGTGGAGTTATATAATTTAGTGTGAATTAGATATGTACAAAAAAGTATTATAAATATTAACATTTGATCAGTTTTTAGATTTTGCAGTTAATTCAAACACAAACCTTAAAACATCTAGATTTAATTAAAGACAGTCTTGGTTTTTGGTACCGAATAATTTTTCAAGTGTTTTTTTAAATCTAGATATTTTAAAGTTTGTGTTCGTATAAACTACTTTATATAAAATTTCTGTAATCCTACAAAAGTGCTTTTAGTTATTTGGTGACCAACATTGCATCATTAAAAATGAAACTATTGCATGAACCTACAAATAAAATTGTGTTATCCTTTCGACATTTAAAAAAATAGTTTAGTTTTGCTTTTTTACAACTATGTATGATATTATGAGTTAGTAGTCTAACAGAATAAAATAAAAAGCTGTTTATTTATTCTGTTGCACAAAGATTTTTGATTTAATGCAACATAATAAAATATTTTATTTGATTGTATTAAACCCTAAAATAAATATTTTTCGATTGTATTTTACAAAAAAATCAACAATATAAATTAATATGTTACTCCGTTGAAAGGATAACTGTAGTATTGGTTTCGTGCTTAATGAATTTTATTCTCTTCCAAATGAAATTTTTGCTCGCAAATAAAATATATCATTAAACACTAACTCAATAAAAGGCTATTATATTTCTACCATTTAAAATTTTATTACATATTCCATCTTCTATTTTTTTAAAATTATTATTTTAAATATATTTTTACTCTTTAATTGTTGGTTGATTAGGTAATAAAAGAAAAAAAACCATCAGTATATATGGCATAAAAAAAAGGGTTTGCCCTCTGAAATATTAATTAGTTTCCAACAAATTTTTCTAATTAACAAAAAATCTAATCAATCTTATTTTAGTTGTGAGGTTTTTTGATATTTTTTAATTCGAATAAGAAATTAAATTTCAAAAACTCTTATTCGATATTGTTTTTTGTATTTCTGATACCTATTTGAATATCAAAAATTGGAATTATGAGAGCAGCAAACTGTAGTTTTATTTAATGTTTATTGTTTTTAGAAGATTATTTAAAAATATATATTTATAATGGTTTAATGGAATTTATGTAGATGTATAATCCATTAGTTGTAATTTAAATAGTTATATAGTACTACTCAATCATTGATATTTCTTATATGTTCTTACATTTATTTCTTATAGGTTAACTACTTCTTTCAGGTTGGAAATAAAACAAACTTATTTATTTAAAATATTCCTATAAACTTTGATGTCAACATAAACTAATTTCAGTAGAAGCTTATACCCATTAAAAACGGTGATACATATGATGTTTATTGTATTATTTTATTGCACAATTTTATATCCAAAAAATATAGTCTAAGGTTAATTAAATTAATTGGACACCCCCAAATATGACTGACAATACCATTATTGCTGAAATACTTTTATTAGTGTAACATGTATTTCTTAAACTTAAAATACTTTCAAAACATAGCTTCAGACAGTTTTAATTTGATCCTTAATTGTGACTTATAATTTTCCTCTTAGATGTCTTCCTTAGATATTCCTGTAGAATCAGATTCAGTGCTGTCTATCAGCTTTGTCTGGCTTTCTAAAATTTCTATGATTTCAGATTTATTTTCAAAATTCTGCTGAGATTTCTGACAAATCATTAACATGAGGGCTGTTTGGACAATCCACTCCACTCCAATTTAAACAGGTAGTGCTGCAGTACAAGTAGGGTTTATTACAACCACAGCTATCTTTGCAGCCACTTTTACAGCTGCAAAATAAACTTTGTAGAAGTTTTTTGAAAGCAGGGTGTTCAGTCATACTTACAGGGTAAAAAAAGTGTTAAATTTTCACCCAAACACTGTTGCACTTGTAATTAGACTCTTTTAAAGTGGTGCGTTTTTATAGCAGGTAAAAATGCAAGGGCTAATTTTTTTTCATACATTTAATTTTTTTTTCGATTTCGAAGCGCCACATAAAGCTAATGTACGCGCACAGTTTTTAAAAGGCGAAATCTACAATTGTGTACTCGACAAAATTTCGGGTATCATCAATAATTTTTGAGTTATTTTGAAGAAAAGGCAATTTTTTGCAAAATTACGAAAATGCTCTCTTCACTTCAAGCTCAAATATTTTCAAAAGTAAGCATTGTAAACCGGTCAAACTTCTAAAACATATTAAAAGCACATTAATAAAGTGACTTGTGAAGTGGTACCAATTATTTTTTATTGTGTGGTAATAGGGGGTGGTTTCAATTTTTATTTTTCGCTAAAAACAATATGTCCCAACTCTATTTCGTCATAACTCGCTTAGTTTTAATGTTAGGGACTTTTATAAATAACTAGAAGTTTGAAGCATTTTTATAAAAGTGTTGCAAGTTCTCCCCAAAAATGCAGTGTTTTTTGTTCATTTCACGTTTAAACTTTCAATTTTGGTGTTTGACGAATAAAAGTTAACCTTCAATAAGCTTAGTCTGCTTGTATCGAGTTTACAGACACCATACACCATCAATTTTGTTGGTTTTTATATTTAGGCTACATTTTTAATTAGCACAACTTTTTCGATATAACGCATACTTTTTGAGCAATTCGCGAAAAACCGTTTGAGAACGTTGTTTTTGGTTGAAAAATTGACATTTTCACTCGCGATTAAGTTGACAAGACAATTTCAGAAAAAACATTATATAGCATAGAATTAGTTAATCTATCTATTCCTTGACTTATTTTTAATAAAACATTTTTCACTCCCGAGGAGACTTTGAATTTTAAATAAAAAAAGTAGCATCCAGTTTCTCTCACACGGATTTTGATTTGTTGTTCCTTACACTTTTATTAACACGTTCCAAAAGAAATCATCGATCGGAAAAAATTTCCCGAAGCTTAAATCTAATATGACTCTCCTAGATGTGATGTTTCGATGGACCGAGTCTGCCCCGGTATATGGGCATAATATTGGCAAGAACTAAAAATCTTGCCAAATTCTCTCCATAGACTCCCCAAGCTCAAAGGGGTATGTGGGACTTTACGCCCCAGAGCTGAAAATAAACCCCATTGCAAATGAAGTCTAATAGCGAGCGAGCAGCTCTGAGGAGTCTATGGCACAGTGTCTATGGCACAGTGAGGTCATATTAACATTATGCAAGTACATAAATTGATTTTCAGTGTTAGATCTTCAATTTGGTGTGCAAATTGGATTGATTTAGCCATGTTTTAAATTTTTGCAATTTTTGGTTTTTGTCAAAAATATAGGTCATTATGTAAGCCAGGTCATGATGTGTAATCCTAATTTTACCTGAATAGATTAGTTGGGTGTCCAGACTACCTATTTCATTTCAAAACTCGTACACAAAAATGCACATTTTTCGAAAAACTTGACCTAAAGTAGCCCCATATTGGTCATTTTTTGACATTTGAAGGTCAATTTCTCATGACCTATTGCTTCAATTGACCCCAAACTTTAAACTTAAGCTACCTGGACATGAATCTGTCACCTTGCAATAGCGTCTCAAGTTCCCCCTCAGGGGGGGCTACTTCCCCCCCCCCCCGGGGGGTGAGGTCAAATATTTTGACATTTTTAGAATCCTTAAGCCACAAGGATTCCAAAAATATATACATGTTTAGGAAAACATCACCGGGTAATAAAGTTCCCAAATTTCCTATCCTAAAACACAGTGCAGTTTCTTCCAGCAAAATCAAATCACAACAAAACGCAACAACAAATGAATGAAATGAATAGTGTTGTTGTTGTACTTCGTGGAATTTGGGTCTACAATATAAAATTGAATGATTTTATGAATCAAATCAGCATACCGTGAATTAATCGAATATTTTACTATTTTCTCAAGGTTTCTAGAAAGTGACCTCGAATGGTCTAGAATTAAGCGGAGCGGTATATAAGAGTTGCCTGTTGTAAATTAGAATTAGTGTTATTTTAAACCTACGATAGTGAAGTTATAATTATAAAAGTGATTTTTAAATTAGATTTTGTGAATAAAGATTAAACTGTTATTAAGTAGAAATAATTTGTGTATTATTTTAAACGTTGTATTACTGGAAATTTCTACAATCAACCGTTGGAGTTTCTGAAGCTGTTGAAAGAATATTCTAGTTAGGAATATTGTTTGCTGTATTGTTTTGAAGTTGAATACTTAATTAAACCTGGTGTTAGTGCTTACTAATCAGTGATCGAACTCTGAAGAGATTTGGGAATTGCGTTTATCGAATTGAGAGTAAGGCCAATTCGAAGGAAGGTTGGAAAAACGTAGCAGTATGCATAATCAACTGCCAACTTCGAGATGAGGTTGTCATGAACTTCAATTTTTTTCAGTGTATTCCAGGTGTTTGAGTTTTTGGTATGATTGCGAGAGGAGTGGAGCTCGTGCAAGAACTGTATTGAAAAATACAAAATAAGCCAAAAGTGAAATTCATACCACTACATTTTTTGGACATTTCTCGACGTTTTAGGACCTACTGATTCTAAAAAGAAAAAAATTTTTGTCTGTCTGCTGGCCGGCTGTCACGACCGTCGTTACAAAGAAACCCTGAAGCGATTTCAAACATTTTTGTTTTTAAAAATAGGTTAACTTAATGGTAAGAGCTGAAAGGGTTATATAATCGATAACTGGACCCGAAGTGTGTCAAAAAATCATTAAACGTGTCAAAACAAGAAAATTCTGCATATTTGCATCTTGATGGTTGGCATTGGTATGTGAGACTAGGCGCTTGGTTTTTGTATTATAAGTGGATCAAAAGAATGATTTTCATTTATTTTTTAATTAATTGTTTTAGAAAACAAAATTAATTATTTGTATGACATGAAATGTAATTGAACTTGAAATTGGGCATGGAATATAGCTCTTTCTAGTTTCAACTCCTCCCAAGTAATCGGAAAAGTTGGGAAATATCAAGTTGTTGCAGATAAAATGTCGTTTTTTAACAAAAAATGTAATTATTAGGGAGATGTTGTTTAAGTAATTTTTTATTTGATTCCAGTTTCTACGACTTGTAAAGAACAGGAACAGTTGGCAAATAAGTTATTGTTATCTAATTTTTAAAGTTTCAATTTTTGATTTTGTAATAGTTTTTGGAATATTTTGGAAATTTTGAAAAAGTTTAAATATTTAGTAAAATTAATTATTTGTATGACAAGTAATTCAACATGAAATTGATAGATAATGGATTGTTTGTTTTCGAAAAGTTGAAATCGCTGAACGCAACTAAATGGAGAGCTTTTTGAGCAGTTTACTAAGGGTATCATCTTATCACTAAATTATGTTAACTTATGATCTGTTGTAATTTTCCAGCAACGTATTGATGTTTCGAGTTAGTTTTACAATAAACCTCTAAACAGAGATAAAATACTTGTACTTTTACAAAGAGTTTTTTCTTTAATATACATCGCTGCCCAAAACTAAAAACATTTGTCCTCATTGCCGAAAACTATTGAAAAATCCTTAACCGAAACGTCCTCTTGGTATCTCGTAGCCTTTAGATTTCTAACCCTTCATATTTTACATTTCACTTATAATCTTCTATCTTCTATCTTCTATATAAATAAAAATGTAAATGTTCGTTTGTTCAAAATAGGTAATCTCCGAAAGTACTTGATCGAATCTTTTGAAACTTGGACTCAACGTTGCATTCGAATACAGAAAGTTTATACATAGTTTTTTTTTTTTTTAATTTTTTTTTTCGTTATACATATGTATATGTTTTATAACGTAGGCTGTCAACAATTACAAGTGTCTCACCTGCTTTACTCTCAAATCACTCAACTTTATGGTCGATTTTAACTTCATGCTCAATTTAATCGATTAGTTTCGTATAGTGATAGGCCCAAAAATTATTTTATCTAATTTGTAAACCAATAAGGTTGCAACGTGTTCTCCTTTCGGTAGGACTGTCCTCGGTAGGAGTAAAAATGTCCTCAGTTCTCATTTACTATAAAAATATTCTCTTGAAGCAATCTGTAATACAATTTTTTTTGGACAAAAGTTAGGAATTTCGAATTTAACCCTTTATTTGTACCCTTCAATTTTGTTAGTGTCTTTTGTGTCCTCATTTTTTTTTTTTTTTTTTTTTGCTTTTCTTTTATCGTGCTACTGTTGCATGAAATCTGCTATCGTGTTTTTGTGACAGAGATACCCAGTTTCTTTTGTACTGTTTAGTGTTGAAATTTAGGCCTGGCCGAATTTCAGTAGCTATACCTGCAATGTCAAAGGGTAAGTCTTTGTCTCAACAAAATGGCCGCAGAGTGAACCAACAGCTTAGCATTGACTGGTTCATCGTGGTTCATCATTGGTTCATTTGGTGGTTCATTTAACGTGGTTCATCATTACATCGAGAAAAATAAACCTGACATATTGTTTCTTACCGAAACAATTGTTAGTGGCAAAGCATCGAAATTGGATCCCGATAAATACCGGATACCTAGTTACGAATTGGAACATTCCTTTTATAACAAGCATGGTGTCTGTGTATTTGTTCGAGACTCACTTTCATGTATGAGAATTAAGGCCTACGAGTTGAACTCTAAGCACCATAATTCTATAGCACTTAAGATCTCAGGTGTTGATGAAACTATGTTTATAATAGGATTATACAGATCCCCAAATTCTCCCCCAGGCTGTCCCTTTTTTGATCAAATATCGGCTAATCTAGACAAGATTACCACGGACTACCCCAAAGCAAGACTGGCCATTCTCGGAGACTTTAATATTCATAATAAAGAATGGCTTAAGTATTCATCGCGCACTGACGACGTAGGAAGACAAGCTGAACTGATACTCGCAGATTATCACGGTTTGACGCAAATGATAGAGTGTCCCACTAGAATCGCAGACAATTCACATCATAACAATAATTTGCTGGATTTGTTTTTGACAAACGAACCAGATACTACGAAGACAAAAGTTGAACAACCCCTCGGAACATCGGACCATTTACTAATATCAGCAATAGTGCAATTTACGTCGCCGACACAAATTAAAGCAAATTTTCGTCGCGTTTGGAACTACAAACGCGCCAACTGGGAGGGACTGAGAAGCTTTTATGATGAAACACCTTGGAAAACTATTTGTTGTGTCGATCAAGATCCTAGCACGTCAGCAATAAGAATGTCTGAAATCATAAAAGACGGAATGCGGCGGTTTATTCCAAATCGATTAATCACTCCTAAAACTGAGCCTTGGTTCACGCGGGATGTTGATGAAGCAGTGAGGAATAAACGCAAAGCATTTAAGACGTATAATGCTAATAAAACACCTGAAACCCATAGCGCCTATAAGAAAGCCAGAAATATTAGTAAATTCAAAATAGACCTGGACAAAGAAGCGTTTATCCAGAAGAAAGCAAAGAAATTCGCCGAGCACCCATCTGGCTCACGTAGTTTCTTTCAGGCAGTTAAATCAGTACAGAGCAATTTTACTCGATCCTCTATTCCAACCTTAGTTCTGAATGACATTCCCGTGAGCGACTCGAAAGAGAAAGCGGATCTTTTGGGTCGTATTTTCGCAGAAAACTCAAACATAGTTGAACCTCCCCATTCTCCTACACTCATTCCCCCAGTTGTAACGAAAATGAAACCAATTATTTTTCGTTGCAATATTGTACGGAAAATGCTTCTTTCTATCAATATCAACAAATCTGCTGGCCCCGACGGTATTCCACCCCTCATTCTTAAAAACTTTGCTAGGCAACTAGCTCCAATTTTAACAAAAATTTTCTATTTATCTTATAAAACCGGCATATTTCCCGATTCTTGGAAGCTGGCCAGCGTTCAACCCATATCAAAGAAAGGCAGTAAGATAGATCCTAACAATTATAGACCAATTGCAATTCTGTCGGTTTTAGCTAAAATATTTGAAAAATATGTTAACTACAATTTGATAGATTATTTGGAAATGTCGCGAATTATTGATGATAAGCAGTATGGTTTTCGTAGAAGTCATGCAACAGGTGATCTGTTAGCCTACGTATCCCATCTCTGGAACAAATCGCTGGAAAACCACGGTGAAACATTCAGTATTTCACTTGACATTTCTAAAGCATTTGATAAAGTGTGGCATAAAAATCTTATAGCTAAATTAAAATCTTATGGCATAGACCATCTTACTGTCTCATGGATTCATAGTTTTCTTACAGGTCGCCAATTTCATGTTAATTTAGATGGTATCACATCCAATATTTTCACAACCAATGCTGGGGTTCCCCAAGGTTCTGCACTCTCACCAACCTTGTTTCTTCTATACATTAATGACTTACTTATTTCCACAGTGCACCTAATCCATAGTTTTGCTGATGACAGTACATTGCATGCATCACATGCATCCCCTAAATTTCGATCTCATACTGCAGTTACCACCGATAGAGAGCTGCTAATTGATTCCATCAACAAAGATCTGGAGCGTATAATGGAATGGGGTGATCGTAATCTTGTTTCATTTAATCCAACCAAAACAAAACTATGCCGTCTTTCACGAATAGAGCGAGATAAAAATTTCCCTATTAAGATAAACCACGAGGAATTGCGTGAGGTTGATTCAGTTAGACTTCTTGGAGTGGATATTCAAAATAACCTGAAATGGAATAAACATGTGTTCAACCTCGCTAAATCTGCAATGCAAAAATTAGGATTCTTGAGTCGATGTAAAAAGTATTTCAATCCCGAGCAAATTTTGCTAATCTTCAAGTCCTTTATTCGACCATGTATGGAGTACTGCTGTCATGTTTGGGGAGGTGCTTGTCAGTCAACAATAAAATGTCTAGACTCTGTACAGAGAAAAGCAATACGGTTGATTGGTAATACCGAACTAACGGATCAGCTTGATTCACTCCAGCACAGAAGAAATGTGGCTGAATTTTCAATCTACTATAAATATAACTTTAGCAAATTCTCTTCTAAGGAAATTCAAAATATCCTTCCATCATGTGCGCAGTATAGTCGACAAACAAGAGCTGCCGAGTCATCCCATCCATTTGTTGTACAAATACCTCGTTGCAGAACCGTGTCCTTTCAGAATGACTATTTTAATAGAGTGGCCATCATCATTTAAAAAAATTAGTATAGTTATCCCTATATCCCCATTCCTTCCATTTTCCTCATCTCCTTCCTTTATAGTTGACATGGTATCTTCGGATATTCAAAGAGTCTAAATAATGAATATTTCATATTTAGTGTGCTAAACATGTCTAACTAATTAATAAAAAAAAAAAAAAAAAAAACAATATTTTACACTGAACAAAATAGATCTTTTTGCTACATATTTCTCCCAATAAACATATGGATCAGGAAAATAAAAAATCTGGATTGCACCTTTACTTATACCAAAGTAACTGATTATTAAAATTTGTGTCGTAAGGTTGGTAACAATATCAATTAATTTACATTGCTTTATAATATATGTGAATATCTTTACTTTTACTATATCGCACGATCAGGTGATGAACCATTGTTTAAGCAATTTTGGATTCAATCCACCGTTAAACATCTGTTTTTTTAAATAACTTCTGTTACTAATTATCTGTTCTTAGTATTATAAATGAAATAGCTGATCTGTATATTATTTGTGATTGTTATAAATTAAAGCATTTGGCTACAGAAAACTTACCATTTTGAAGGAAATTTAAATATGTAAAACAGTACTGTGCATGAATAACTAACAAACAGTTTGCGCTTATTGATTTTTATGAAAGTGCCAATGAATCAGATGGTAAGTTATTTCTGAGTACTTAAAAACATTACATTTAAGTGATTCGAGTGCAGCAATAGCATTGAAGGCCGATTTGAACGACGCAAACGAGGAGAGCGAGTCGAAGGACACCCTGGCATTTTCAAAGAAAATACGATAGGTAGACTGTACACCGTGCATCCCAATCAAGATAAATGTTTCTTTCTTCGCATGTTATTGATAAACATGCCCAGTCCCACATCTTTTCAGCAATTGAGAGTTGTCAACGGTGTTACACATAACACTTTCCGCAGTGCGTGTCAAGCATTGAATTTATTGGAGAGCGATCGTCACTGGGATATTTGTATTAATGTCGCGTGCAACACGTCACATCCAAATCAAGTTCGTGCTTTGTTTGCAATCATATTGACCACCTGCTCTCCTCATCTCCAACAGAGTTATGGGAAAAATATAAATCACACATGGCTGAAGATATTTTACGTCGTATATCTACGGAAAATGCCAATATAAACATAGATTTCACAGCAGAAATTTACAACGAAGCGTTGATAATAATTGAAGATTTGTGCTTAGACATTGCGAACAAAATTCTCAATCGATTAGGAATACAATCGCCGAATCGATCTGCTGCTTCATCTTCGTTCGATGTAGAATTGCGTCGTGAAAAAAACTACAACATGGATGATCTTTTGTCGTATGTGCAATCAAATATTCCAAAGCTAACGTTTGAACAAAAAACAATTTACGATCAACTAATGCAAAATGTTGATAACGCGGTTGGAGGAATCTTTTTCTTGGATGCGCCACGAGGAATTGGCAAAAAGTTTCTAATCAGACTGATTCTAGCAGCAATTCGATCGCAAAATAGCATAGCTTTAGCTCTTGCGTCGTCCGGCATAGCTGCGACATTGCTACCAGGAGACATTGCTCATTCCGCTTTGAAATTGCCATTAAACATGCAATTCATTGAAACGCCCACATGCAACATTTCCAAAGGATCGGGAATAGGAAAAGTATTGCAGAAATGTGAACTAATCATTTGGGATGCATGCACAATGGCGCACAAAAAATCACTTGAAGCGCTTGATCAATCATTGCAAGATTTGCGTGGAAATAAGAGACCATTTAGGAATGCATTAATATTGCTTGCAGGAGATTTCAGACAAACATTACCTGTAGTTCCCCGATCAACACCAGCGGATGAAATAAATGCTTGCCTGAAATATTCTACTTGGTGGCGACACGTAAAAAGGTTCAAATTAACTGCAAACATGCGTGTTCTCCTCCAAAAAGATAAATCAGCTGAGATATTCTCATATCAATTGCTGAGAATTGGTGACGGTTGATTTAACAACAGGACGAGTTTTATTGCCTCATAACTTCTGCAATTTAGTGTCGTCAAAAGAGGAATTAATTGAAAAAGTATTTCCTGATATTCAAATTAATCATAAGAATCACGATTGGCTAAGTGAACGAATCATTCTTGCGGCCAAAAACAAAGACGTCAATCAACTTAACAGTTTAATTCTGTCTAATATTGAAAGCGAGGAAGTCACATACAAGTCCGTAGACACTGTCATGGAAGCAGATGAAGCGGTTAACTATCCAACAGAATTTTTGAATTCACTTGATCTAGGGATGCCACCACATGTACTGCAATTAAAAATCGGCGTGCCAATCATCATGTTGTGTAATAACAATCAGCCAAAAATTTGCACTGGCACGCGACTCACAGTAAAAAAATTATTGAGCAACGTAGTAGAAGCAACAATCTTGAATGGACCTTTCAAAAGCAAATATGTCCTCATTCTTCGCATACCCATGATACTAACGGATATGCCATTTCAATTTAAAAGATTGCAATTCCCAATTCGATTGGCATTTGCAATCACCATCAACAAAGCTCAGGGCCAAACATTGGAAGTATGTGGTTTAGGCCTAGATAACGATTGTTTCTCACACGGACAATTATATGTGTTCTAGAGTTGGCAAACTAGGTAATCTCTATATCCCCACAGTCAATGGATCAACAAAAAACATTGTATACTTTCAAGTATTATGAAATAAAACCTATTAAAAAGGCGAGTGTTTTGTTTTCTTTATTTCTTATATTCAACTGCAACGCGTGGCCGGGTCCAGCTAGTTAATTATATAAACAGTCAAAAACACATTTTTTTAGAAAATATTCACAAACAATCTGAATGAATGCATAGAAATAAAATATAAATAAATATAATAATTAATATATACTGTAATGAAGCGTTTTCTCATGGTGAACCAATGAGAAGGACATAGCAGGAAGCGTACCTAGCGAGATTGATTTTCAAGCCCCAAACTAGCTTCAGCCCATGGGAACGATAAAGTAACCCTGCTACTTCAGCACAAATACAGAAATGTACGCTATTTACGAAAATTTGCAGAAATGGAAAAAAAGATACAAGTGTGAAAAAAGGAGACTCTGGCGACCCCATTCGCGAAAGACCCACGATCAACACGTCCAACCCCCACGTTCACTCACATACGCCCACACACACACACACACACATTCACACCCCTTCATCATTATGACCTAAGTAATAAAAATAAATTTACTCACCCCATGATTAAACCCCGTCCTCCTACTCTGCTTCCATCAGCCCTCCATCCGCACGTGGATCACGTTAGGAATCTCTCGACAATATTTGGTATGATAACAATGTCGAATGAAATTGCACGTACAAACGTGGTACGAAATGTTAAGTAGAAACGTTATGTATATTCGTAAAATTTTGTTGGATCAAAAATGAAGTAATTGATGTAAAATAGTGTTGAATCAAAAACTGATGTAATTGAGGTAAAATATTGTTGAATCAAAAACGATGTGTAGAAACGTTATATATATTCGTAAAATTTTGTTGGATCAAAAATGAAGTAATTGATGTAAACTATTGTTGAATCAAAAACTGATGTAATTGATGTAAAATATTGTTGAATCAAAGATGACAAGTAGAAACGTTATACAAACTTGTAAAACTTTGTTGAATCAAGAAAAAAAACATTGTAATTGATGTAAAATATCGTTGAATCAAAACTGATGTAATTGATGTAAAGTATTGTTGAATCAAAAATGATGTGTAGAAACGTTATATAAATTTTGTAAAATGTTGGGGAATCAAAACAAAAAATGTTGTAATTGATGCAAAATATCGTTGAATCCAAAAATGATGTAATTGATGTAAAATATTGTTGAATCAAAATTGGTAAGTAATAACGTTATATAAATTTGTAAAATTTTGTTGGATCAAAAATGTTGCGATTGATGCAAAATTTAGTTGAATCAAAAATGTTGCGATTGATGCAAAATGGTGTTGAATCAAAAATGATAAGCAGAGACGTTATATAAATTTGCAAAATTTTGGTTGAATCAAAAATGTTGTAAAATATTGTTGAATCAAGAATGATCAGTAGAAACGTTATATAAATTTTGTTGAATCAAAAGAAATATGGTAATTGATGCAAAATATCGTTGAATCAAAAAAAAAATGTTGTAATTGATGCGAAATATCGTTGAGTCAAAATTGATAGGTAGAAACGTTATATAAATTTTGTTGAATCAAAAGAAATATGGTAATTGATGCAAAATATCGTTGAATCAAAAAATGTTGTAGTTGATGCAAAATATCGTTGAATCAAAATTGATAGGTAGAAACGTTATACAAACTTGTATAATTTCTGTTGAATAAGTAGAAACGTGATATAAACTTGGTAATCAGCAACGTAGATTAATTCGTAATTGTTAAATAGAAACGTAGTCAAACTGGCAATCAGCAGTGTTGTAAAATAAAATTGATAAGCAGAAACGTTAATCAATCTAGTAATCAGCAATGTTGAATAATTTATCAAGGTTAAATACAATGTTAAGTAGAAACGTTGTATCTGGTTGTAAACATAAACGCCGAACCAATTGATAAGCACAGGTGAATATGGTAACAATTATAGCAATTACCGCCGAATACGTTGAAATGTAATTGTTGTAGGATGCGTTGAAATCAAAAAAAAATGTAATAAATTGTACCAACACTAGTTAAACTATTTGTTGAAATAGAACGTAATGATTTGTATCAACGATTGTAAGGCAATACGGTAAAAAGTAATTGTTGACGTATGCGTTGAAATCCAAAAAAAAATGTAATAAGTTGTACCAGTATTAGTTCAACGTATGCGTTGAAATCCAAAAAAAATGTAATAAATTGTACCAATATTAGTTAAATTATTTGTTGGAATAGAACGGTAATAATTTTGTATCAAGGCTGGTGAAGCAATACGGTAAAAAGTAATTGTTGACGTATGCGTTGAAATCCAAAAATGTAATGAATTGTACCAATATTAGTTAAATTACTTGTTGAAACAGAACGGCAATGATTTTGTATCAAGGATGGTGAAGCAATACGGTAAAAAGTAATTGTTGACGTATGCGTTGAAATCCAAAAAAAACCGTAATAAATTGTACCAACACTAGTTATTGTTATTTTAGTTAACAATTTGTTGCCGTATTTGATAAACAAAATTCCCCCCCAATTCAACAACAAAAACACACTTATTTTGCGCGCTTTTTACTTTAATGATAATAGCAATATAAATTATTTTATGTATTTTATATAACATGCAAATATAAAGTTAATGTACATAATACAAGAATTTCCTTTCTGGTTTTGTATTATGATTCATTAGTGATAAATAATTTCGAGGTCATTGAAAAAAAAACCAAACAACAACTCGAATGACACTACGATTACCTCAGTTTTACGGTATGACCGATCCCGTTCATCATGGATCTTTTCATTAACATTCAAGTTGTTTATCACTTTTAATCTAAACTATTCTGAGATTTATGATTTAATTTAGCTTATGACACAACTAATAAAAAAACATGGCAAGCATAAGAAGACTTAACACATCACAGAAATTAATTAATTTTACACTAGGGTTATCACAATTTAATATTGAATTATTTAAATTAATTAAACTATTTGGACTATCACCCACAAACATATAATAATTTTTTTTTCTTTTGCTTTGGAACTATTAATATTATCACCGAAAGATAAATTTTTCCTACTTAAGTTTAAACAAGGAGGTATCTTTTTTTGTATCTTGATATTTCAGCATTTAAATAAATGGCTGATAACCTCACACTCACAAAAACGTCAAAACACATCGACAAAAATAAGAATCCAATAGCAAAAATCAATATCAGACTAAGAGGGAGAACAATTTACAGTGGCTTATTATATAGCCAAATTTTGTCTCGAAATAACTCGAATACCGTATTTAGATGGGAGATAATTAATTTACATCAGATTTTCAAGTTATTGGGAACTTATTATAGTTCACAAAACCGTTTGCTATTTGATAATATTGTACGAAAATAAGGTTTGGACACAGAATATTTCCGACACATCCATAATATTTATAATTGAATTCAAAATGAATCAAATGCAGATGCGATCAATGTTATGATGTTTGGACATTTATTAAACTACACCCTACTATATCAGCACAGTGAAGTTCAGTTCAATAACGGAAGGATTGTTTAAAGCAAAATACTCAAACAAAGACAAATCAAATGTTTAACAAAGCAAAAATAGTAATTCTTTGTATGTTGACGATTGGAAACAAAATACACGTAGCTGTTATGAGGTTTTGAGAATTTCGTTGTTTCATTACGGTTTGTGTTTTGAAAAAAAACAAAAGAATTTAAACTCAAGTAGTAAGGCGAGAACAATCGAATGGAAGTATAACGCGCGTCAATTTTAGTGCGTTGCAAGATTAAATTCTGATTAAATTTTAGTGGTTATACGGATGATGATTAAAGAAAATTATTAATTATTTCCAATTAACCAATATTATGTTATATTAATGAATAAATAAATCAGGGTAATTAGTGCAATATTCTTTCTCCTATACGTTTGTCCGGCTATTGCAGATTTAGTTAGATTTTAAGAAATATATAAGGAAACTATGGGTTAAGGAAACTACACGAAATATGACTATTGATGATGAAGGGATGAGAATCTATTACAAGTGGTACGGATCAATATAAGGAACAACAACTAAGGAAGTTGTGACTATAATATACTATATTAGTCCAGACTATCCATTACAGAACAAGTGCTTTTTGGACGGAGACTCATGACCAAAAAGAAGTTGAAAAAAGGACTAGACTGGTCGCAAACAGACCTTGTACATCCACATTAGTATGGTGAGGCACTTCAATGTTCTACAGATTAGCAATCAAATCGAATGGTATTACAAAGCCCAATCTTAACAGAAACGAACCATTTATGACTATACAAAAAAAAATCTTGGAGGGGCAGCGAGAAAGCAGGTATTCCACTCTATTGCAGGCGATGGATCACTAAAACCTTCCAGACCCAATTTCGGGCAGATCTGGGGGTTCCCGAGACTCTAAAGTCACAAAAAAAATTTATTCAATCTGCTACAGATCGAAAAGAAAAAAAAACACCATTGGACCAACTCCTTTAATGAAACATCCGACACCATTCCGTTTTTACGTTATGCAGGCTCGCAACCCACACCTGAACCAACACGAGTCTCATACTTCTACCGACTGAGCTAGCCGGGCCACACTGTTGTACGCTTCCGTCCCAGTGACTCTGAAGGCAAAAAAAACTGTTCACATAGTTTCAAAGCAACTAATTGAACCAAATTCAATACATTCGATCTCGGTATTTTCGCTGGCAAATAGTCTACACAAAAAAAATTTTTGAAACAAGACCCGAACACCAAAGTTGCTACACGCTCACTGAACTGTGAATTTAAGATGAAACTACCCTCATACTTTATGGTCGTCGATAATCTTGACTTACAATGGCGGTGAAACACACGCGAAAGTTACTATCATACCGACAGCAAAAAAAATTATTACCGATGTTAGGCACGAATGTCCTTGGAGTGATAAACACCTCTACGTTTAGAAACCGGGTCCTCCAGTTCGTAGGCGGAACCACCTACCAACCTTATTACTCTGGTCTCAATAAACTTCTGTGCAAGTTTAGCAGATAATTTCTTACCGGCGTCACTCAAAATAAAGTTCCTTCGGAACACCGTATCACCTGGTTTAAACAAAGTTACTCGAGCTCGTAAATTGTATCTTTCAGCACTTTTGACAAATGCTTCGGCAGTTAAATCAAGAATTCGAATTCGAATCTTATTAAGATAGTCCGGTCGCAGAATCGTTTCACCTGGATCATGAAGACTATTCAATCGTCTCAGCAGTTCATATGACGAACCATGAGTCACCATAGGTATTCCAAACATTGCGTAATATGGGGAACATTTAAGTGTTTGATGCAGGGAACAACGTAGTGCACAAGCGATCTCGCTCAAGTGCAGATCCCATTTAGAATGTTCCTCCTTTAAATAGGCTCTAATACCAGATAAAACACTTCTATTTACCCGTTCCGAAGCGTTAGCTTGAGGTGAATATAACGCTAGTAATGTATGTTTCACTCCGTGCTTCGCCAAGAAATCTCCAAATAGTTTAGACTTAAACTGCGTCCCATTATCGGACACAATAACTTCGGGACAACCAAATACGTGAAAGACATTGGTAGCCAATAGATGACAAATTGGTTCAGCGGTTAGTTTCCGTAAAGGAAATAAAAATGGATATTTAGTAACATGATCTAATACTACAAGGATAGCGATATTCCCGGCCTTTGAACGAGGATAAGGGCCAAGAATATCGATATACAATCGCTGACCAATTCGTTCTGTTTCCATCCGAGAAACCATGGGAGCACGAAGTGGAACATTAGTTGCTTTAATTTCTTTGCAGGTCTTACAATTCCCTATGTACGATTTAACCTGGGTATACATACGAGGCCAATAGTAAAATTTACGAATATTAAACAAGGTTTTTGCTAGACCTCCATGAGATGAGGTAGGAGGATTGTGGGCCTTTGCAATACACTCGTCAGTGCATTCCTCAGGTAACCACAATTTCCAAACCTCACCCTCTGAAGGAATATCAAGATCTAGACAAGCCAATCGTTTATAAACCCGACCAGAAATTACTTTCAGATCAGGCAATGTACCGTCTGCTTCGGTAACCAGATTTACCAACTCCAAATATCGAGAAGTGTTGAAGAAAGGGGAATTAAGATCTAATTCAGGCACTGGACATAATTCAGAAATGACGTCAACAGAGTCACGTCTGGATAGAGTGTCTGGAACTATGTTTAAATTTCCTTTTCGGTACTCAATATCAAAGACATAACCCTGCAATTTCAAGCTCCAACGAGCCAATCGACCAGAAAGGTCTTTTTGTTGCATTAACCATTTTAATGAAGCATGGTCAGTTATGATCTTAAAGGCCTGGCCCTCGACATACGCTCTAAATTTCTTTACTCCCAGTACGGCGGCTAGACACTCTTTCTCACTAGTGGAGTAATTGCGTTGCGCAGAATTTAGTTTCTTGGACATGTACGCTATGGGATGTTCCATACCGTCCATGTCACACTGTAGTAATACACAACCTATACCGTCATTGCTAGCGTCGCACTGGAGAGTAAAGGGTTTAGTGTAGTCGGGATTTATGAGAACTGGTGCTGATATGAGAGCATTTTTGAGATTTACAAATGCTGTTTCAGCTTCTGGGGTCCATACGAATTTAGTAGAATTTTTCTTCAACAAATCTGATATCGGAGAGGACATAGCAGAGAAATCAGATATAAAACGGCGATAATAACCCGCCATACCCAGGAAACGTCGAATCTGTTTGGACGTACGCGGTGTAGGAAATTCAGAAATGGCCTGAGTTTTATCAGGATCGATTTTCAACGTACCACCTCCCACAACATATCCCAAATATTTCACCTCCGGCAAGAGAAACTTACTTTTTTCCACGTTTATCGTCAAGTTCGCACGTCTAAGACACTGGGAGATATCTTCTAACAGTTTCAGATGGGCCTCAAAGGTATCTGTAACTATTAGAAGATCATCCAAGTATACGAAGACGCACGACTTGAGATGTGGAGGAATTACTTGGTCCATCAATTTAGTCATCGTTTGCGGCGCGTTGCACAGTCCGAAAGGCATTCTTACGAACTGATACAAAGGCCGCCCAGGGACCGTAAAAGCAGTTTTATCTCGGGAGTGTTTTTCTAGAGGTATCTGCCAGAAAGCGTCTTTCAGATCCAAACTGGAAATGAAATTACTCTGTTGCAGACGACTCAAGATTCCATCTATCTGTGGAAGGGGGTAAGCATCCTTTTTAGTAACTGTATTGACCTTTCTACTATCCAAACAAAGACGATTCTTCCCAGGTTTGCGAATTAAGACCACAGGACTTGACCATGGGCTGTTTGAAACCTCTATAATACCCAGAGACAACATCCTATCCAGTTCTTCTCCCATCAGTTTCTCAATGGCGGGCGATATCGGATAGTGTCGTTGCTTGATGGGAGCTGCAGTCCCCACATCAATAACGTGTTCCAACAAATGTGTTCGACCCAGACCCATTTTTGAAAATGATGGTAGAAGCTGAACAGTGTTTTGTAGACGGGCTTGATCGTCCATAGACAACTCGGATAGCACTGACTCCGTAGTCGGTAATGTAGGTAAATTAAACAACGGGTTAAACAAGCCAAACGCGTTAAAGAAATCAATACCCAAGTATAGATTCTGTGTCAAAGACGGGATAATGTAGACATCCAAGGTTCTGACTTGGTTCATAAATGAAATCTTGGTTCTTATCAAACCCAAGATCTTCTGCCTTTGGCCATCTGCAGTACGGACTACCGCAGATGAATAAGTCAGAAGGCCTGGGGTTTGCACGATTTCCTTAGCAAAATCACCACCAATTACAGTCAAGGACGCTCCACTATCCAACAGTCCAGTATGTTGTTTACCCAATATTGACACGGTGGCATAAGATCTCACATCGTTGGCCAATTTCACAATAGAGGAAATGGTTTTAGTTTTAAACAAATGACGTTGTTGCCAATAAATACGAGAACGGAGCGCAGAGCGCGATGGAAGTTTCAAAGATGATAATGAATCGACAAATATGTTTGAGCGTATTTTCAGGTATTCGTTCAATCGTTGTTGGAACGATTTGATTTTGGTCCATAATGGAGGTGGTTCAGTATGAGCGGGTGTTCGTTTCAATAATGTTACATTAATATCATGGGTGGATACCAGTGTATCAGAAGCAGTGTTCAACGGGTGTTCTATAAGAGTGGATGTTGAAGCTCGGCTCAATAGTGTATCGTGTACCAATAAGTTATTGGGATTGGTAGATGAAATATCTGAAGAATCAGGAGACAAATTAATTTTGGTCTCAGATGCATCTAAGACAGGTCCTGGGAGCGAGAAAAGGTGTTGGGATTCTGGCCCCCCCTTCGGTTTCCCTGACAATTTTCACAATTAGGACACAACACATCGTCCTTCCCACATCCCCAACAAAACAATCGCTGTGATTCACGACAATCGTGCCACCGATGACCAGGTCGTTTGCAGTTCCAACAAATAGTTGAACTGGTTATTCGTCTCATATTAGGGGCAGGCTGTATTGCCGCAAGTTCGTTGGATGTATTTGGTAACGATTCAGTTGGCAATTCGCTAATTTGTATTTGTGAAAATTCACGATCTAAATCCACCTCAGACACCGGTCTCGATGGTCTAATGTTATAATCGCGCGGTCTGGTTATTGACTCGGCCCATAATTTTTCGCGGTCACGGCAGAGCTGGCGCAGATGTTCCAGTCCATAAATGGTGACATAAAGTAGCTCCCTTCTAATTTCCATTCGTAAGTTGTTGCGAATCAAGGAGAACAACTCCACATCCGGCATCGGTACTCGTAGTTTATCGCCTAGTCGATAAATTGATTGTAAGAATTCATCAAACAATTCGGTGGGCCGCTGTTTCCTGGCCCTCATCCGCTCCTTTACCTCTTCGTCCGTCTGCCTGTCCTGAAATTCTATTCGAAGAGCATGACATAAGTCAGTCCAAATAAGCTGTCGGTTCTGGCGAAAATATCTCCAGAACCAATCAGCTGCTCGATCTGTGAATAACAAGTATAGACAACGGGTGACAATAGTAAAATCGCTATTTAAACACATCTCTGTCAGCCGCTCTATTCTGAAGATGAACGCTTCAACATCCAGACCATCGGGTCTGCCTGAGAACGTAACGTTCCAATTTCTAACTGTGGTAGAGGGCTGATCGAGATGTGTTCGTAATCTAGCCAGAGCAAGAGCAGGAGGAGGTTCAGCAAACATTGGTGGTACCGGTACGTTATTCCGTACATACGCATTTACTGGTGTATAATTTCCGGAATGAACCGATTGATGTCTCGGGGTGGTGAGCGAGATTACATTATGCGCTAGGGGTAGTAACACTTCAGGTGCCGGAGCACGTGATTGCATCATTGAGTGATTAATTCTCGAAATTTCCTGATCGATGTGAACGTTGAATCCAAATAAACAATTTAATTATCAACAGAAAAGATTATTTTATTCCAATATTTGATTACTTTGAATATTTTACAGCAGAATTTTAAAAAAGATTATATGGAAATTTAGCGTTTCAAACCTCAAACAGCTGCGCAATGTCTGACCAATTCGTTAATTATATTACATAAGATTGATTATTGTCTTGATATTATTTCTTTACTAATTACAATTGTTTTCCAAGATGCTGAAATATGAACAGAACAAAAATAAACGGTGAGATTGGAGAGAAAGAAAGTATACTACAAATATGGCAGAAGATGGCAATTATGAAAATTTTCAGACTCAATTCAGGGCAGGTCTGACGGTTCCCTATACTCGAATATGAGTGACCAAAAAAAAGTGCGGCAAGCCTACCGGTTTGACAAGGAGAATGCTTGATATTAACAAAATCGAATTAAAGAAAATTATATATAAAAACAAATCTTAACCTACTATGTAATTAAATTAAATTAATACTATGGAAATGGAAAACAAGGATCAAAGGCAATTGGCGGACCGATACGGACACTTTGACCTTGACAATTCGAAAAAAAATTAAAAGTAAAACTCACGTTTATTAGTTCTCGGGTGGGTACTACTAACCTACAAAAATTTTATATATTCTAATAAAACAAATCTATATCCCTACACTGAGTACCCATCCAGAACTTTTTGTGCCTTTGATTTGTTTTAAATTTCCGTGTTTTGTGCCTTAATTCCTATTTTATTTCTTCTGCGTGTCCTGAGGTTGGTATGGTTTAAGTAAAATTTCCTTAGTATCCCGAATAGTTTCTATTTAGTTTGTTGGATATTATTACTTTCTTGACTAAAATTTTCTTGAATGCCATTAATTGATTTGGTTATTTATCTTTAATTATATTTGAATTTGTTGTATTTTATTAATTTCTTGATTTGACGTTATCTAAAAAAAATTTGGAGAAAACAATAAATTAGTTTCTGATTCCTATCAGCAGTTTTGTTTGCTAATTAGTTCTTTCTTTAATTTTTTTTTTTTATTTATTTATTCAATAATGATCTATTTAATATTTATATATTCAATATTTATTATTCAATATTTATTATTCAATATTTATTAATCAATATTTATTATTCAATATTTATTATTCAATATTTATTATTCAATATTTATTATTCAATATTTATTATTCAATATTTATTATTCAATATTTATTATTCAATATTTAGACGGAGGACGGACGGACGGATCAATCAAGGGGGGAGATCACCACACATGGGGTTGGAAGTGGTGATCGCCTGTCTTTCCTTAATTTTTATTGGTTGATTGTTGTTAATTTAGTTAATTTTTGGGACCAAAGAAAAGGTTTAAATAACCTACGTTAAGGGATGGGAAATCAGAAAGGAACAGGGGAGAAGAGGGGATGTAAAAGGATGGGAAAAGGTAGGGTGGGAAAGGAATAAGATGGGGTAGGTGCTGATGGGATTTCACCCAGCAGACAAGTGCTGACGGGATGGCCAGAAGATAAATCCTCTGGTCCACCATTCGATCGACAGCACCCGCCAACTGCGATCCATACCACCAACACATACGGGCAAGGTGCAATGACCTGAGTGGATCCAGTCAACCACGGCATAAAAGCTGAGCGGGCATCTTCCCTCAGTAGCTGATCGGGCTACTTTGGAAAATGTCCCTCAGTATTATCCATGGGGAACCGAAACACTCAGGCCATAGGAAACCGATATTGTCGGGAGGGGACTCTAACGATTGGACAATATCAGTTCGGACTGGACTCTGAGGACACCACGAACCCGAAGCCTGACCAGGTGACCAGACTCGGACGAGAATTGGCGTATACACCAATACACGTCAGTCTAGGTCTGGCACCTGAATCACCTTCGGCCCTCGTGACATCGCCAGAAACCCAGCCCGTAACTAGGGTCCGTGGGGTTGTAATGCCCATTGGGAATACTTCCTAAGAAATATTCCCACCCTTGCGTTATCCAAAAAAAACAAAAGGGAGAAACATTGCTGGAGGCGTAGGGACGCAACTCCCCATCAAAGAAAAGTCTGAGGGATCTCAGACTTCCTTTGCTCCTGCGCGTGTGAAGCAGGGAACTGCTTCTACGCCGCCAGAGTCTTTACTATTGTTTTAGTGGAAATAAAGTTAATTATGAAGAAAAAAATTTTTAAAAAAAAAATTTTTCAAATTTTTTGAAAATATGGAGGGACTCCTCCAGAGTCCTACATTGCTGTAGGGACCCTTAGAGAAGCCCCACGTTGGGCGCCAATTTCTAATGAAGCGTTTTCTCATGGTGAACCAATGAGAAGGACATAGCAGGAAGCGTACCTAGCGAGATTGATTTTCAAGCCCCAAACTAGCTTCAGCCCATGGGAACGATAAAGTAACCCTGCTACTTCAGCACAAATACAGAAATGTACGCTATTTACGAAAATTTGCAGAAATGGAAAAAAAGATACAAGTGTGAAAAAAGGAGACTCTGGCGACCCCATTCGCGAAAGACCCACGATCAACACGTCCAACCCCCACGTTCACTCACATACGCCCACACACACACACACACATTCACACCCCTTCATCATTATGACCTAAGTAATAAAAATAAATTTACTCACCCCATGATTAAACCCCGTCCTCCTACTCTGCTTCCATCAGCCCTCCATCCGCACGTGGATCACGTTAGGAATCTCTCGACAATATTTGGTATGATAACAATGTCGAATGAAATTGCACGTACAAACGTGGTACGAAATGTTAAGTAGAAACGTTATGTATATTCGTAAAATTTTGTTGGATCAAAAATGAAGTAATTGATGTAAAATAGTGTTGAATCAAAAACTGATGTAATTGAGGTAAAATATTGTTGAATCAAAAACGATGTGTAGAAACGTTATATATATTCGTAAAATTTTGTTGGATCAAAAATGAAGTAATTGATGTAAACTATTGTTGAATCAAAAACTGATGTAATTGATGTAAAATATTGTTGAATCAAAGATGACAAGTAGAAACGTTATACAAACTTGTAAAACTTTGTTGAATCAAGAAAAAAAACATTGTAATTGATGTAAAATATCGTTGAATCAAAACTGATGTAATTGATGTAAAGTATTGTTGAATCAAAAATGATGTGTAGAAACGTTATATAAATTTTGTAAACTGTTGGGGAATCAAAACAAAAAATGTTGTAATTGATGCAAAATATCGTTGAATCCAAAAATGATGTAATTGATGTAAAATATTGTTGAATCAAAATTGGTAAGTAATAACGTTATATAAATTTGTAAAATTTTGTTGGATCAAAAATGTTGCGATTGATGCAAAATTTAGTTGAATCAAAAATGTTGCGATTGATGCAAAATGGTGTTGAATCAAAAATGATAAGCAGAGACGTTATATAAATTTGCAAAATTTTGGTTGAATCAAAAATGTTGTAAAATATTGTTGAATCAAGAATGATCAGTAGAAACGTTATATAAATTTTGTTGAATCAAAAGAAATATGGTAATTGATGCAAAATATCGTTGAATCAAAAAAAAAATGTTGTAATTGATGCGAAATATCGTTGAGTCAAAATTGATAGGTAGAAACGTTATATAAATTTTGTTGAATCAAAAGAAATATGGTAATTGATGCAAAATAAACCATTAAACCATTAATAAACTATTCTGAGATTTATGATTTAATTTAGCTTATGACACAACTAATAAAAAAACATGGCAAGCATAAGAAGACTTAACACATCACAGAAATTAATTAATTTTACACTAGGGTTATCACAATTTAATATTGAATTATTTAAATTAATTAAACTATTTGGACTATCACGCACAAACATATAATAATTTTTTTTTCTTTTGCTTTGGAACTATTAATATTATCACCGAAAGATAAATTTTTCCTACTTAAGTTTAAACAAGGAGGTATCTTTTTTTGTATCTTGATATTTCAGCATTTAAATAAATGGCTGATAACCTCACACTCACAAAGACGTCAAAACACATCGACAAAAATAAGAATCCAATAGCAAAAATCAATATCAGACTAAGAGGGAGAACAATTTACAGTGGCTTATTATATAGCCAAATTTTGTCTCGAAATAACTCGAATACCGTATTTAGATGGGAGATAATTAATTTACATCAGATTTTCAAATTATTGGGAACTTATTATAGTTCACAAAACCGTTTGCTATTTGATAATATTGTACGAAAATAAGGTTTGGACACAGAATATTTCCGACACATCCATAATATTTATAATTGAATTCAAAATGAATCAAATGCAGATGCGATCAATGTTATGATGTTTGGACATTTATTAAACTACACCCTACTATATCAGCACAGTGAAGTTCAGTTCAATAACGGAAGGATTGTTTAAAGCAAAATACTCAAACAAAGACAAATCAAATGTTTAACAAAGCAAAAATAGTAATTCTTTGTATGTTGACGATTGGAAACAAAATACACGTAGCTGTTATGAGGTTTTGAGAATTTCGTTGTTTCATTACGGTTTGTGTTTTGAAAAAAAACAAAAGAATTTAAACTCAAGTAGTAAGGCGAGAACAATCGAATGGAAGTATAACGCGCGTCAATTTTAGTGCGTTGCAAGATTAAATTCTGATTAAATTTTAGTGGTTATACGGATGATGATTAAAGAAAATTATTAATTATTTCCAATTAACCAATATTATGTTATATTAATGAATAAATAAATCAGGGTAATTAGTGCAATATTCTTTCTCCTATACGTTTGTCCGGCTATTGCAGATTTAGTTAGATTTTAAGAAATATATAAGGAAACTATGGGTTAAGGAAACTACACGAAATATGACTATTGATGATGAAGGGATGAGAATCTATTACAAGTGGTACGGATCAATATAAGGAACAACAACTAAGGAAGCTGTGACTATAATATACTATATTAGTCCAGACTATCCATTACAATACTGCGGCTTTCTGACATTTAAATTTACAATATTCCTATAGCACTGAGTATTTATAATATTTTCGATGTTATGATATTTCATTCAATAATATAATTTTTTATTCTATTTTATGAATTTTGACCATCTGATTTTTCCGATGATATGATTTTTCCAGTGAATCGAAAAAAATTCTGTGCAACGATCTTACGATGCAGTGACTTTTTGACCGTGTAAACTTTCGGTGTTACAATTTTAGATGTAGACCAAAAATCATGGTTATTTGATTTTTCGATAGTATGATTTTTTATTTTTAGATTTCTTGATATTTTTCGATGTGACGGTTTTTGTTATCGTATAAGTTTTTGTTGATATGATACGATCCGAGTACTATACCGTTTGTAATCTTTCGGCGTGGTAATTACATTTTATTTCACTTGAGTGAGGAAGTGCAAATCGTCTCTCCCTAAGAACTTCTTTTCGTTTAGGAGATCTCAATTAAAGAAGCTATAAAACGCTGATATGTTAAAAAGAAAGTTTTATATGAAGATTAAATTTAGTTTGTGTAAGTAATGCATAGTAATGAACTTTTCAAATATTATAAAATTAATCGATTTGCTGTATCATAAATTTATAAATTCCTCCCATTTGTTTCCATCAATAGTATTTTAGTATTTGGGTTATTCTTTTACAAACCGAACACCGTTTTGACCGACACATTTTTGATTTGGCTGAAATTTTTTTATGGGTTTAATATCGAAAAAAAATATCTACGTGTTCGAGGATTTATGTTTGGAAATATAGCGGCTCTAAATTTTGAGAATTTCGTGATTTTTGGCTTGACGAGTAGTTTTCAAAAATTCATAACTTCCGTTGTGCCAAAGAAATACACTTTTTTTCTGTTTTATTTTAAAGTTAAAAGCT
The DNA here is from genome assembly GCA_963693315.1 of Diogma glabrata. Classification (NCBI taxonomy): domain Eukaryota; kingdom Metazoa; phylum Arthropoda; class Insecta; order Diptera; family Cylindrotomidae; genus Diogma; species Diogma glabrata. Next base: position 139,982,382 of record OY856188.1, on the reverse strand, counting down.
GGAATTTAAAAAAAAACTGTTATGTATAAAAATTATTAACAAATTCCTATTGTTATAAGGGCTATTATTTTGAAAATGTACATCGAAAAAAATCGACTATTTTTAAAAAATCTGAAATTTTGATATATTGTTGGTATTGACGAAAGAAAAAAAGTTATTTCTGGTTTTATTTTTGGAGTACTCTGAATCGGAGTTAGGCGCAGTTGAATTTTTGAGGCTTTTTCACATAGTTTTGGTAATGCTGTCAATGTTTTGTTAAAAAGTGCCACAAATTTCATGTGATTTACGTATATTTTTGCAAATAAAGAGAAAAATAGTTGAATATTTGAAATGTGTAAGTTGTAATTTAATAATTTTTCTCTTTTCCGCTAGGCGGCGCGTTAAACCTTGGTTTACCTCAAAGCTCATATCTCAAGAATCGTCATTTTTTTCTGTTTTTCACAAATTTTAAAGTCAACACATGCAGCTATGAAACAAAAAAATAAAAAGTGAGAGATTCCATATGGATTTTTTCATACATTAAATTATGATTTTTATAGAAAAAATATTTATTAATAATAGTCTCATGCTTATGCTAGTGTTAAGATGTTGAAAGTAAATCACAATCTTTGGTCGTTGGAATCTCCAATTCTTATTCTCAATAAAAACCAATTTTTCAATGAGTAATGCACAGAATATGTTTCAATTTTAGTACAGATGTTAAAATATAAAATTGTCAATATATTAGATTCACATTTAGTAAAGCATAATTAATTTGATGTAAAAACACATGTGAATTTTTCATATATTAAACTTTAAAAAATCGTATAAAAAAATCCATATGAAATCTCTCTTTTTATTTTTTTGTTTCATAGTTGCATGTGTTGACTTTAAAATTTGTGAAAAACAGAAAAAAATGACGATTCTTGAGATATGAGCTTTGAGGTAAACCAAGGTTTAGCGGAAAAGAGAAAAATTATTAATTTCCAACTTACACATTTCGAATATTCAACTATTTTTGTCTTTATTTACAAAAATATACGTAAATCGCATGAAATTTATGGGATCTATAAACAAAACATTGACACCATTACCAAAACTACGTAAAAAAGCCTCAAAAATTTAACCGCGCATAACTCCGATTCAAAGTACTCAAAAAATAAAACCAGAAATTTTAAAAATCAGATTTTTTAAAAATCAAAAATTTAAAAATCGACAAAAAATGTACGTTTTCAAAATAATAGCCCATAAATAAATAAAATGTTGAAATCGATTTTTAGTCACTACCTAACAAAATTAAAGAGTGCTTAGTTGTCCATCGTATTCTACATTCAATTTTCTATAAAAAAACGTATATCAATTTTCTATAAAAAACGTATATTATAAAAAAACGTATTATATCCGTAAAAATCGTTTCTTAATAAATAAAAATACGTCTAAACCCTCTTTATTTTTGTTAGGCAAAGACTAACTATTTTAACATTTATTTGATTATAGCAATAGGAATTTGTTAATAATTTTTATGGATAACAGTTGTTTTTTAAATTCCATCTCTTAACTTTAAAATAAAACAGAAAATTAGTGGGATGGGGGTGTGACCTTAAGGGGTACGGCCAAGAACTTCCCGTAAAGTTAAGAACTAACTAGTTGTCAAGACTGCTGGATAAGTTATACTGACACATCAAACTAACTATACTGCCTATTTTGAGATTGTAAAATTAAAAAATATGATTGAATTGTGTCATCCAAAAATATACTTTCTAGAACATAAATCAAAAGAACAATAAAAATTACAGTAAAAATTCGAAAAAACTAAAACAAAGAAGTCATCAGACAATTAATATTAGCTCAATTAGGGATTAGCCAGAAATACACATTATTACTATTTATTTTTTATACGATGAATAAATTGTAATAATTTACATGTACATATTGTGTATATGTGAGTGTAATCCTACACTCACATATAAACAATACATACACACCTACAGACTGTGGACTAAAAGAAGTTGTCAAGACAGCATCGATATCATAAATCATATCATATATACAACAACCTACCGTATCAGGACAGTTAAAAAATCATCATTTGTTTAATAGACACCGACCACTTTGTCTACAAGACAGTCCAAATGCTAATTAGTTCTTTGTCATGTTAACTGAAACGTTTAATCAAACATTCGTTAAAAATACTTTATAACTTTAGCCTTTATAATATAATGTTGTGATATTTTTAAGAGAATAAAAAAGCTATTTAACCGGATGTGACAAACCAGAAGTTGCAAAACTGCTATAAGCATTACAAAAAGTTATTCAATAAGTTTCAATAGAATTCAATCTCAAAACTGAGTGTTTAAAGTTGAAGAAGTTTAAAATAAGGAGTTTTTCAGGCGTCCACTCACTACCCCCTAACCCCTTTGTCAAATTTTGAAAATAACTCAGATCTCCGATGTTCAAGTATGCCCGGATGCGATTGCAACTCATTTTCATACAAAAGTTTCCTCAAGATCTCATGAGTTTTCATAACAAAAACAACACGTAGTTTTATCACATTTTCTTAAACAACTCAAAAACTAAGATAGCAATTGATTATATCAATGTCATTATAAATGGCTGACATGTTGATAAACAATATGGTAGGTCAATGACCTTGTTATCGTTATTTATTCTCACGATATTTGCAAGGGGAGATTTTCAATTTTTTGGAAACCACTAAAAAACAAATGGTTTAATTTCGGCAGAAAAGTCCTGGGCTCTAAGTTACGCTAAGATACATCGATTGTGACCATTTTTATTAAAATCGAGCCATCCGTTGTTGAGAAAGCGTTGGGCAAAATTTAATCCACATACAGCGGTACATACATACATACACACACACACATACAGATTGCCAGCTAAAAATAGTCTAAACACCTTCATGAGCTCATGAAACGTAAAGATATTATAAAAATTCCGATTTCGAAAATCGACCCAAAAACAATAACTCCCATATCAGGAAGCTAAAAAGTGTTTATCTTTACCAGAAATAAAGTTATGAATCTTTGCAAATAAGTCTTCAAGCCAAAAATCACGAAATTCTCGAAATTTTAGATCCGCATTATTTCCCCTAAATAAATAAAAACGAAAAAATCCTCGAACAAGTACATCTTTTAGTTTATATAAAAGCCGTAAAAAATTTTTCAGCTTAATCCAAAATGTCTTACTCACATTTTGTCCTAATCTATTCGGTATGTAAAAGAATGACCTATATATGGAATTTTCTGTAGTCCCGCGGTCAATAAATTAATTTATTTTTAACAGCAACAATCATTTCTCATTAACTAAAAATACATTTTTATAGGAAATGAAATGTAGAATACGATGGTCAATGGTCATACTAAAAACTCATTTCGTGGGTGGGGCAATGACTAAAGATCGATTTGAACATTTTATTTATTTATAACATTAGGAATTGGTTAATAGCTTTTATTAATTTTAATTTTTTTTAAACAAGCATCTTTTAGCTTTAAATTAAAACAAACTGAAAGTTTCTATCTTTAAAAGAACCGAAGTAATGAATTTTTGAAAATAACTCGTCAAGCCAAAAATCACGAAATTCTAGAAATTTAGAACCGCTATATTTTCCAAAAAAAAAAATTCTTGAACACGCATATCTTTTTTTTTCGATATAAAACCCGTAAAAAAAATTCAGCCAAATCAAAAATGTGTCGGTCAGAAAGGTGTTCGGTTTGTAAAAGAATGATCCATATATAATATATAAATACATATCAGATTCTGGTCCGAATATCCCAATCAGGTCTTGATCCGATTATCTCAATCAGGATCTGATCGGATTATCTCAATCAGGGACTGATCCGGTAATCCCAAACAGGACCTGATAGGCAAAAAGCGTTACCCTACTAGAATTTGTAGTTCGACAGACCTAAAAATATTTTCGGGCCGAATGAGGAACACCAAAATTCGGAAAACCTAACAATTACGGAGTTACCTCGTCATTAGGACGACTAATAATATGCCCAACTTCGGAAGGCCTGTTAACTGCGGCACTATCTTGTCATTATGCAGGTCAAGAAAAAACTCAAATGCGGCCTACGTTCCGAATCGTCATAAACCTTCCATAAGGACAAATAGTAGGATCCTCAGGTTAGGTATGAACTTGAAATCACGAATGTCAACCGTATAATGCAATTGACAGATTGGCCGAAGTAAGGCAGGACAAAGAAATGCCTAGAAATTTTTGTACACAGAGAGAATTTTTGCACTAACTATAAGTACAAAAAATAACAAGTGCGCGTTTTGCAATATTTCAGTAAAAATATTTCTATTCAATAATAAATTTTGCCTTCTCGTTAGTAATTATTTTACTGTAACGTCTTGTAAGTAATGAAATTTACTTACGAGAAGTCGAAGTTCACTATTCGACAGAAATATTTTTACTGAAATATTTCGAAACGCGCATGTCATTTTTTGTATTTATTGTTAGTGCAAAAATTCTCTCCGTGTATAAGCTTATACAAGATTTATGACAATAGTCGAAAATAAGTTCATTTAATATTTACAATGTATTGTATTCGAATAGACTTGAATATATACTCGAATAGACTTGACCATAAAATTTCAAATTTCCTAAGAAATACGACTTTGAAGGTAGTCTTCTCAAGTTGTTCTGAGTAGGGGCATCCATGGACTCACTTTTTATTGAACAACCATTCGTTCTTCAACTGTTGTCAAGTCAACAGCTTGTTGTCCAATAATTAACTTTTGTTCTATCAATATCAACAAATCTGCCGGCCCCGACGGTATTCCACCCCTCATTCTTAAAAACTTTACTAAGCCTAAGGCTCAGGACCTATATTTGAAAGATGTATTTTTGCAGCAACAGTTTTTCATACCAATGAGTATAATAGTCAATTGATAAAAACGATTGACTCTATAGTTCAATTGAAAAACAACGAAGTTATTTTGAGAATTTTTGACGTTATGGTGATGAATCGAAATGTTACGTTTTGGGTACCAAGCTAGAAACAGAGGCAGTTGTTTTTGAGAATTTGACAGTACATCATATTTTAGAAATTGAAAAGTTAGGCGAAGATGAATTGTAATCATACAAATCGAAGAAATATATAAAAACTCATAGAAATAATCAATGATGATAAGATATATATGGGCGAGGTGGAGAACTGGTTAAGACAACAACATCACTCACAAGGAAGTTAAGCAACACTGTGAAGGTCTACAACTTATACGGGTGACCGCTTGGGAACTTCATCAGGAAAAAAATATGGAAATATGATTGAATCACATTGATTTTTTATTTTTATTAGGCCGTGATTTGTTCAACGTATAGTTTGCTGCATTCAGAAAATATTCTTCGGCAGCACAAATTTAGACCTAATGCATTCCGCATTAGCTAGTCCAAATGGCATACGAATGTGGACATGCGTTACTTTCAGCATGAGGTTTTCATATGGAGTGCTCATTAGGGCCGAATGCCCAGTTTGGTTGGCCAAACATCATCCTTATTCGAACCGAAATAAGAATTCTAGTCGGGTACACTCATGGTCAGGGCTAAATCATACTGCCCTACCAATGTCTGATCCGGATTAGGGCAAACCTGATCAGGACCTTATTTGAGCCCTGACGAATGTTTCAGTTGTTATAGTCAAATCAAACGCACCTAATATAGTCATAAACTGCTGTAAGAAAAAGTTTTTGTTTGTTTGTATCAAACATGGGAAGTTTTTGTGAGAATGTTAGTGAGAATACATAACAAAATATAAGTATGTATGGCAGTAACATGTAACATGTAACAATATAACAATTTTATTTTACTATCTTAAATCTTTAAACAATTCTTTCATAATATTTTAATTCAAATTATAGCCCTGATGGTAAAAGTCGGTTTTATGAAAGTTCTATGTCAAAAGACGCAACGCACCAGCGTGTGTTGACGTAGAACTCTAATAAAACCGACTTTCAAATATTTGGTTTTCGACTCAATTATAAACTTGTGTTACTGTAGGTGAAAGAAAAATGTTTTCATAAATGGATAAAATATGACCATGATCGAGGCCTAATCGTGTTCTGATCTTATCCTATGTAGAGTCTTCCTGATTATGAACAGCGATTTATGTATCCAATAAATGTTGATTTATGTGTTTTAAGACTTGTTTTATTTTCTCAGATTATCAACACATTTAAGTTATAAAGCTATGATTATGGTGTAGTGAAAAAAAATTCTGGCAGACCTTTGAAAACCGAAGATCAAAATGAGGTGTCGAGAATTTTTCACAATGTAAATGAACGTATATAGTTATACAAGAATAAACACAAAAACCGATCTAATTCGTACGAATAGTATTTTGGAATATGCTGTTTAAATTTTAGATATGAACAACTTCAAAAGTGGTGTAATACACTTGTGAGCTATAATTAGTATAATTGCTATAATTGGTTTTTATCAATGTTTAATAAACTAAAATCTGATTTTTTGACTTATAAAAAACAACATATTACATGGGAATTTTTGCAATAAATTTCTAGACATTATGCGAATTTAAATTTTTGTGGAATTTTTGTGAGAAATTAAGCTCAAGTAAGTAAATAATTTGATTTTTTTCAATTTGAAGATATGGTTGGAAATTTCTCAGATAAAAACTTCATTTCTCATATATGGCTCATTTACGAACATGGTACTGATAAGCAGCGTTCGAATACGTCTGAAATACGTAAATAAGAGTTTAATTGCTAACAGAAATCCTCAAAACAACCGATTACGTTTTATAGACGTCATATCCAAAAAAAAAGAATTAAAATTCTATTTTTTATTGATAAAACTTAATCAAAAAAGTAAGAACTAACTTTGGAGTGTGGACTACATGTCATACGGCTGTAGAAATACAAACAAAATAAATTCAAGAGTTTACAGTAGCCTTAGCTTCTATTTATTAAGTGAATTACTAATCTATACTAAAATTTACAATCCTTACATAGAATTTTAATGATATTACGTCATATTAATATTTTATTCCAAAACAAATGTTGGTTTTTTTATTCATCATCTTGTTTAATATCGAAAACAATTTTTTTTACTAATCCAAACTTTCTCAGCGCAAATATGCGGGTGTTGTTAGTTGATAAAAAAAATATTAAAATTGTTTATTAATATAACTATTTTCATCTCGTTATTCAAACTTTATAAATTAAAAGAAAAAAACATTATACAATATCACATTACTTTTTTTGGTTGGTTTCTTTGCGACGAAGACTATCACACAGTAAAATTAAAAAAACAACTCGCGGTTGCTGCATGTATTATTATTTTATTTCTGTGTTTAATTCTGTTGGATTATTGTTGTTGTTGTTGGTGGCTTAATAATAAAGTCTATCTGAAAATAAAGAAAAACCTCTTATAATACCTTCTATTTTATTTTATTCTTATTTTTGTTAATTTTTTTTATACTTTTGTACGTTTAACAAACTAAAAGCGAAGGAGTAGTTTTTAGTGTTCTTTTCGAGCGCTACGGATTAACATGCGCGCGGTTTTATATTAAACAGAAAAAAAATTAAGAAATTGTTTTATTTATTTTTATTATTATTTATTTATTTGATGTTGAATATTATATTGTTGTTTATTTCGGTTTTTTATTATATATAAGTTTTTTTGTATAATTGGATAAAAAGTGAAAGACATTGTGTTTTATTTGTTGTAATAATAAATAATTTATATATTATTTGTGTGATTATTATTATTACTTTTATTTTGGACTTGACTTTGAATGCTGAATTAGAATAAAAAGTGATTTGTTTTTATTTGAAATTTAAAAAAGTGTAAAATACCGGCGTTAAAGTTAAATTGTGTAAGGTTAAATGGAAAAGTTTATGGAAATAATAAACTAGTATTAACAGATATATAAGAGAGTGTGATGGATTAGTATATATAATAAAAATATAATAGTTTAAAATAGAGGTGTTAATACAAATTTTATTTAAAATTAGTTGTTTGAAAACAGATCTAGTTTTAAAATATTTCTTTCAATATTGTTTATAATATTTGAGTCAAACTTTTAATAACTTTTGTGATATATTTGTTGTTGCTGATATTAGTAAGATATTTTTGAGCATAATTAATATATAAGGTGTGTAAAGTTTTAAATATCAAATATAACAAATATATAATAATTAATAATTTATTCCGGCTAGTACAAGCTCCCGACCTAAACTCAAGCAGTGCGATCGTAATATTCAAATGAATGATTTAAAAAAATTAATGTCTTAATTGAAATCTTTATTTTTTGTTTAAATTGTATTAAGTGTTTGAATTTAAAAAAAAGTATGTTTTTGTGAAGTTTTCAGGTTCGTCTCTTGTGTCTTTTGATTTAGATTATTTGTTTTACTTATATCGTAAACATTTTCAAATTAATTTTCGTCGCTGTAGCGCCACAAAAATGTGAATCAAGCTCATTTGCCAGTTTTTTTTTAAACAATTTGTTTTTATTCATCGTAAACATAACAGAAAAATTTTAAACTATAGCAAGCTGTGAAAATATTTTGATTAAAACCAAAACAAAAACAATGCATGACAGTTAAGATGCCATCATAAATATCGATCACAATGTTTTTGTTAAATTTAATATTATTGTTTAAAGGATAAATTAAACAAAAGCATTGGTTTACTTACACCCAAACTTGTGGATTGTACCATGAAACTTTTTAAATACGTCATTTCTGTTGCTTCAGTGCCATGGGAATTAGTCTGAGACCCAGGTGGAATAGATTTCATATATTAAGGTTTGGAAAAAAAATTTGTCTTATACATTGAGTATCTAATTGGCTTTTCCAGTGAATTTTACTACCGTCTATTTAGAACTTATATGTCATGCTACCGTCCAAATATGAGAACAGCAACACTCACAAAGTTGTAGTTAAAACTTTTACTTTAAAGTCTGACCTACCAGTTTTTTGCAGGTCCTTACTTTTTATTGTAAATAAATATTACACACATTATCGTTGTAACGTCAAACAGTGAGTAACGCTTGAAGAGCAACAACAAATAGTAAGAGCAGTGAGAATAGACGTTAGTTGTCCTTTTGATTAAATTTGTATCCGACTAAAAAACTGATGAATCTTTAGAATTTATTTCCAATCGTTATCGTAATAAATTAGTCAAAATATCCAATATTTACTTTTGATGCAAATCGTTTAATTCCATCATTTCGTCCAGATCAATAATTATTACGGCTAGCAAAAGCTCACGTTTGTAACTCAAACAGCGAGCTTTCTATTCCATTAAGGGATTTGAAAAATTAATGTCATTTTTTGAGATCTTAATTTATTTGTTTAAATGGGATTAAAAGCTCGAATTTAAAAAAAGTATTTTTTTGTGAAGTTTTCCGGTTCGTCTCTTGTGTCTTTTGATTTAGATTATTTGTTTTCAAATTAAATTTCGTCGCCGTAACGCCACAAAAGTGTGAGTTAATCTAATTTAAATTTTTTTTTGCTTAAACAATTTGTTTTTATTCATCCAAAACATAAAAGTAAACATATAATATTTAGCAAGCTGTGAAAATATTTTGATTAAAACAAAACAATTCATGATAATTAAGATGCTATCAAAAATATCGATCACAATGTTTTGGTTAGTGGTATCGCTTAGGAGAAACGTTACCCAATGGTTTGACTTTAGCCCAAAACTAGAGCATTGTAGTTTGAACTTTATTTGAATACGGTATTTCTGTTGGAAATGGTTTAGGATTCGGATTGAATAGATTGAATTTATTACAGTTTATGTTCATAGGTAATGAATTTATAATATCACGTCAAACTTTAGAAATTTTTTACTTATGCCAAAACGTTGAATTTTCTTATCAATTGACAATCCTTTTTAACTGACTTAAAAAAGAAGGAGGTTCTGTGTTTCACTTTGGTTTTTTTGTCTATTGATGTTTGTTCACCGATTTCTCGAAAACGGCTCATTCGATTTAGATGATTTAAATTGTATTCTATTAAGGTAGATGCCAAAATGGTCCAATATTTTTTTCTATGACGTGAAAAATACATATTTCAGAAAAATGGAAAAAACTGTGTTTTTTTTATAAATGTTGATCTATTTTTGGTCATGAATTTCTCAAAAATGGTTCATACGCACAAAACTGTTCAAAGTCTTTGCCATATTGGCGAAAAACCAACTAACATGCATCGGGCTTGGCACCGATTTCCAACAGTTTTGTGCTAAAATAACTTTTATAATATAATGACTATTATAACAATTATAATAATTATAATAACAAATAAATTCTATAATATAATAACTTTGTTTAAAACCGTAATTTTTTTGTCTGTAGTTAAATATAATTAAATTAAATAAATCAATAGTTAGATGTATTTTTGTCTCTAAAAGTCACAATTGAGTTATTTTTCACCTTTTTGTGTTTTTTTGTATTTTTGAAGTCGGTTATATTTTTTTTTATTCTATTCAAAGAACGTTAACTAATTTGTTATATGAGCACTGGTAGTCCGGTACGTCGTGAAATAGGAATTACGATAAAAATTGTTGCTATTTTTCATAACTAGTATTCAATGTCACGGGAAAAAGGAATTAATTATTACACAATATTTATACATTTATTGCACTTTTTCCCAATTGCTACTTTTCAGTGAATCGTTGAAACACATATACACATGTCATCATCATTATCTAGACCTAGAATGAGAACGATAAATAGCAAACTAGGATTTAAGTTTTGTTGGTTGAAATATAGTTTTATAACTTCAATTTATATAAGTTCTGAGGTTATAGTCGATAGAATATTTCAGATATTATCTTTAAAGAAAACAGTAGATGATGATTCTTTCTTAACTGCTTCATGTAATTACTCTTAGTAGTTTAGACACGACACATGATTTTACAAGATAGATTTTATAAATAAAGCACGGTTGCAGCGTGCTAAGTTGTAACGTTAAACAGTGTGTAATGTTCAAAATGTTTATAGAGTAGCCTAATAGTTTGCAAGCTGGAATTGCACTTATTGCTTATTTTATCAATCTACGAATGTTGTACAGTAATATTTCATCAGCCGATGTTGTATATTTCGATAAAAAATTAAAAAAATGCATTTTATTTCTTAAACTATATGCATAAAACTAATAATAAATGCAAGGCCAGATTAAATGAAACTAAGTTTCTGATTAAATTTGTATCAGACTAAATTATATGGGTAGATACAAATTTTAAAAAAGGACAATTGAACTCAATCGGGAGTCTACATTTTATACTCTCAAGTCTCTTGTTATTTGTCGTTAGTTAAAATGGTAATAAATTAGAAACTACGTTAACCTTAGCAGTACCAAAATAGTCATTTTTTTACATAATTTATTTCAATAACTTATTGGAAAATTGATCAAAATTAAATAATGTTGTAATTTAATTTAAAGTTAATGACTTATTTTAGAATTATAAAAAAAAGGATCCAATCCTTTTATAATTTAGTTCCATTCTGCTCTACAATAAAAAAACTTCATCAATTAAATCAAGAAATATTTTTATCCTCGACTGCTATAGAATATATGCTCTCCCTGTGTATGCCTAAGTTTTCCATTGTGATGTTATACATTCGCTCACTTGTTGTAAAATGTAATGCGATCGATACTCAGACGCCATGTTGCATTTTGTCTTATAATATAAATAAACAACTTACAGAATGATAAACTCACCTCAAGGTCTAAACAGGTATATTTTGAAATATGTAACGGGAAAAGCTGCCGTCGGGAGTCAAAATCGTCACTCGTGCGTTAGAAAACTAACACTTTACCCATTAAGCTAAAGTAGTGATTGTATAGTGATTCCAAGTCCGTTTTACTAGAATTCAGTTAACTACATATTTGCAGAGCAATTGAAAAGTCAAGCGAAACAGGAAATAATTGCAATCTGGCTATACAATTTTATGATCAACACATGATTTGATACAGCTATGAAGAAATATGAAGGGACTTTATATGTGGAATGCTGATTTGATATAAAATACCCAACCACCACGTGATTTAGAATGTGTAAAGCAAATAAAAAACCGAACAGTGATAAATAAGTTAATGAATACGACGGAAAACTAAAAACCAAATGAAGATACTATACCAGGGCCAATCAGTTTTGAAACAAGAAAACTCTTTAGCAGCATTTGGATGGTCGTAAAGTTTAGGGTAAACTATAAGTAAATTAAGAAAAATCAACTTAACTCGGTGAAAGTTAGAATAGTGGGTGATAGGGTAGCTAAATATTCGTTTGGAGCGTTTGAGGTTAGTTTTATATGATTTGTGGCTGTCATATGCATTCTATCCAAAAAAAAAAACTAATGTGAAAGTTGCAGATAATTAAAAAATCTAATACTTTTGCATTGATCATTTTTCAACATAACCTCAAAATTACCGAGAAAAACGCTAAAATCGTTTTTTATTTGAAATCTAAACGCAAGTTGTAATATTTTAAAGCAAAATATTAATTTTGTGATTTTATTAAAATTTAAATAAAGAAAAGCCTAATTTCAATCGAAAAAGTTGGTTAGAAAATTTTCAATTTTCGAGCTTGTTGCAAAAAAAACCAAAATTCAAAATGCCAAAAAAACAAAAATAGCTCTTGCATAATCGATTTTTCAGTTAATCTTGAGAATTTTTTAATTTTTTATTGCAAGCAGGCTTTGGAAATGATGCAAAATATTAATCTTTGTGAATAATATAATGTCATTTACATTCGATTAACTGTGGTTAATGGTTTTTGATAGGAGATATATTACAGCCACAAATCGTATCAAACCAACCTCAAACCCTCCAAGCGTATATTTAGCTACCCTCACCCCCTTTCTCCAACTTTAACCGAGTTAAGTTAATTTTTCTTAATTTATTTAAAAATTTCCCTAAATGTACCGACCATCCAAATACTACTTTCATGAATTCGGGTATTTAATATCGGTTTGGCCCTGCGCACTATACATGTACTTTATAAAATAATTTTCAGTTTTTGAAAATTTCAAAGTTTCTTCAAAAGTTCGCTGAAAATTTGTCTTTCAATAAAAAGAAATGTTTTTTAAAACGATTGAACGAAGTGGAGTATCTTAATAACAAATTTTGGACGTTTTGGGCAGCTAAGGCCATGTCCATCATCAAACTCGATAAAGATTTTTGAATAAAATAAAAATTTAAATACACTACTTCCTCTAAATACACAAACCTACTGAAATATCTGCAAATGAATCCAGTAAAAAAAAGTAACATTTAATATGCAGAAGCAGAGTTAAAAATTAAGGCAACTGCAAATCAATGTAATTGCAAATGCTAAAAATATTGTCAAAATCTACAAGGAGGGTCAAATTTTACAATCTAAAGTCAATATAAATGGGGGATCGAATATGATTGTGTCATCTAACAATAGGATTGGAATTTAAGGTTCACTTGCGCTAATAAAAGGACCATGTAAGTTTAAGGAAGGCCACATATATCGCTCCCATTTGCTATAAAATATATTTGATGATCGTTGAACTTATCCATCCAAATTAACTGTTTGAAAACCCACGAAAGTTTCAACCTTTCATTCATTGTTTTTCAAACAAAACATTTCAAAATGACACTCAAAAAACCAAAGAAAGAATCTTTTCATAAAACTAAGAAAAAGAAAACTTAATGAATTATTGTACGCCTTTAGGTTTACTTTTTCAATGAATTTTGCCGAAAAGTATAAATTGTCAACCTGAAATCTCGTATCGATTACACAAGTTGCCTGCATGTAACTTTATAAAAAATTATTGTACAGGTTATTTTTTTGCGCGTTTTACTCTGTGTTAAAGCGGCTAAGCGTGGCAAGTTAAAGACGAATTTTTTTTTACTTGTCCGAGCCTTTTTTTTTAAAAGAAGATTCCAATTTTTTTAAAATTATATCTCGTCCAGCATTGTATTTTTATTCTATTTCACCACCTTTACTCCAAACGTACACAACGAAAAAATTTGCAATACGTAAAATAAAAGGTTCCGTAAAAACTTAACAAAAAATTAAGTAAGCTGCGTAATTTTTACAATACCAAACTAAAATCAACATGTGTAAGTAACACGTAAAATTTTAGTGTTTATGGAAACACTTGGGACTTGTTGGCACTTAAATATTACTAATAATAAATTAATTATAATAATAATTATAAATATTAAAGAAATAATAATTTTTAAGCTCTTAAAAATGGTGTGAAAACTGAAACTGGTTGAGCGTTTTTAATTTTATTTATTTTTGTTAAATAAATTTTTAATAAAGTTAAAATCAAAAATAACTCTGAAATATAAACAAGTGTTTTATTATTATAATAATTTTATTAGTAAAATTTTATGGAAAATTTTTATAAACAAATTTATCTAAATTATTAAAAATTATACAAACAAATATTTCTAAAAAAGTCTGAAAAATGTATGTTTGTAATACAATAAAAAAATCTAATTTTAATAAATTAAAAAAAATTACGAAACGAATTATGGACTTACATTTAAAAAGGTTGCGGTGCGACGCGATAGTGGAGTCCCGCAATTTTGCGAGTTCCAATATTCAGTTTTAGTCCGAGTAAAACATTAAATTTTTTCTCCAACCGTTATTTAATCTATTATTTGAAAATTATCAACATTTAAATTATATTTAATTTATATCTCAAACTAAATCCAAGCAACCATTTTAATTTTTTGTCAAATAATAATAAATTTCCTATTCAAACTTTGATTTTTGTTTTGCATAGAAATAAACATTTGTTTATTTTTTGTCCTAGGACAAAAAATAGTAGTTTTTAGAACTGCTACCATGCCAACTAGATGCAATACACAAATGACATATTTTTTGTAAAATATACCCAAACAAAAAGGGCAATTTTTTGTCCGGTTTGAGAAAAAAAGAAATTTTTACTCTAACAAAGATAACATCTTAAACTATAGACAAAAATAACAAAACAAAAAAAACTCAAAATATAACTATGAAAATCGAAATTGGTTCTGATAACCGAACAAATCTGTTGAATATACCAATGTCAAACTATAGTGACTAGTGAAATAATTCAGAAATTAAGAATTCTTGGAAATCTACAAACAAATGATTAATTTAGTGAGAATTTGAGTTATGAAAACTAAATATAGTTCCAAATGACGAATCGCAATTGCTGCTAATCTTTTACTATAACCTTCTCTTGATCATCACAATCGCATTCCTAGCAAATTTTTGTTTCAGTGATATACAATAAGAATTCGTTAAAGTAAATTAAATTGTAGCGATAATTCAATAGTCAAGACTTAACCCTATTAACTATTAATTGACAAATATTAATAAAATATGGCAGAAATAGTTTTGTATAATTTTTAAATTAAGCTTAAATTTTTAAAGATCAAACAAGTTTTCATCGAACTGTACAAAACGATATTGTTTTAAAATTAAAGCTCAGCTCAAAACGGTCGGAAAATGGCAAAATAACCGAAACCAAAAGCTGGATTGCCGTTCGATTTAGGTCTGTTTTATAACTATCGATACTGAAGACAAAGCAATTAAAATTTGCTTCTCTTCGAGTTCAGAGCTGACTACAAATAATTCCGTCGCCCGATATAAAACTGATGGTAAAAATGCTTATATGCGGAATACATAAAGTGTTAAGAGTTCGAATCATAGCAGTAATAATTAAGTATATTTTCGCAAAGCATATAGTGAACTGTAATTCTTAATTTAGCATTTAGCTCTTCCACTTTGATGCGATACCAAAGTATCAAAATAATGAAGAAATTCTACATAATAATCCAAATCCTAAACCATATAATTATCTTCAAGAAACACTACCTTATTTTGTTTAATTATTAAAACAAGAGAAGAGCGGTTCTTTTCTTAACATACATATACAATCTAATTATTGAAACCTAGCGCAGAAAACAAATGCTGAATACAAACAACTCTAATTTTAATACATGCTTTTGATAAAACTTGCTGTATAATAGAAATTACAATATGTGTCTCAACAACACATAACAATTAAGACCTATAGATCTCACGACGTATTAATGGATGCAACATTACATTAAAATGATGTGCGTATAGTATACGCGCATTGTCTTGACTTTGTTATGCTTGAAATTTCATCCAAAATACTGTCTTATATTTTGTACTCGTTCGACTTATCATATTTCGACTTTTTTGTAAAAACAGTTAAAATATCTGTTAAAATAGTAAATTTAAAAAAGTATTTCAAAACTTCACAAATCGTCAATCATTGATCTTATTAAAAGAATTTTTACATATTGAATCATAACAAACTCTTATCTTAATTCCAAAAACAAAATTTTATCCCGTCGGTGGTCGAGGGTGTTAAACGGTTAGCCATTGACTGTGATCAGAAGAATGCCGGTTCGATATTCGAGCTGAGAGAGTTTGTTTTTTCACATTCCACTGCAATTGAGATAAGAGTTTTATATATATATATATATATATATATATATATATATATATATATATATATATATATATATATATATATATATATATATATATATATATATATATATATATATATATATATATATATATATATATATATATATATATATATATATATATATATATATATATATATATATATATATATATATATATATATATATATATATATATATATATATATACATATATATAATATATATATATATATATATATATATATATATATATATATATATATATATATATATATATATATATATACATATATGTACAAAAGTCAACGTGGATGCAGCAGTGAACATATAAAAAACAATTTTAATTCAAGTATAACTTATCCAATATTACTCTATGTGATTACACATGCAGTCAGTCTAATTGTATAATTTGGTTGGTTGAACCGTTTAAATGAAATCCGAAAAAAACACGTAAAATCAAAATAAAAGAATTTTTTAAGAAAACGAAAACAAACATAAAAAAATAATTTAACATAATTTGCCCCTCCTCCTTTTAAAATTTTTATAAATTTATTATTTTATCGTTTTCAACAAACAAACGACAATTTCTTGACTTTTTGTTTTTAAAATATTATTTTTGTTGGTTTATATTGTTGTGTTTGTTATATTTTGTTGTTTGTTTTATTTTATGTTATAGTTTTTGTTGGTTTTTATTATTTATTTATTCGCTCTTGGCTCCCTCCTGATGATGACAAAAATATAAAAAAGAAAAAAATATATATGTTTATCTTTTAATTTCGATTGTGATCACTGAAAAGTGACTTTTAAGGCGTTTTTTGTTGCAAAGAAATATGAGCTGTGACAATTTTGTTGTCATGTTCAAGTTATTTGGAACGAGTGAATTATGTGTGAATTTGGGATGGAGAACACTTACCACAAATATTTTGTCAATGGTATGACAAAAATACCTTCTCTATGGCCAACAACTGAATGCTTATATATCAGAGGATCAATTCGATCCTTTCTACGAAAGGAAATAAACGAAAAATAATATTTTGGTCATTAAAACCGATACGACTTTGATTTTTCAAATTGTTGAAATCCCTGTTAAAGTTAATTTGTGAAAAATTTTATAATTCTTAAATCGATCGTTTGGAATTCTCAATTTACCAATCGTTATATCGATTTAAATTAAATTTTTAGTGACAGAATGTAATGATGATCGAGTAATATGACGATGACGATGAGTAATAAGGTCTTATTTATTCTTTTGACCTAATGATATGTTCTAGTTTGCACTCAAAATATCTATTCTAGCTTGCACTCAAATTTTTGTAAAACATTCAACACACAAATTTTTTACTAAAATCATAGATAAATTTGTTCTTACAAACAATTTGTGTGGTTTTCCAATATTTTTTTAAAAATAAAAAAAATTTAAAAGTTTTTACTAAAAAATTTGTATCTTCTATATTTACCAAAAAATTTGAAATTTATTTAGTTTGTTTAAATGTACAATATTAATATTCCCGTAAAACAATTTTGAAAAAAGTTCGTAAAATGTGCATTAATTGTGCAACTTATAAAATCCTCGTGCACAAAATTGTGAATAATACATATCATGCAGATGATTCGCACCATACCGTGCACATATCGTAAAACGCCTTACAACATTAGTGAAACAAAATTTATTTAATTTTAATTATTCTTAAAACAAAGTATTAAAAAATGGAGAGCCAAAAAGTAGTTTTAACATTACATCAAATTTTTCTAAAATGGCTGGGTTTATTTATTTTTTATGAGATAATATAACTTTCGTAATAAATTGATGAATTTTATCTTATTTTCATCTAAAAATACATGCGAAAGAAATTTTTTTGTAAAGTAATAAAAACATTTACAAAAAATAAACGGGCACTTTGATTAATTAATTTAAGTAATTAATAAATTTGAGTATTTATTTTTTTATAATATTAAGAAAATTGTGGAAATTAAAATTATTTATTATATGTAAGCTAAATATTTAAATTTTATGAATTCTGGCTTTTTTCATTTAAATTGTATCGTTTAAAATTGGCGAAGAAATGAACGCCCCATTTACAAATGCAATCAAAAACATACATTTTAAAACATGTTAGTCTCGGAAAGATTCAAACCGTATCAGAAAATCTTAGTCACAAAAGTTATACACCAAATATTTTTGTGCTTATTCCTGAAAGTTCTGTGCACAGTTTTAATACATGTTTTCATGATTTATATATGTTAAATTAAAAGAATTAGGCATGACGTTAGCTCTCAAATACTTTTAAACTTCAATTACATTTAAAATATACTCTAGAATATTTTAAAAAAACCTTAAAACTATTAAAATAAAAAAGTGCACGAAATGTGCATATAGACTTGTGCACCATGCACAACATGTTTCTCGGGGTTGCAGTAAACAAAATTGAACGACGTAACATATAGTTAAAAAATTTCATCATTAGAATGGTTTCAATTGTCAAATGATCGTATACTTTTGATAATTGTTCCAATTTGGTTGGTGATATCTCACTGCTATTGCCAGCGGTATGTGATATCTCACGTATCTGAAATCATATGTCAATAATTGATACGTCAATGTTGAGTAAACAATGTTATATCTTAAAAAGGATTTGCTGTACAATGAAATACGTCCAAGTTTTGAATGGCTATGGTTATTGAGCCGTTTGCTGGCACCATGAGTCGGCGGATTTACGGTTTATAGAAAATAACCAGTAAAGTGTACTTTAAAAGGCTTACCAATCCCGTTAACAGTTACATCACAGTCAAACGAAGCTATCATTTATATAGTGGAATAGAACAGTTTGCCGGAAATGGAATAGTTTTCCGGAATAATATAATAATAAAATACAAATGGAATAGTTTCAATGTACACCTTGTATGGACCATTGCTGGCTTTTTTCACTGGCCCTTAAATGGTGTTCATTTATTGTTCGAAGTTCACTTAAAACAAAACTAAGTAACTTTTACATTTGTTTATAAATGTACAAATCACAAAATTTTTGTAAGGGTACTAAAAATATTGCAATTTGTAAAATAGTTATTTGAAAAAACCATAGCCGTATTTTATTTGCCAAATTACACTAACAATTTTATGTATCCAAATTCAAATCCAAATCTGACAAAATAGTTGGTTTTGAAAAGTCAGAATTGTATTTTAGTTTGCGTATTTAACACGTAATTCGCTACCCATCATTTTTTATTTCTACAAGTTGTCAGAATTACAAAATTTTCAAGTTATGACTATTTGACTTTAGTATTTATTAATAAAAATGTAAGCATAATAAGTCTAAGTATAAGTAATGTAAGTATATTAACACGCAGAACTATAAACTATTGAACTATTGTTTTATGAATCGTTAATTGCAGAAATGAGAGAGGGGTCAAGTACATTTTTATCAATTTTAATTTTATTATCATTTTGTACTAACCACGTGTAAAAAATACATCGTTTTCAGATAATTGTTGTGATGAACATTGATCCTGATAATGCAGTCACTAGCAAACATATTAGAGGAACTACGTGCCTTGCGAGGTTTAATTTCAACCTAATCCTATCTTGCGGATTCGAGAATGTATTTCCCAGCACAGTACAATTGCAGAATTACACGGAAAAAGAAAATAACAAGAGAACGAATTTAACTGAGAAAAATAAGGAACTAGGACTCTGACGACCCCAAAAGACGAAGAAATCAAGATCTTTCCCACACACAATATTTCAATAAAGTTATTACATTAAAACAAATAAAAACTTACCCAGGTCGCATAGGATCTTCTTCATGCCCACGAAAATTTATCTGATCTTGATCAGCTTATACTAAGCAATAAAGTATAATAATAAGTAATAATTCTTTCAAATGCTGCGCCAATAGACCAAGCGATTGTTGTATATAAAAAATTGTTATATATAATAATAAGTGATAATTCTTTCAAAAGATGCGTCAATAGACCAGGCAATTGTAAACTTCTTGATGTTTTCCTTGTTTTGTTCATTGCACCATTTTCCAGTCGCATACAAAAATTAATAAAGTAAAAATTCATTATAAAAAATTTTCATTCGATGGTTATTATTAAAATAAAGAATGATTAAATAGTAGTTAATAACATGTTATTAATTACTATTTAATCATTCTTTATTTTAATAGGTTTTTCTAATTTTTGATAATTTCTACTAGATTTTACTTGATAATGCCACGGGTTGGCGACATATTGTACGAAACATCGAATAAAAAATTTTAATAATGAATTTTTAGTTTATTCGTTTTTGTATGTGACTGGAAAATGGTGCACTGAACAAAACAAGGAAAATATTTGATTGTACCAGTCAAAATTTAACATTGTTTTAACTTCTTGATATACATTTATAATTTTCTTAACATAATAAACAGAAGGTTTTTCATCAAAATGTTTTCTTACGAATACCTTTTCTGCCTTATCTGGACATTTGGAGTGCGTGTATAATAAAAACCAATGTCGCCTTACCAATGTAATACTGATCGTAGTGTACCAAAAGTCAATATTGTAAATATTCAGAAAATTGTTGTACATAGTTTTGAATGAAAATAACCAGTAACGAGCATTTTATCTTCTTCGTTTTCATTAAGAACAGCGTTGCACGTTGGTTCCCTCTGTTCATATTCATCCGGAAAAAAAATTTGATTATCAACAGATTAAATTGTAACACAAGGCCATAAGTGCGGAGCTTTGAGAAAGAAATTGTACTACTGAAATTTTCTACTAATACAATTGGTAATTCATATATAGTTTTCCGATTATAGCATAGAACACCATAAACTTAAGTCTCTTTTTCTTAAACTTTATAGCAGAAAAATAGTATGTTACCTCACTTCAAATTAAAAATCACACACCGCGAAATAATTATGGTTCCAAAAAAGTCCAATTACGAAAAGTACTACAACAAATCAGAAATTTTATTTTTTAACGACTGTCATAGAAAATAATGTTTCCTATCTGTCAGGTTAAAAGAGAAAGTTGGCTTTTGCTGTTTACCGAGCATCTTTTAATTTTTTTGCTCTTAAGCGGAAAGTAAAAACACAAGTAAAACAAAAGACATAATGGACAAAGATATAATATTAAAATTTATTAATTTCTTCTCTCCAAAATACTTTTGATTTTTTGGCTCTATAGCCCAAGGACATTTTTTTTTTTAAAAAAAGGCATTAATCTTTTATATTTACTAATATCCAAATTTTCTTTAACGATGAATGTTGATTTTAACATTGAATAATTTGACCATATTGTTAAAGACTTTTTTGTCTGCGATAGTTCACCAAAATATGCCAAAAACACATCTTCAGAATAAAAATTGTTCTTACACCAATTGATAAATAATAGGTAAGCTTTTTCACACCGGACTTTAGATTTTTCAGGCAACAGATCAAAAGTTAAATTGTTGGCTGCTTCTTTTAATATATGAGGTAAATTGCTAATTATATCACTTTCATCACTACTGCTCATTTTAAATTATTTTTATTTAAAAATAGTTTATATCTAATAGTTTATATCTAGTTTATATCTGTATAAATTTTAAACTTATTAATTTAAAATTGTAACTTGACGTCCGATACGTTTTTTACACAACAAATAAATGCCTACTTGGCAACTTTAATCGTATTTATCGGCATTCGTTAAAAAATAGTATGTATACTTTGAGCATAAAGTAACATTGCTGCTCTGGCATGATTACTGGTTTCGGCTACGCCTCAACCAGCAATTTTCATGCAGTAATATACAATATACTATTTCAAAACAACACAAAGCAGATCAAAATTTTTTTTCTTGGTTTTATATTTATATTTTAATTTAACAATTTTAATATTTTTGTGTGTTTTGTGTGTGAAAAAAATTATTATAGTCCAGTCATTTTAGCGATCAACCTCGGAATGGGAGATAATAAGCTGAATTTTCGTATATACCTTCGTTTTGACGTTCTTAAAGTTGCCTCAAAAGTCTCATAAAATCTCGTGTCTGCGTCGTAAGGTATTCAAGGTCAAAGTTAACAAAAAACAGTTTTTCGCGATTATCTCGGTTTCTATTGCTCCAATGACGTTAACATACAATACACAAATTGTAGAGCATAAAATTTGCAACAAATATTACTAGAAACATTTTCTCATGCGTTCAGCCGTTTTTGCGATAGAGGGCGGTGAAGTGGTTTTCTTTTTTTCTTGACTCTAATGCTGCATCAGCTGTTTGGCCACAAAATAAACACATGTTTTTTAAATTAAACCCTTAATTCCCTTTTTTACGAGGTTCCCTGGTTGATGATAAAGGTTGTTCTTCTTCTAAGTGTCGTTTCGATGCCGCTTTGGAATTTTTACTGATGTACACTTTTCGACACTCAACATGCACATTCACAGAAGTTAAAATATTTAAGAAGTCTAGGTGACCATCATTTCAATCGATACTTGCATTTTTTTCAGTTTATCAAGCCACGCATCACATTAACAAAATCACCTTCTGCAAGTGGTTTCTCACAAATAAAACACTAAATAAGCCATAATTTTCAAAATTTTACGTCCGTCGTTGCCGAGATCGGAAACGAGAATAAACGACAATTATTCAAGGTTCAAGGGAATATTCACAGATATTCACGGTTGACCTTTCATTACAGTACTTACGGCTTAGCGCTGTGCGCTTCCCGAGTTCTATCGCAAAAACGGCTGAGCGCATGAAAAAATGTTTCTAGTAAAATTGGTCGCAAATTTTATGTTTTACAATTTGTGTATTGTATGTTAACGCCATTGGAGCAATAGAAACCGAGATAATCGCGAAAACTGTTTTTGGGCACCTTAGATCTTGAATAACTTACGACGCAGACACGAGATTTTATGAGACTTTTGAGGCAACTTTATAGAACGTCAAAATTAAGGTATATACGAAAATTCAGCTTATTATCTTTCATTCCGAGGTTGACCCCTTTTTTATGCTAAAATGATTAGACTATTATTCGTAATACATTTTTGTTGTTTAATTATAACACCACCTTATTTTTTTGTAAGAAACAAAAGTTTTATTTATATTTTATATTATATTGTTACGTTTTTCTAACCTTCCTTCGAATTGACCTTACTCTCAATTCAATTAACGTAAATCCCAAATTCCCTTCTGGGTTCGAATTATTGATATACATAAATGAATTTATGTTTGTATTATTTTAAAGGCCGGAATTGAAATAAATTAACAAATTTTAGGCGAGTTTCTTTATAATGAATATTCTTACTTTTAGAGAAATATTCGAAATAGTCCGTCGTTAAACCTTTAAAAAACAAAATGTCTCTATTTTTCCGAAACGCTGTTCTGATGATTACAACGTGAAAATATGGAGGGGCTGAAATCTCACAGCTTTGAGATATCTAGACTTCGGTCTGTGTTAAGGATTTTGATATAATTTTTGGCAAAAAACTTTTATGAGGACATTGTTTAGTTTTGGTCAGCGATGTATATCAAACATAACTCTTTGTTAAAGTACAAGTATGTTTTTATCTCTGTTTAGAAATTTATTACAAAACTAACACAAAACATCAATACATTGCCGGAAAATTATAACAGATCATAAATTAACATAATTTAGTGAAAAGATGATACACTCAGCAAACTGCTCAAAAACCTCTTCATTTAGTTCTCTCTCTCTGGCGTTTACATCCCATGAAGGGATTTTGCCGTCTGTGCAATAAGCTTCCGATCATCTCCTTCCATGACCAGTTGACCCCAGTTTCGACATCCTAAATCACGAAGGTCTTGGATGATGTCGCCATTTAGCGTTTCGAGAAAATATTACAAAATCACAAATTCATATTTCTTTCAAAATTCCAAAAATATTTTAAAATTAAATAAAATCAAACTTTTTTCAAATTCTAAAAATATTCAAAAATTCTTAAAAATTCAAACTTTTCCATAATTCTAAAAATATTGCAAAAATTATTACAAAATCAAAAATTTAAACTTTTTTCAAAATTCCAAAAATTATTATAAAATCAAAAATTTAAAATTTTTCAAAATTCTAAAAATATTCCAAAAATTCTTACAAAATCAAAAATTGAAACTTTTTTCAAAACTCTAAAAATCTATATAAAATTCAAAAACTCTATTTATTTCAAAATTCTAAAAATATTGCAAAAATTATAACAAAATCAAAATTGAAACTTTTTTCAAAATTTCAAAAATATTCCAAAAATTAGAATAAAATCAATTATTTAAACTTTTTCTAAATTCCAATAATATTCTAAAAATTCTTCAAAATTCTAAAAATATTGCAAAAAACATTACAGAATCAAAATTGAAATTTTTTTCGAAATTCCAAATATTATAATAAAATCAAAAATTCTAAATTTTTCAAAATTCTAAAAATATTCCGAAAATTCTTACAAAATCAAAAATTAAAACTTTTTCCGAAATTCTAAAAATATTTCAAAAACTATAACAAATTCAAAAATGAACATGGTTCAATTTCATTTTCAATTACATTTACGTCATAAAAACAGGTACATTTTTTTCCCGAAAAATTGGCTAAAAAAATCAATGAAATCATTTTTTGACACACTTGACATTATTTTTTTGACAAACTTATAATGACATAATTCTCTATAATAATAATATAGTGCATGTCATACAAATTATTAATTTTATTTTTTTTCAAAAAATTGGGTAAAAAAATAAATAAAAATCTTTCTTTTGACACACTTGACAACAGTTTTTTGACAAACTTATAATGCCATAATTCTCAATAATAATAATAAAATTTCATGTCGAACAAATAATTAATTTTATTTTTTTCCAAGAAATTGGGTAAAAAAATAAATAAAAATCTTTCTTTTGACACACTTGACAACATTTTTTTAACATACTTATAATGCCATAAATCTCAATAATAATAATATAATTTCATTTCAAACAAATATACATTTTATTTTTTTCCAAAAAATTGGGAAAAAAATAAATAAAAATCTTTCTTTTGACACACTTGACAACATTTTTTTGACAAACTTATAATGCAATAATCTAGATTTTGTTCTCACATACCAATCCCGACCATCAAGATTTCTCCAAATTCAATGTTTCTACTCGTATTCACTTAAAATGAACGTTTTTTAAGCCAAAAATATGAAAATTTACTGTTTTTTTTTTACTGTTGTTGTTTTGTGGTTTTGACTTTTTAGTGTTGTTTTTGACACACTTAGTGATTTTTTTGACACACTTCCGGTACAGTTATCGAACACAGCGTCCTTTCGGACCTGTCTCTTGAGTATACCTATTTTTAGAAAAAAAATTTTGAAATCCCTCCAGCAGTTTTCCCTGCAGCGTAGGTAATGACGGCCGGCTGGCCTGACGGACGGACGGCCGGCAGACAGACATACATTTTTCTTTTTGCTTTTTTAGAATCAGTAGGTCCTAAAACGTCGAGAAATGCCAAAAACAGTGGGGGTAAGAATTTCACTTTTGGCTTATGAATGTAATACTGAGGTCTTTCAGACCGACGTAATTGTAATAAGAAATAGTAAGTGGTTGGATCAAATACAGTTAAATTTACAAAAGTTAAATTATAGAAAGATGTAAGCCGTCTGATATTCTTCTGAACTTAAGTATTATAGCCGCACCATCATTTAGCTACCAATTATACCATACAATTATATTATAAATCAATCAATTACAAATGTTTAAATTTTGAAAATCAATTCCCTAGAAATTAAAATAATACTTATAGTTAAAATTTATGACGCATTGTCCAGAAATGAATTAATTGATTTATAGCCTAAATTATATTTCATTAAGTTATTTTGTATTCGTGTCTTAAATAAATAAATAAATCATTTTCAAAACTTAGTCTAAATTGAGTAATGTAACAAATTCCAGTATGGTTTTATCAGAGCGAGAATCGTATACTGGAATTATTGGAATTCCCAAGCTAAACGGCTTGCCACTATTGTGATGTACATTAATGTTGATGAATCGCTTATTAGTGACACAGGTCCAACCGTCGAATGTATAATACTGAAACGTTTTTATTCCTCTTTAATGCGTTGAATCTATTCAATAATATTTGCTTGTGCCGCAATTTTATGAACTAATTTTTTATGAAAACGTCATGTTTATGTTTAGGAATAATGTAACCTAAAGTCATCAACATCTCTTTTTGTTGTAAAGCAAAGGGCAAACAATATGGTTTAACTAGAATATACCTTCAATAGCTTAAGACACTGCAATGGTTGATAGTAGAAAGTTCCAATATGAACACAGCGTTAGAAATAATACACAAAATATTTCTATGTAATAACTCCTATATAATTTATTTAAACTGTTCAACTGTTATATAATTTATCGAGGGTTGCTAACACTATCGGATTCAGACTAAAGCTGTTAACATAATCACATTTGAATTTCAAATGTCAAATGTTCCAATTTCAAATGTCTGTCAGACCGACAGGGTGTCTTTTAGAAGGTTCCCTTAATTTCAGAAAAAGACTTTTATTTTTATTAATTTATTAGTTCACTTCACGTTGAGTAATTATTTTGCATGTCTTTTTTTAATGTTTTTGCTATTTATCGCGTTCGATTTGACTCAAGTAACAATTATCTGAAAAATTGTGTGCATTTTTGTTCTTTCTCAGTTATTTCAGTCAAATCGAACCAAGTCAAATGTTTCGAAGAATTATGATGACAATGACTTAAGTTGTTTAGTTGTAATGATTATTGAAATATCGTATAAGGTAAAATGAGGTTGAATTAAATTTTGTTTTGTATTTTGGTGCGATTAAGGATGTATAATCGTTGTAATATATTGTTTTTAGTAAGGTTATAGAAAACAGCGTGCTAGTATTGAGTCGTTTGAATTTAGTGTTCGTTGCACAATATACTATTATAATTGTTATAACTAGAAAAAAATCGAAGGAAATTTAGATAAATGTACAATTTGTTAGAGGTTATCATTTTTATTCATCAATCTAGTAGCATCTAGTGTATACGACTAACGTTCGTCAAAATAATTACATATCTACTTCATATTGTACAAATGATAACTAACGACCATTTATAGTCCCTGAGCCCACGCCGATTTCATGTGAAAATACTTAAAATACTAAAAACCCAATTCCACAACTCGACCCTTACTAAGGAGCTTGATTCCTTGCAACATAGAAGAGACGTTGCTGATTTGATGGTATTTTACAAGTATATTATGGACGAACTGGCGCCTGTGGAGATCAAATCGATTTTGCCTGAACCAGCAAATTTCGCACGTTGCACCAGAGCATCAATAACAGCCCATCCTTTTACGGTCCAAGTGACAAAGTGTAGAACAGTCGTTTTTCAACGCGTTTTTTTAACAGACTTTCTCATTTTTGGAATGCCTTACCTTCAAAACTTTAAGATCAACGTGAATAAATTCCTCAAAGAAATTTGGATAATACTTTCGAGCCCCTAGCTCCCTGGCTAGCATGGTATCTTCGGATATTCAGAGACGTTGATCTATATTGGTTAACACTAAACATGCCTAATCTTGAATAAAAAAAAAAAATTCGTGAGGTGTTTGTCCTTGACGATTTCAAAAACTTTTGTTCTGTCATTTTTCTCGATTCGGCTGCTTTTTCGATCGGCAAGCTCCGAAAAATGCCGATTGACCGGGATCTTGTGAATTTTTGTTTCTTTCACTATTGGGGTTGGAAATTTGATTTAAAACACGAGTGACGAGGGTAGCCTTGTCCGATAAAAATTTGTCTACTATTGTCTAGTCCGACAACCCAAACACACCAAAATGTTAGTTGTCGGACTCAACAATAGTAGACATATTTGGATCGGACAAGCTTACCCTCGTGTTCTAAGACCCCCACAGTTAAAAAAAATGTGGTAGAAAATTTACAAAATCGCGGGCAATCGGCATTCTTCTGACCCAATTTGAGAAAATCGCAGAAGAGGGACAGGCGCCTCACGAAGTATAAAATATGTGGTAATCATCACATTAAATCGGCGTGGGCCTAGGGACTATTATTGTAATCCGGAGATCGGCCGAATGGTTATATTTTTAGTGCGGATAAGCCCTGCTCGGGCAGTTGTAGGTTTCGATTATTCAGGTTGTACTCAGGAGCTATATAGAACCGGTCTAATTAATATTTTGTACGAGTAAGATGGTGTTGACTCAACTCCCTCAATTTATTCATCTTATTCAATTTATTCGATTTATTCATATTCATATGTTACTACATCGTTACATATCAACACTTGAAAACTATTTTTAAGTTTTAATCCAACCCCAGACCAACGATTAAATAGAGGATTGAAATATTAATGTTAGTGAATAGTGAATACGTTTTTGCAGATTTCCAAAAATGTTCTAAATAACCCATATCTCTTATTTCAATCTCAATTTCCTCCTTTCCTGAATTCTCAATTCTTACTGTTGCTATTTTATATATGTAATTTTATTTTATTATTATTGTTGTTTTTTTCTGAACAATATTGGCTTCTTGAAAATATACTGAAAAAAAAATTTTTTTTTTGTGTGTTTGAATTTTTCGATTGAAAAAAAATAATAACAAAAAATTTAAATTTCAGTTTAACAACAACAAAATTATTTGAATTGTATTTGAAAATAATCGAATTCGATGGACAATTGGATAATGAATTATCTTAAATAACAACGACGACAACAAACTAAAAATAAAAAAATAAGAAAAAAAAAGACAACGAAAAAGATTTAAAATAAAAATAATCTATACATTGTTACCGCCCGCGTAGTACATACAAAAATATCAATATTCCAATATCTTCTTAAATTTTTGTTGCTTTGGTTTTTGTTCCA
Source organism: Diogma glabrata (assembly GCA_963693315.1). Classification (NCBI taxonomy): domain Eukaryota; kingdom Metazoa; phylum Arthropoda; class Insecta; order Diptera; family Cylindrotomidae; genus Diogma; species Diogma glabrata. Next base: position 139,953,104 of record OY856188.1, on the reverse strand, counting down.
TCATCATCTTCAATCCATATTTTGTTGTTGTTATTTTTTCAAGTGGTTATGTTATATGTCTTCTTATCTCATGTTTTACTTTAATTTTATATGCATTAAGTTTTTGTTGTTTTTATTTGTTTTAACGTTTAATATTCATAATATTATTTAGAATTTTTTTTCGGTTTTTGTAAAAATGTAATCAGGAATGCGCGACGGTGGTGAAATATGCGAACGATACGCGCGGAGACGGTGCATCCTCCAACAATAAACAAAATAAAAGGACAAAAAAAATGTATTTCGATCGGTGATTATATACAAATATAATAAAAATCAGAATAAGATGATGTTAAGAAAATGAGATGGAAAAAAGAGGAAAAAAATTACTTCAGATGACGATGGGAAAAAATACAAAAAATGAACTAAATATAGTTTACAATTTTATCAATTTTTATATGTTGCGAATAACAATCGATATGTTTGGATTGTTTATTTTTTATATATTTAGATTTTTTTTTCAAATGTGAGAAATTTTCGATCTTTATGGATTTTTTGGTTCAAAGAAAAGTAGTAAGCAGTTGCTTCGCATTTTATGGTAATATATTTTTGTGTAACCTAATAGAACCTATAAGTGCAACCTAATAGAAAAGAAATGTTCTCTTATCGACAATCCCTGAAATGTTAATGTGTTGGATGAAAAGATATGAAGTTAAATGTATATTGTTAGTAGAAATGATATTTTAGTAGGTATGCTTTCAAACATAAGTACCAAGTAATATCTATATTTTATGTATTATTGTTATGTATTTTGTGCAGCCGATACCGATGATAGAGAGTTTTTATTAATTCTATCAACTAAGGTCTAGATAATAGAATAATTATGTGGGAAATGTAATTGTGTTGAGTTAACTCAAAAGTCAAACGAGAGATTTTTATAGTCTTGCTAAGACTGCAACGTGAACATTAGGATTCTTGAGCTGTTAGAAGTTTCTTCAATCTAAACAAACTTTGTTGATATAAATATCTTTTATTTGCTTATCTATCGAATCCTGCAGTCATGTTTGAAAAGATATACAAATGATAGATCTAGCTAAAATTACTGATCAGCTCGATTCACTCCAATTATAAACACAACATTAATAACTTGTCTTTTACAACTTGTCGAAATTTAGGAAAATTTGATTTCAATTCAAATTTGTAAGCTCACCAAAAATATTGTAAATCGAAAAAAAATTTTTTATAAAAAACCGCACATTGTTTTTGAAGTTAAGAAGTTTTGTATAATTGATTAAATAATTTTGTAAAGAAAAAAGTTTTAATTACCAACTTTGGAACTAATAGATGGGATTTAGTAATAAAGTTAGATATTAAGCTAGTGTTTCAAAGCGGTTTAGGTATCAGAACAGACTAATTGGTTTAAGTATGTTCAGACTCTGTGAACGATAACAACAACTACATATATAATAATTTCTAAATGAAATAAACAAAACAGATTAACATTAATCGTCACAATCTCGAAAACGTTACTTTCTTACTATCATCCTATTTACGTTACAAAAAATAAATTAAATTACGAGAATCATGACACAAGCTATAAAAAAAAATCATTCAGATTATCATTTCCAAAATCTTCAACCACTATCACTTCATTTTCGGTTTTTATAATCTTTTCTTCCATTTTTTTCATTTTGTAAATAATTTTTGTTTTATTCTTAACTTTTTTTAAAGATAAATTTTTTCCTTTTATTTCTGTCGATCGACAGCTCACGATCAACAAATTTGTGTTGTGGATGATCAGTTTTTGTTTTGTTTGTGTTACGATATTTTATGTGTTAATAATGAAACTAAATTAAAAAGTGATATTTCCACGTGTTTGAAGTCGGAAGATCAGTTTCAAGAATATTCCGCACCAGACGTTGTAGGTTTCAAATAATAGGCAACCACTTTTTATTATAGATTAATATTAGTACATCTAATACAATGCACATCTAATGCGCTATAATATCCAGATTTAGTTTTCTTCCTCCAAACGTTTCCTCCAAATGTTTTTTGGTGCTTTTCTTTGTTGAAGCACTGTTGCGTTGTATATTATTGGAATGGTTAAAATCGCCAAAATCTGAATATATTTTGAATTAAATTCATTTATACAGTTTCCACTAATTATTAAAAACGTAAATCTTTTTCATTTCCAAACCTCTTACCTTACATAACATTTATTTTGTTTCCTGAATAAAAAAAAAGTGTAGACATATAATAGGATTTACAATATGCGGTAGTCACAACAACATGCAAAAACATTTTAACCCAGGTTTCACAACAACATTCGTTTTGAGATGTTAATGGAAGCAGACATTTTTATTTTGTGCTTTTGGTTTTATTTTTAAAAATATGGATAGTTGTAAAGAATAAATCAGACACTGAAAAAAATGTTACAAAATAAAATAAAATTGTTCGTAGTATTAATAAACAGCAATTAATAAACTACTTTTCCTACGCCCGATAGTGAAAGTATGCTTTTCAAGCTGTCAGTTGATGGTTGAAAGCTTGTATTTGCCACTCGCCGAGCTGAAAGTATATTTATACATACAGAAAAAAAATTATTTATTATGAATAATATTAAACGTTATTGGACAGTTTTGACAATTTTCAATTTTAATTCCTGAATCTATTTTGTTACTAGCTAACGTACTTGTAACGCTATGGTTATTACTGATAATATCCGGTTGCAGCTTTTTTCCAAGAATTTAATGAGATAATGAATTAGACTTCCAACCGCCATAACGTTTTAGACAAGTTATCTCGGCCCCGAATCTACTAGTAAAGTTGCCGAGGATCTTCGAAAGCAGTGACCAGTGTATAAAGCGGAATCAGGCAAATTTATATATTCTGCTAAACGTTTTGGCATGTTTCCAAATGCGTTCATTCCTGTGTTGTGTTCGCATGTGTTCGCAATTCAAAAAAATCACCTCGTCGTCGAGTTTAACGGGCTGTGGGATACATATTTGCTTTGCAAACTTTAAATTAAATAAACACAAAAACAAGGAATGAACCTTAATATAATTTTAACATTGAAACCTGCAGTTTACCAACTTTTATTGCTATCATAGAATAATCTATAAATTTGTAATACAAATAATTATAATCATTAATTCTTTAGCTCTCGATAAATGAGCACATACATATGGATCTAGTCGGACCATTACCACCGTCAAATAATTTTACATATGTCTTAACAATAATTGACAGATTTACTCGATGGCCGGAAGCCATTCCTTTGGTAAACATGAAGACAACAACAGTGGTAAATGCATTCATCGACCAGTATATCTCAAGATTCGGTGTACCGAGCGAGATAACGACCGATCAAGGCGGTCAATTTGAAAGTAACCTGTTTCACGAGCTTAACAATTTGTTAGGTTCACACAGAATACGAACAACGACGTATCACCCACAGTCCAACGGTATGGTGGAAAGATTCCATCGTACTTTAAAAGCCGCATTGTATGCTAGAGAAAACACCCTGCACTGGAGCTCTGAGCTTCCACTAATACTCCTTGGGATAAGAACATCGGTCAAAACTGACCTCGGGTGTACTCCAGCCGATCTTGTCTACGGACAATCACTAAAGGTCCCTGGAGAATTACTAATACACCCATCCTCTGCGCAATCGATAGATCCAACTTCACTGGTAGATCGTTTAAGACAATCGATGCGCAACGTCGTACCCCGAAATACCCGAAGTCTCCCTCAAAAGCACATTTTCATTCCAAAGGACTTACATGATACAGACTATGTTTTTGTAAGAGTGGACAAAGTTAAAACTGGTTTAACTCCACCATACGAGGGACCATACAAAGTAGTGAAAAGACTTCGGAAGTATTTCGTTTTGAATATAAAAGGTAAAAGTATATCCATCTCTGTAGATAGACTTAAACCAGCCCATATGACTGATTCTCTACACAACAGGGAAACGAAGACGAAACCAATTCTCACCAAAAAAGTTACATTTTTTTAACACAAATTAATTACTGCAGAGGGAGTGATGTGGGATACATATTTGCTTTGCAAACTTTAAATTAAATAAACACAAAAACAAGGAATGAACCTTAATATAATTTTAACATTGAAACCAGTTTACCAACTTTTATTGCTATCATAGAATAATCTATAAATTTGTAATACAAATAATTATAATCATTAATTCTTTAGCTCTCGATAAATGAGCACATTAACTATTGTATTCCATAAATTGAAAACAAATATATTTGCTAATAAAATTATTTATATTGTTTGAAATGTTAATTGCCGTGCCACAAATAATAAGTGATAAGTTGTAATAACTTATAAGTGTTCTGAATCCAACGGGGCCAATAGGGCAAAGAGCCGTACATATTTACGGTAAAAGCTCAAATAATCGAGATCTCGTTCTCCGCCGTTTGATACAATAAATGTACGCTGAGCTGCGGTTTTGGTATTGGGGATTTTTACTATTAGGATAGTTCCATTGTCTTCTATGTCATCTATTGTCATTTTAGTTAGTTCGTCCCGACGACAAGCTCCAGAAATACCAAACACTAAAGCAACCTAAAATTTGCAGAATAATTTATAATATTTTATCTTATTTATAAATATATTACCTTTAACATCAAGTAAGATTTATCAGGAGCATCTAACAGAAACCTATTGATTTCTTCTCTTTTGAGGATCTTTGATTTTTTGGGTTTATAACCTTTTTTTAGAAAGACAATCAATCGGTTAAATTTTGAAATGTCAATATTATGTTTGGTGGATATAGTGGTTTTGAGCATCGAATATATAGACCACGCCGTTGATGATTTCTTAGTCTTGACAATTTCGGATATATAAGCAAGCATGACATTTTCTGAATAAGATGATCCAACTTTATTCATTTTGCACCATTTAACAAACAAGTCATATTCTATTTCATACCTTTTTTTTTGATTTTTCTGGTAATAAATTTAAATTTACAAAATTTAATTTACAATTAAAATACAAAATACAATTTACAATTTAAATGTCTACGATGTGTGGCGGAGTGGAATCTATTTCATTTTCATAACTGCTATCCATGGTTTAGATAAATTTTATTATATTGCGAATTTACGTGTTTACTATTTATACAATATTTTTTGATAAAACTAAATGGAACGCAAAATTTCCTTAGAAACGATGTAGCAAGGCTAATATGATAGAAATAAAAATAATTCTGTACAGAGATTGAATGTAAATCTTTATCTAGGTTTTGATCAATTCGAAGCGGGCGGAGGAAAAATAGTATGCATGCTTCAAGCGTAAAGTGACTTTTCTGCTCGGAGGCGAAATTTACAGCGCGAGCCGTAGGCGAGACAAAAGATTCGCTTTCCGCTTTAAATATGCAATATACTATTTCGTTGGATCGATAAACTATTTTTTAATAAAATGAATGCATTCGTAATATTAACAAATTGTTTATTGAACCAACGGTATTGTTTATTTGACCAACGATATTGTTTATTGAGCCAACGAAAGAAGATCAATAATCACTGTTTAACGAACAATTTTATTGGACGTTTGTCAGTGTTTATGATATACAAATAGTGAATAATAAAATATAAAAGGCCAATATTTCATTAGATGGAGGAAATTCAATTAAAATAAGAGATAGAGAAATAAGAGAAGTAAGATAAAAGCAAATTTGTTAGAAATTTACAGCAATAAATCTCAAGTTGGTTTGCCGATAACCAAGGTAATGGCATATTCCTTAATCATGTGACGTATTGTCTTGTTTGTTTAATGATTAAAGTAGTAGCCTGCCATCATCAAGGAATATGCCTTAACAAAGATTGAGAATGCTTACGTTAACTGAATATAATTCATCCACCAGCACCGCTAAGATATCACCTTGGAGTGACATCTCACTGCCATCGCCAGTGTTTGGTATGTTCCCCCATCGTTAGCTCTACTATTGCATCACTAGTGCTGTTATATTATTTAAACTTTTAATTTAACCCTATAGCTTTGGTGATAATTTTTTACTATTTTCGAATAATCACAATAACTGACAATTCAATTTTTTCAATCGAAATGAATACTAATGAATTTTTCAGCTTAACATTTGTTACTGTAATTCAAATTGGACCGTTAATCCTGTGTTAAAATGTATAGCTACCGATATTGTGTTTTTTTATATGGCTAAACCTTTGAACGAACGATATGTCTGCGATAGGCAATAAAATATTCAACAAAATTTGTACTAAATTGTTCCGAAATGTTTTCGTGACCTTAAGTTTTTTAAGCTCTTGAAAACTGATGAGTTTCTAAATTAAATATTTGTGTTCTGATTTTTTGATGGCGTTGTTTGTACATTTGATCTCAGGAGACGACGTTGATTTATTTATCCTGTTTGTTTGTTATGCAAAAAATTTAGAATTTGTGATAATGTCGTTAACGTATTAGTGAAATGACAAAACGTAAACTGAAAGTTCTACCACACCTTCATAGTAAGTTACCGTTTGCCGTTTAATCCAAAACGAATAAGCTAACAGATATCAGATAAAAAATCTTATACAAAAAGATCATCTAAGATCATAACTTTAATTTTATTCTAAGCTAAACTAAAACAAAAAAAATGGTTAATTTTTTCTTCAAATTAAATTAAATTAACCGTGACAATACATTGTAATAGTAGTAAATTAGGTTTATGTTTTGGTAGCTACATATAAACGTGGATAATTCGATAAGTTCTTAGCACAGATCTAATAAAATTGTATGATTAAGCTTAAAATTTAATAATTTAATAACGAATATATCTTTGAATAATTAACAGTGAAAGAGTGTTAGATATAATGTTTATAAATATCATGTATATTATATAATTTATACAAATAAATATGTCTAATTAGATATAGGCAACGGTTGATTACTTATCAACTCTGCCCGACAAAAATAGTTCACTTTTATTGTTTTGTTTTAAAATTAGAGGTATATATAATAAATATCGCCTGCTGGTTTAACTACCACTTAAACTATATTTTTATTTTTACTATTTTCGTGTAACTTGTGAATTTCCATAATGAAAAACGATACAGGACAAGACTTTTTGAAATAATAAAAATAAAAAATATAAAATATTGTCAAAAGTCGTGAGCAACTGTTTTTTTGTATTAAATTTTAGTTATAGTTTTGAGTTTTGTTACAAAAATTTCAAATCACGAATTTATTTAGAAGAGAACAAGAACTTCAATACTTTAACGTAGAAAATTCATTCAAAAATTATAAATTTGTTAAGTAAAATCTCTACTCTATGTTTTCTTAATAGAAACGAAACATGAAAAGTTATGTGACATGACTATCGAAAAAAATTTCTTTCAATCATTAATGTTAATTAATTATTTGTAATGATAAAGAAGCAATAAACAAAAACAATGAAACATGATGAGGTAATAACATAATTGAATTGTCAAATAAAAAAACAAACAAGTATGTATGAAGTGTGTTTTGGCTTTTATGTTCATTGAATTATAATTAGTAGGTGTTACACAAACAATATGAAGCTTTGTCACCTAGTTGAATCCTGATATATATAGACAATTTTTTCTTTTTTTTAGTATTTTACATATTTTTACTTTCAAGATTTCACTCCTTTGGATAGGAATTAAATGATCTCGGTCACACTATATAATCAATATCAATAAAAGCGAGAGAATGCTGGTGAGGTGGTGATACTATTTATTGATTATATACAAACAAAAATTGCACAAAATAATATAATGAGAGTAAATGTATGAAAAATATTGGTGATTCTGATGCATAGGATGACTTTACCACATCTCTGGAAGCAACATGTTCTAGATTTGTGGTGATCTTGAGCTTATTGATTGATTGGACTGTAGGACCAAGCACTAGGCGAGACTCCCGGATTACGGCCGGGCCACTTCCTACAGTCGTTTTACATATAACAATAGGTAAGGATAGGTAGGTAATTGTTAGTTAGGAGTGAACGACCCGGTTACAGACACCTGGCAAATCGTATCTAGCTACTACTGTTAGGAGACAATCACAAGGACAATCACTTATACATATAATCTGCAATCGCCAATCAGCAATCCCGTATCTAAAATTTCTCGCCTGCAATCTCCAGTCGGAAACCTGTTATTCATGTAATTTATTAGTATAATAGGATGATGACTAAATTGTAGTCCTCTGCACTCTCCAATCTGAATTCATGTTATTATATTTATGGTTAAAATTATTTATGGTTATTTATGGTTAAAAGTATTTATATTATGTACATATATATAAAAAACAAAAAAACCCCTTTGAAAATTGAGTGAATTTCATATAAAAAGTATTGGGATTGAATTGGATAAAAATATTATCTTTCACTTGATGTTTTTATTTGAAATGTATTTATTTAAATTTTATAAAACATTATTTTATATAATATAATTAACGCAAGAATGTTTTGAATTTTTCTTGAAACACAAGAATTAATTTAACAAAAACAATTAACCCTGCTCGTTGATATCGTTCAAAAATCTTATTGGATTTTATGGATAATGTTTGGATAAATAGAAAGAGATAAATCTATCACATAAAATTATGTCAACAAATGAAGTTTTAAACTGAATTTGAAATAATAACTAAATTTCGCTAGTTAAAGCTCTAAGTAGGTTTAAATTTTACACAAAATCGAATAGCACAATAACACCTTTATTTAGTTTTCTAGTAAAAATCAGAGTTAATAAATTTTACATTTAGGGAAGATTACATCTTGGTCGCCCACATCTTTCCATTTTTGAAAGCAATCTTACCTTAGAGTTTAGTTATTAAAACCAACACTTTAAAACTATTATATTAGATATAAAACTGATTATTACAATTAATGTTTTCACTACATTTAGTTATACTTATATATTTATCATTTAAGAGATTAATTTAGTTTAAAATTCACACTGTCACTTATAACAAGTGTTGATAAGACGACCATTCACCATTGTCATATATATATACACATATATACACATGCACATACATACACATACACACATATATACACGTACATACACACATATATACACATGTACTCACATATATATACATATATACATACAAATACACATACATGTACACATACATACATACATATATACACACTACACACATATACGCAAACATACATATACATATACATACATACATACATACATACATATACACACATACACATATATATACACACATATATATATATATATATATATATATATATATATATATATATATATATATATATATATATATATATATATATATATATATATATATATATATATATATATATATATATATATATATATATATCCATACACACACATATGTACATATATACATACATACACACATATACACACATACACACATATATACATACACATACATATACATATACATATATACATACACATACACATACACATACACATACACATACATACACATACATACACATACATACTCATACATACACATACATACACATACATACACATGTATACACATACATACATATACACACATACATACACATATATACGCACATACATATATACCTATATATATTACATATATTTATTAACAGCAAACATACATATTAAGAAGTTTTCACCTTATGTCCAACATACTAATTTATATGGTATTGTTATATAAACATACATACATACATATATATACATACATATATATATATATATATATATATATATATATATATATATATATATATATATATATATACATACATATACATATATACATACACACATATACATACATACACACGCACACATACATACATACATACATATCCATACACATATATATACACACACATATACACATATATACATACATATATATACATACACATACACATACATATACATAATCACATACATACATACATGCATACATACACACATACATACACATATGTACATATATTGATAATTCATATAAATATGTTATATATATTTTGATAATTCAAATATGGAATATATGTATAAAATTTGTTTGAACGATATCTTTAATACTTTAGACGTATTTTTAGACTTCCTTTCATTTATTCCAAATTACATAAAATTGATAGAAATACGAAAGATGTTTTAAGAAAGTTATATATAAACATTAAAAACTAGTTTCAATGTTTATATATACCTTTTGTATTATATTCTGTAGCTGTAAATCAAAGAAAGTTAATTAATTCGAAGTTCTATTTTCATTAAATTTATTAAAACTATATTAAATTAATGCCAAATCTCAGCTAATCTCATATATATATATATGAAAATTCAATTATTTCGAATAGCGAACCTAAGATATCAAACCATCAGTTTTTTTTAAGAAACAAAAATGTTATCAATGTTTTTTAAGAATAATATTTGACACGCCATGACACCTTTTCAAGTTGACGAAATTTGTATCTTTATTTCTAATAAATCTGCATTTTCATTAATTATATTATGAAATTTAAACTAAAATACTCCATTTTATTTACATTCATTTATTCCTGGTAATGGCATTTTGATAAATTTTTTTTATTTTCTCTAAATCAACAAACAAAATTTTTTTTTTAATCAAAACAAGAAACACGAAATTCCAATTGGAGATGTTTATGTATATTCTCGAAATACTACAACAAAATTGACATTTGTTTTTTTTTTTAATGTAAGAGTGTCCTCTTACATAATTATACCCAACTATAAGAGTCGATGGAAATTTTCATCATATAATTAAACCATTTAATTAACTTTTTAATTCAAAAATTACTCTTTTAAATATACCGTTTTCTTTAAAAGTATCAAATTTACTATTTAATTATCCCAAAATTAATATTTTACAACATTAACAAATAATATAACCTTCTATTTTTCTGCTTCTAACCAAAATTTTAAATTTTTTTGACTATAAATATAGTTTTGATTAGTTTGACTGTGAAAATTGAAAATTTAAAATTGTTAATATCTCGAAATGTCAAAAATACAAGTTACCACTTCTGTGCTTAGCACGGCAGCACACTAACCTTTTTCATAATTTTTACCATAATCACTTCATTATTGTGTGCATAAAGACACCGAAAAAAATTCAAAAACTTTGAAAAAACTGAAACGTGATTTTTTCGTGAAGCGCTCATGTACCAAATTTCATCCAACTTGACTATCAAGTACAGACGTTATTGTGCTTAAAAAGCGGTTGGTCAGATATCGCCCAAAAACTAATCAGCTCCTTTCCATACATATTTGCATCTTTTGTCGATATGTGACTGAAGGGATACACAGGGGATATGTACTAAAGTAGGGATACATACTTTAAAAAATTTGAAAACAACTTTTTTACCGAAAGTGAGGAACGTACGTAGGAATCGTACGCAGAAATATTTGAAACTATACGAACATTTTATATACCGAAACTCAATAAGATTGAAATCCAGGATTGGAAGTTATTGAAGATTTAAACTTACAGCTAGGTGTTTGAGCGACTCCCTCCATTTTGTCCAATTTTAAAATGAATCAAAATCATTCATTTTCAAGTTAACCTGAATCACATACCAAAGTTCATTGACATCCTATGCGTTTATGTCAGTTCCATCCATCCATGGGATGGCTTTCTGACTGTTTGAAGTGGAGAAAATACTCAACACTAAACAGCGTTTACATCTGTTTTCTTTCCTCGATTAACTCCGAATCTATTTGTCGAAAATCTTAAAATGTATTTGGAATGATAGAAAAATTAGTAATTTTTTAATGAAAAATATATAAAGGTGTCATATACTTAGGGCCGTAGAGAGAAAAACCGGCCCGGGAAGAAATGAATTACGGGCCCTCTTTACATTTATGTTATTTTATTAACCTATTAAATTATAAAACATATCACAAAAATTAACTGTTGTATTTGTTTGAAAACAATTTTACAAGAATTTTAAATATAGGCAAGTTCATTTTTCTTAAATAAAATGTTTTGTGTAGTAGGAATTACAATATGTGTCACAACAACACATAAAAACCTTTTAAGACCAAGGTCCCACAACAACATGCGTTCTAAGATGTTGATGAACGCAAATCTTTGGTATTCTGTATTTTTATACTTTTTTTTGAAGAATGAATAACTAAACACATATAAAATATGATATAGGCCAATATTTCGTGATAGGATAGCGAGAATAAAAATAAAATAAGAGATAAATAGCAAATTTTATTTAAAATTTTGCAGCTACAAAACAAAAATGGTGTTGCCAATAATCCAGCTACACTGTTTTGTTGCTGTTGCTGAGAAGCTGAAACTAAAGTTCCAATTTAGAAAACATTTACTAAGTCGTGTAAAGCGCGAATGGTTTATGTTAATTGTTTTGTTTTTGTGAGAGAAAAATAAATATTTATCATGGGCTGGGCGGTGCTCAAAAACCAGTCCCTAATACAAGTGGTCAAAGCAGGATTAATTTACGTTGTCCTTTCAGGTCCTCCATAAATCAATTATTTTAAATTTCATCTCAATACTTTGATTTTTTGGTTACTGTTAATTTGTTCAAAATCGTACTTTGCAAAATTGTCCGCGTTTTATCCTTTCCTTATATTTGTAATAACATATGTGGCATCTATTATATGACCGATCTTTGAAAAGAAAAATTTCTTATTTAAACCTTGAAGCCTTTAGTTTAAACCTAAATGAAATAATCGTGTATTTTATTAATGGTAAGAATTTAGTGGAAGATCAAATCCACATATACTTTAGTTTTGGTTAAAAATAGTTTTTTGTCTATATAGTAGATTGCCAATAATCCAGCTACAGTGTTTTGTTGCTGTTGCTGTGAAGATGAAACTAAAGTTTCAATTTAGAAAACATTTACTAAGTCGTGTAATATATTCTCCATTTTAGAAATACAAAGCGCGAATGGTTTGTGGTAATTGTTTTGTGAGAGAAAAATAAATATTTATCATGGGTAGTGCTAAAAAACCAGTGGCTAATACAAGTGGTCAAAACAGGACTAATTCACGTTATCTTTTCAGGTCCTCCATAAAACAATTATTAAAACTTTCATCTCAATACTTTGATTTTTTGGTTACTGATAATTTTTTCAAAATCGTGCTTTGCAAAATTGACCGCTTTTTATCCTTTCCTTATATTTTGTAATAACATATGACCGATCTTTGAAAAGAAAAACTTCCTATTTAAACCTTGAAGCCTTTAAAAAACCTAAATTAAATAATCCTGTATTTTATTAATGGTAAGAATTTAGTGGAAGATCGAATCCACACATACTTTAGTTTTGGTTAAAAATAGTTTTTTGTCTATATAATATTTTCATTTTGGTCGGAGACCGGGCCCTTTTAAAAAGCCAGGCCTGGGGGGGAACCCCCCCCCTTCTCTCTTGTCGGACCTGCATACTCATAATTATGTTTTTGAAGGGGGTGGAAATGAGAAAGGGTAAAACACTGTTTAAAACCTGGTCAAGTCGAGTGTCATTTAAAAGAGCACTTGATTTTAGAAACAAAGCAATTTTTGGGATTTTTTTAAAGCCAGGGTTTTTAATTATGGTCAAAAAAGTACAATTAAAAATTCGAAACACCAATCACATTAATTAAATCCTCAATTAATTTAAAATTTATTCCAGTTAGCAAATGTGTTGCATTTAAAAGTCTCGAAGCTTTTTATTTGTTTTTTTTGCGTAACAAATTTTTGTAGCATTTGGTCCCTGAATGCCATCGATTTCTTACATCCAATTCCAAACTAACTTCATACTGCTTTTGTGCGCAGCTTTTGTTGTAAAATGTCGCTTCACTTTTTCTATAAAAAAAACCGGAAGTTGGGAAGCAGAACTGTTGTGAACCGTACTAAATGCTCATGTACCAAGTTTCATCCAATTCGATTATCAGGTACAGATGTTATTGAGCTTTCAAAAAAACAGGTACTCGGGACACCCCACCACTTTGTTCACTATCGCTCAAAAACTAATCAGTTCCTTGCCATACATTGTTGCATCTTTTTCCAAAGTGTCATCAAAATTTATTCACGAACGAATGCTGTGTGCTCCCAACAAACTTTGAAAAAATTGTGACACAGTAAACAGGTCTTCGGGAGGCCCCCCGCCACTTATCCGAATATTGTCCAAAAACTAATCAGTTCTTTGTTATTTAAGTCTCCATCTTTTTTCAAAGTGTCATTAAAATAAATTAATGAGTGAAGTCTGTATGCTCCCAACAAACTTAAAAAACAAAGTATGAAAAGTCAGCATTTGTATGGTAGACGCCCCGCCACTTCGATCAATGTGTCCCAAAAGTAGTGTGCATAAAGACACTGAAAAATCTTCAAAAAAGTTCAAAAAAAATTTTTTACCGGAAGTGAAAAACCGGAAGTTGGGATTCAGAACTATTGTGAATCGTACTAAGCACTCATGTATAGGGCATGGTTAGATTAATCGATTATTCGATTAATTGATCATTTCGCAAATTGTTCGATTAATCGAACAAAAAAATTATTAATCGATTAATCTAAATTTACGAAAATGTTTAAATTTTACAAATTTATTTAACGAATTTTGTACCGAATTGTAAAAAGGTTTATTGTCTAAAGATGTAATCTCTTTTTCTTACAAATTACTTTTTTAGTTGTTATGGGTATAACACAAAATATATTAATGACAAAGTTTGATCCCCATGCAACAACCTTTACTTTTCCTTAAGTAATATTTTTATTATTAATCCAACCAGTAAACTACGGTTTGGAGTATATTCAACTCCATTACTTTCCATTCTGAAGGATACAGCTTGTTTCTTATTATTTTCAATTAGTATACAGTATATTTTTAAACACATAATTTTGCAAGGTCTGAAAATTTCACTGACAGAGAGAGAGAAATAGAGATCCTATGGTAACACATAGAGCAAAAATTTCACTCTTATGGAAAAAAGACCTACTTTACGCCCTTAATACATATATAGCTATTAAAATTTTGTTTATTCTTATGCCATTGTAAAAGTTGAACTTTGTTTAAAAAAAATTGTTTTTGTTTATTCTTATGCCATTGTAAAAGTTGAACTTTGTTTAAAAAAATTTAATAAAAATATTAGAATTAGTGAAAATTTTATTTAATCGATTAATCAATTAATCGGTGTTAAAATTTTCATATTAATCGTTAATCGATATTTAGCCCCGATCGATTAATCGACCATGCCCTACTCATGTACCAAGTTTCATAAAATTCAATTATCAGGTACAGAAGTTATAGAGCTTTCAAAAATACAGGTGCTCCAGGGACCCCACTCCATTTTGTTCACTATCGCTCAAAAACTAATCGCTTAAAAACTAATCCGTCATACATGTTTGCATCTTTTTCCAATGCGTTATCAAAATTCATTCACGAATGAATGTTTTATGCTCCCAACAAACATAAAAAACATTGTGGAAAAAACCACCTGTTGTATGGTTTACCCCCAAACCCTTTATCCAATGTACTCCAAAAGCTCATGTTATTTAAAAGATTTTACCAAAGTTTCATGAAAATCGATCGGTAATTACAGTAAGGATAAGGTAACTACAGTAGGGATAAACACCTGAAAGAAAACTTTTTAACCGGAAGTGACAAACCGGAAGATGGTATGCAGAAATATTGGAAACTGTACTAAAACCTTATATACTAAGTTTCAATAAGATCATAAGCCGGGATCAGAAGTTATTCAAGATTTAAACTTAGAGGTGTTTGGGAGACCCCCCACTATTTTGTCCCAATTTGAAATGAATCCAGATCTTCCATTTTCAAGTAAACCTGTATCATTTGCCACGGTTTCATCAAGATCCTATGCAGAAAACTTACTCACTCACGCACCCACCCAAACACAATTTAAAATTGTAGTGAAGTAGAAATATTGCGACGCTGATGCATAGGCTGACTTCACCACAGCTTTGAAAACATAGCGTTCTGGATATATAATGAGCTAATATCCATCAAATACTTTAATTAAAAGCTAACCAATGTTATAGATTTCGCGTAGTTCTAATTATAAAAATATTAAAGAAAGCAGTAGTATCCCAACAAACATAAATTCTGTTGTACGAGAAAAAGTAAAAATAATTTAACCGGAAGTGGCAAACAGGAAGTTGGAATGTAGTGATGAGACTAAAATGTCTCATACACTATTAATTTTAATAAATAAAAGAAAGTAGTTTTCATTAACACTGATTTGATTTATTAGGCAAGCACTTTTATATATGTATATATTTTACATTAAAACCAATTGTATAAAAATGATTAACTCGATTTAATATTATATATTCGATCCGATCGTATGCTCGACGCGATTAAGATTAATTTTATTATTTTAATACTAATTATACAAGGTATGATTTTTGGTTGCAAAAATTAATTTGACTTCCGTTAGTGCATTTATTACATTTGATTTCGCCGAGTGTTGTTGTTGTGATTTTGTTTTTATTTGCCGAGTGTTGCCACCACATATACTCCCCCACCAGATCAAAAATTATGTATTTTGGATCGATTATTTAAAATGGACATGCTTTTTAGTTTTGTGTGTGCTAACTTTGTCTGCTGACAAGATGCTGTAGGCTGGTTTTAATCTGTCGATGCCAATCGTTGTGTTCTTTTCGTGAATGTTCACGACGAAAAATTTACGCAGTTTGCGTACAACTGGAAACGGCCCTTCGTAAGGTGTACTAAGGGGTCCTTTTACTTTGTCCACTCGAACAAAAACGTGTGTGCAGTTGTTGAGATCTTTCGGGATGAAGATGTCGTTCTGATTGGGTAGCCTAGGAGAAGTAGGAATCAGAGTCTGCATATTGTTTCGCAATTTCTTAATAAACTCAGAAGTATCGGAATTGTTGGCTGTTGGAGAGTCGACAAAGAATTCGCCGGGGACTTTAAGAGTTTGACCATATACTAATTCTGCAGGTGTGCAGTTGAGGTCTTCCTTGAAAGAGGTTCTTATGCCAAGTAATACTATTGGGAGTTCTGTGCTCCAATGAACGGTATTGCATCTCGCTTTAAGAGATGCTTTAAGTTGACGGTGGAAGCGTTCGACAAGACCGTTTGCTTTTGGATTGTAAGCAGTTGTGCGGATTCGATGAGATCCTAGAAGCTTAGTGAGCTCTGTGAACAGATTGGATTCGAATTGCCCGCCACGATCTGTCGTTATGACCGAAGGAATACCAAACCTAGAGATGTATTCCTGTAAAAGTGTTGAAGCAATGGTACTTGCTGTCATGTCTTTTATGGGGTATGCTTCAGGCCAACGTGTGAAGCGGTCTACTGATGTTAGTATGTAACTGTACCCGTTTGATTGTGGTAATGGTCCAACGATGTCAAGGTGGATATGGTCAAATCTGAAATGTGGTAACTCAAATTTACCAATCGGAGATTTTGTGTGCCTGTGGACTTTTGATCGTTGACACGATTCACATGATTTCGCCCATATCCCTGTGTCTACATTCATTCGTGGCCAAAAATACTTCGAAGTAATTAATTTTCGCGTTGCACGTATGCCAGAAAGTGATAAACCATGCAAGTTATCGAAAATCGTTTTTCTGATGCTGTGTGGGACGTATGGTCGATTATAACCAGAAGATGTCTCGCACCAGATGTTGTCGTTGCTGCCTGATGATTGTATGAACCTAAGTTTAACTTTTGATGATCTTGACGGTTTGTCAGGATCAATCAATTTCTTAAGTTCATCGTCCTCCTGTTGCAATTTCGGTAGATCTTTCAGGTTGAAAGTAGAAGTGTAGATTTCTGTTGAAGATTCTTCACCAGAACGTGATAAGCAATCACTGACGACGTTGTCTTTACCTTTGATGTGTCGTATGTCTGTGGTGAACTGTGCGATGAAATCTAGATGACGTAGTTGTCGTGGACTTCTTAAAGTTTTGGAGAAAATTGCAGTGATCAGAGGCTTGTGATCAGTATAAACAGAGAAATTTTGACCTTCGACAAAATAGCGAAAATGTTTAATTGCGAGATAGATTGCTAATAGCTCTCTATCAAACGCAGAATATTTTGCTTCAGTAGGAGTGAGTTTCCTGGAGAAAAATGCAAGGGGCTCCCAACATCCATTGTTGTACTGTTGTAGTACAGCTCCGACTGCAGTGTTCGAAGCGTCTGATGTTATGTTGAACTGTGTGTTGTCCAACGGATGTGCTAAAAGAGTAGCGGCGGCAAGAGATTCTTTGACCTTAATGAACGACTCGTTACAGTCTTCTGGCCAAGAAAAATGGGATTTGTTCTTGCCTTTTTTAATCAATGATGCCAAATGGCCGTGAATAGGCGCTAACAATTCGGCTAAACGTGGTATGAAGCGGTGATAATAATTCACCATACCTACGAATTGCTATATTTGGCGGATTGATGTTGGAGCTTGGAAGTTGGAGATGGCAGTAACTCTATCTTTCGATGGGAGTATGCCATTTTCCGAAATACAGTGGCTCAAAAAATCAAGTGATTTTTGGCCGAAGATGCATTTTGAAGCTTTTATATTTATGCCATATTCAATTAGGCGAGTGAAAA
Source organism: Diogma glabrata (assembly GCA_963693315.1). Lineage (NCBI taxonomy): Eukaryota > Metazoa > Arthropoda > Insecta > Diptera > Cylindrotomidae > Diogma > Diogma glabrata. The sequence goes on along the minus strand of OY856188.1, from coordinate 139,934,560 downwards.
GTTTCTCCAAGTGCAGAAGATGTTCTGCCTCGGAGCGGCTAGCTATGAGGATATCATCTATATAGACGAAGACGAAATCCAGTTCCTTTGTTACTTCGTTGATGAAGCGCTGGAATGTCTGTGCTGAGTTGCGTAGACCGTAAGGCATACGAGTGAACTCGAACAATCCGAAAGGTGTAGTTATAGCCGTTTTGTGAATATCCTCATCTGCCATAGGTATCTGGTGATAAGCTCTTACCAGATCTATTTTGGAAAAAATTTTGCATCCTGCTAGTTGCAAGGAAAAATTTTGTATATTGGGGATGGGATATCTATCCGGAACAGTAGCAGCATTTAGCTGTCTGTAGTCTCCACAAGGTCGCCAGTCCTTGTCCTTTTTCTGAACCATGTGCAAAGGAGAGGAGACTGGAGAATTAGAAGGACGACAAATATCTAGTTCCACCATATGTTCAAATTCGGTCTTTGCAGCTTTGAGTTTCGTCGGGTCCAACCGTCTTGGATTAATGGATGGAAGTCTTCCATTAGTCACAATGTAATGCTTTACATTGTGCTTAATTGGGAGGCCATAGTTTGGTGCCTCGGTAAGTGACGAAAACTTTTTCAGGAGAGTGCCGAATTGATTGTCGACGCTGAAATGTTTAGGAGTAGGCGTATTACAATTAGTTATAATTGCGTTCACATGAAGAGATGTCTTCGAATCAATTAACTTCCTATTTTTCAGATCGACCAAAATGTCATATTTGGAGAGGAAATCAGCACCTATTATAGGCCTGTTAACATCTGCCAGTATGAAAGTGTGTGTGAACGTACGCCTAAGTCCGATGTTAAGTTTTAACAGCTTAGTACCATATGTTTGAATTGCTGTACCGTTAGCAGCAGTTAGCGTTTGGATGGGATCTTTAATGCCGTGTGGAAATGTAGAATGGGGTAATACTGAGACTTCAGCACCACTATCGATCAAAAACTGTAATAAGTTTTCATCGTCCCTAACAAATAGACGGCGTGAATTGTAGATCCCACTGTTAGCCGTAGTAACAGCGGGACTTAGTAGTTTCCCGAGTCCTTAGATTGCGAAGCTGTTGCATCCTGTTTGTATTTGCACGGTTGCGAACATTTACGTGCTTTATTGCCAAAATTTCGGTGATAGTAGCACAGATCTCGTGATCTAGAAGAAGATCGATGACGAGATCTGGAAGAGCGTCTAAAATTATTAAAATTCGCTCTTGAAGTGGATGGACGACTTCTGTAGCCTATGTCTTGACGTGACAATCGGTTACAGAGATCATCAAAACGTTTATTCAGCTGTTGTTCGAGTCGAGACTCGAGATTAGCAAGGTCGTAATCCCTATCACACGGCGTTGCCTTGCTACGGGATGTTGACTGCGTTGTTGCAGCAATTGATGAAGAAGCGGGTTGAGCAACTTCCCAGATTTTGTCGGCTATAGGAAGGATCTCAGAAATATCCTTGTCTGCCCAAGGGGCCACAGAAGATTTTAGAAGAGTTGGCAAGCGCTTAAGCCAAAGCTGTTTGAGGAGGTCATTATTGACCAATGATGAATCACCGGCTTCTGATTCAAGCTTGCGATAAAATTCTGAAGGACTTGAGTCTCCCATTTCTTGGAGACCTGACAGAAGTCTATCTAAGCGCTTAGCCGCACTAATAGAATGTCGTTCTAAAAGTGCCTTTTTTAAAAAATCATATTGATTTTGTGCTGTGGCGGATGCTTTAATTACGTTCATTATGTTTACTACAACATCTTGCGGCAGAGCAGAGAGTACTGCATTGAATTTATTTATATCTTTGCTTATTTTATTGCTTTTAAAAGTTGTTTCTGCAATAAGGAACCAGGCTTCAACCTGATCATGCCAAAAGGTTGGTAGTTTTATTCTAGTTATGTTAGCAATTCCTTTTTTGGAATCACTAGCGGTTGGATTTGTGTTATCTTTCTCGTCGAAGGATGACATTATTAAAAGAGATAACTACAGTCAAGCAATGAAACAAACAAGTCACTCAAAATATATCGAGTAATGTTATAAAAAAAATTTTTTATAAAAGATGTTCTTTATCTTCTGTACTGTGTCGTTTTCAAAAACACTGAATATCACCAAATCACAACAAAACAACACCGAATGTAAAAAATTAAATTTTAAATTATCTAAAATATTATACTTAATGTATATATATATATATATATATATATATATATATATATATATATATATATATATATATATATATATATATATATATATATATATATATATATATATATATATATATATATATATATATATATATATATTTTTGCGATACAACTTGTATTCAATAATTTGAACTATTATAATAGTATAGGATATACGAAAGGAGTATATGTATGATAGAGATGCACCACCAGGTCAAATAATCACAATCACTTTGCACTTTAAATAACCGAATTTCGTTTTCAATATTCAAAAAAATAATTATAATCAACCAACGAAAGCCATTACAATACAATGAAAATTAAATTTTATTATCAAAAAAAATTAAATATAAAGGATAATAAATATTTCTTCTAAAAAAATTAAAATTTTATGAATATGTAATGAGAAAAAAATATTTTAATATTTTTTTGAAAACCTTTTTGTATTTGACGAAATGTTTTTATATTTTTCTAAAATATATTTATATGAAATTTTTATAAATCGATCAAAAAAAATTAATTTAATAATTAGCAATTATAGTTTTATTTTGAAACAAAAGGTATTATAAACTATTATTTAAATTTAAGGTCGAGCAACGATATTTTTTTTTAAATTTATTATAATTTGTAATTTAAATATTTTCTTTATTTTTTTATATTATATTTAGAGAAAAAAATATTTGAGTATTTAAGGTTAATATAATAATATCGGTATCGACAAACCGTTTGCTGTTTTTTTATAAGATGATTGATGATATGTAGATTGTTGAGTTGTATATTTTGATGATGATATGTGGATTGTTGCGTTATAAATTTTGATGTAATTTAGAATATTGCGGTGCATGTGTATTTTTTTAGGTACATGATTGTTGTAGCCTCGCGTCCGAAGCTCCCACGTTGGGCTGTAATTGCCAGGACTGGTAGTAGTATGCTGTATTCTTGCGTAGTGAGAGACTACGATTTGTTGTGACTATGTTTAAACAACTATGTCACTTATATATGTATTTTTTTTATGAAACACGTTTTTTTTTTGGTTTATTTTATACTAGGTAATTTTACACGATATTTGTTCACTGTTTTTTTGTTTTAATCACTTGCGTCGGCGATTTGTAGATTAAGTGTACCGGCGTGCTTAATCAGTACAATACCACGCGTAATGGTCGTTTTGTTTTAACCGTACCGGCGTGTTATCACGTCGGGGTCACCACGTGATGAGACTAAAATGTCTCATACACTATTAATTTTAATAAATAAAAGAAAGTAGTTTTCATTAACACTGATTTGATTTATTAGGCAAGCACTTTTATATATGTATATATTTTACATTAAAACCAATTGTATAAAAATGATTAACTCGATTTAATATTATATATTCGATCCGATCGTATGCTCGACGCGATTAAGATTAATTTTATTATTTTAATACTAATTATACAAGGTATGATTTTTGGTTGCAAAAATTAATTTGACTTCCGTTAGTGCATTTATTACATTTGATTTCGCCGAGTGTTGTTGTTGTGATTTTGTTTTTATTTGCCGAGTGTTGCCACCACAGTAGAACTGTTGTGAACCGTACTAAATGTTATGTATCAAGTTTCACCTAGTTCGATTATCAGGTGATAATCTTTGATCAATGTGTCCCAAAAGATGATAATTATCTTCTCACACTAATTGGACCCTTTTCCATAAGTTCCATCATAATCACTTCATTCTTGTAGGCTGTGGTGTGCATAAAGACACTGAAAAAAATGGAAAAATTACAAAAAAAAATTTCTACCGGAAGTGAAAAACCGGAAGTTGGGCTGCAGAACTGTTGTAAACCGTACTAAATGCTTATATGCCAAGCTTCATCCAATTCGATTATCAGGTACAGAATACAGATGTTATTGAGCTTTTAAAAAAATAGGTACTCGGAACACCCCCCTTTGTTCACTATCGCTCAAAAACTTATCAGTTTCTTGCCATACATAGTTGCATCTTTTTCCAAAGTTTCATCAAAATTTATTCACGAACGAATGCTGTGTGCTCCCAACAAACTTTGAAAAAATTGTGACATAGTAAACAGGTGTTGGGGAGGCCCCCCGCCACTTATCCGAATATTGTCGAAAAACTAATCAGTTCTTTGTCATTTTAGTGTTCATTTTTTCAAAGTGTCATTAAAATAAATTAATGAATGAAGTCTGTATGCTCCCAACAAACTTTAAAAACAAAGTATGAAAAGTCAGCATTTGTATGGTAGACCCCCCGCTACTTTGATCAATGTGTCCCAAAAGATGATAATTATCTTCTCACACTAATTTAAACCTTTTCTATAAGTTTCATCATAATCACTTGATTATTGTAGGCTGTAGTGTGCATAAAGACACTGAAAAAACTTCAAAAAAGTACAAAAAAAATTTTTTACCGGAAGTGAAAAACCGGAAGTTTCTATGCAGAACTGTTGTGAACCATACTAAATGCTGATGTACCAAGTTTCATTTAATTCGATTATCATATACAGATGCTGTTGAGCTTTCTAAAAAAACAGGTGCTCCGTGGACCCCACTCCACTTTGGTCAATTGCTCAAAAACTAATCAGTTCTTTGTCATACATATTTGCATCTTTTTCCAAAGTGTCATCAAAATTTATTCACGAACGAATGTTTTATGCTCCCAACAAACATAAATTGGGTAAAAACCACCTGTTTTATGGTGGATCCCCAGCCCTTTATCCAATGTATTACAAAAGCTGATAAAATCTTTCTCATGATCATTGAAAGCTTCTACCAACGTTTCATGAAAGTCGATCGGTAATTGTAGGCTATAGTAGGGATAAACACTTGAAAAAAAAAACTTTTTAGCCGGATGTGACAAACTGAAAGTTGGTATGCAGAAATATTGGAAACTGTAAATATACCAAGTTTAAATAAGATCATAAGCCGTGATTAGAAGTTATTTAAGATTTAAACTTAGAGGTGTTCGGGAGACCCCCCGCCATTTCGTCCAAATTCAAAATGAATTCAGATCTTCTATTTTCAAGTGAACCTGTATCGCTTGCCAAATTTTCATCAAGATCCTATGCAAAAATGTCACCCACACTCCCACACATCCACACACCCACCCACGCACATACAGACGTACACCAAAATTGCATTGGCTATTTAGATAGAGGATGGTCCAAAACAAAAGAAAAAACAAAATTTGGGGTGTGTAAGATTTTTTTTTTCACGATAGATTGCATTACTTCACACAATTTAAAATTATGGTGAAGTAAAAATATCATGCTTTATTTATATGAACACGGATGTAGACTGTTAAGTTCATTATGCCAATATTCTTTGATACAGGCTACAAATTTCCTCGCTATTGTAATTTCTTCAATTCATTCAGTTGAATTGGTTGCGACTTATTTGCAGACCGCATTGTGGTAGATTTTCAAGAAAAGCTTTAAAAACACTTTTTGATCTGACCGGGATTTGAACCCGGACCTGCTCAATTTTGGTCAGCCTATCTAAATCACAAACCGAGATTTGGTAAGCCGGTTTGCGTTACGGTTTTTTGGTTTCAAAGCCTACGGTTTTCGGTTTTGGTTAACCGAACCAGAAATATTGCAATTTTCACATTTTTTGATTTATTGTGAATTATTATTTGTATTGTTAATATATTTTCCAATTTCATTTTTTTATTTATGGATAAGATTTTAATCAATGTAACTTTTTTTGTATCAGTTCGATCAATTTTCAATTGAAATTGATATTGACCTTTACGAGCGAAAGTTCAATTTCATGTACCGTGTGTATGGTGGTCTGGCAATATAAAGACATAGCAACACAACTTTTTGGCAATTATTTTTGATATTTTGTTCTTCTTCGTTCACGAAGCCTATGGCGATCGAGTTTTATTCGCACTAATGGCCGAATTTTTTAATCTTTGATTTTGTGTTTCTCATGAAGACGCAATTGTCAGATTTTCTTGTTAAAGTGTGTGATAAACCTAGTAAGATCAAAGAAAAAACAATTTTGTTTTCATTTTACTTATCTGACATTAAATTAATGAGTTAGATGATAACAAAACGTGATACACATCCCGACAAACATTGTGTACATGGTAAACGAGTCTATATACATCACATTCCATGCATATTTTTAGTTTAGTAATTTTTAAGTCTTTTGTTAAATATTCTAGTGTATATCCAAAATTAAGTTGAAGCTTAAAAGTATTTGAATGCTAACGTTATACATATGGTTTTAATTTGCCATTTTTAAATCATGAAAACATGTATACAAAATGTGCATAGAACATTCAGACATAAGTACAAAAATATTTGATGTATGACTTTTATGACTAGGATTTTCTAATACGTTATGAATCTTTCTTAGACTAATATTTTAAATGACGATTGCGGTCGTATTTTCAAGTTGTGATAAATAAAAATGTATGTGTTATTGCATTTGTAATAGAGGCGTCCATTCTGACGCCTTTTTTTAACGATACAATTTAAATGAAAAAAAATCAGCATTCAAAAAATTTAAATATTTGACTTAAACATATAAAACATAGTTAATTTAACATAATTTTCCTAATACTGTAGTAAAATAAATTTAAATTGTAGTAATCAGTAAGCCGACATGAAAAATGACAAACAAAAAGTATTAAATAAATATAATAATTTTTTTGAATCCATGGGTCCATAAGGGTTCAGGTCCATTGAGGTCCATAATGCCTCAGACATATGTTTTTCCCCGTTTTACTCGTCAATCGGTTTGTGCGGGTGGTCGGATTGTCGAGATTACTCACTGTCATAGTAATAGAATGCAAAGGGATTTCTTTGTGCGTACATCGTACACATGGAATGCTTAGCCCGAATCAATAGTCTCGAGGGCCTTCAATCCACAAAGATTTAAAAAAAGCGTCCACCTATACCTCAAGACGCATGTTGTTGGGGGACCTACGTCTTAAAAGGTATCTATGTGTTGTTGTGACACATTTTGTAATTCCTACTACACAACACTTCTTATTAAAAAAAAAAAAAATTATTTAAAGCGCACGTTTGTTTTTTGTGTATGTTTTGATTACCTTTTTTATTCACGCACAATTTCAGATGAAAATAAAATAAAATTCATCAATTTATTATTATGAAAGTCATATTATCTCATAAAAATTTAAATGCAACCAGTTATTTTAGAAAATGTCGAATTAATTTTTCATTCTCCATTTTGTTTATTCTTTGTTTGTTATTACATATTTTCATAAAATAAATTTCGTTTCGCTTTGTTTTTATTATTCGTTATTTACAGATCTATAATAATTTTGTCGGTTGTTTCTAAAGTATTTGAGAAATATATTAATTTTAATATTATGAGCTTTTTAGAGTCGTCAAAACTACTTAATGAAAGACAATACGGATTCGGTAAAGGAAGAGCGACGGGAGATTTACTTTCTTTTGTCACGCATATCTGGAAAAAGTCGCTTGAAAATCATGGTGAGACTTTCTGCGTTGCCCTTGATATTGCCAAAGATTTGAAGTATGGCATAACAATCCTATTTCAAAATTGAGATGCAACAGCTTAGATGAGCAACTTATTTCTTGGTTACAAAGCTATGTATCTAAGCTTAATTTTCGAGTTAATGTTGATGGTGTCTCATCAGACACATTTTCCACTAGTGCTAGTGTTCCTCGAGGTTCCGCTTTATCAACTACTCTTTTTCTTCTCTACATCAATGATTTTCTAGATTCAACACTTAATCCTATCCATAGTTTTGCTGATGATAGCACACTTCATGCGCTTCACGAAATGCCAAATTTTTGTGCAACATCAAATCTTAATGTCGCTAGATCAAACTTGATAGAGTCATTAAATATTGATTTAAAAACAATCTTAGATTGGCAAGTTGCAAACAGTGTTGAATTCAACTCAAGTAAAACTCAAGTTTGCCATTTTTCTAGGTTATCAACACCTAATCCGTTTTCACTAAAGTTTGATTTAAATGATTTTGAAGAGATGGATGGAATCTGTTAGACTTCTAGGAGTTGAGATTGAAAATAATATGAAATAGAATTTTCATATTTTTAGCCTAGCTAAGAACGCTGTTCAAAAATTAGGATTTTTGGGTCGTTGTCGTAAGGTTTTTAATAGCGAGCAGCTTCTTTTAATATATAATTATTTATTCGTCCCTGCATGGAATATTGTTCTCACATATGGGGTGGAACCTACATAAGTTGTTTGAAATGGCTTGATTCTATGCAGCGGAGAGCTGTTAAATTGATCGGCAACTTAAATCTTACTAGCGAGCTTGATTCCTTGCAACATAAAAGAGACATCGCTGATTTGACGGTATTTTACAAGCATATTTTTTTTTTAAATAAAAAGTGCAATGTTATAGGGTTTACAATATGTGTCATAACAATACATAAACACCTTTTAAGAGGTAGATCCTACAACAACTGGCGATTTAAAGTGTCGATGAGCGCTTTTTTTAAACATCTGCGGATTGAAATCACCTGAGACTATGAAGTCCGGCAAACCATTCGATTTGTACGCAGTGCGGACAAAAAGTCTTTCTGCGATATGCCAGTATGACAGCGTGGGTTCTCGATCTTTTAACTGGTTGCGCTAGCCGATTGCCAAGTGGAAGGTTTGTATTAATAAGTTTGAGGCATGATGCCGCTGATTTCATCTGAGCACTGTTGATGACGATATTTGTAAAAAACAACGAAGTCAGCAACAGTGCGACGGTGTTGTAGGGAATCAAGTTTTGATGTCAAATCTCGATTACCCACAATTCGTATTGCCCGCTTTTGAACAGAGTCCAAGAGGGCCAAGATGGAAACAGATAAAATACAATATTAATTTTGAATGTTATGTTCTGTTAATTCTTTTTAAATATCATTTACATTTGGTTATGGTTTTCTGGAAGCTCTAGGCAGAGCTATTATAGTGTAGTGTATGTATTGTCAATATTTTGACGTTCATGGTTGAAATTTTTATTTGCTTCATAGTTTAAACTTTCATTGGGAGTATATATTTGCCATAATTATAAAGTCGTGTACATATCGTATAAACCAAAGCAACTTTTTCTGGTTCAAAGAGCATAAGTGCTCTAAACACAAGAAAACCAGCTTCTTCAAAGCTAAAAACACATTCATTAAGCGCAATAAAAGCCAATAACCAATAGTTAAAAAACCATCCTATGCTGTCTTTCGAAAAATTTAACCAATATGGGTGCAAAATTAAGGGTACTTAATTCGAATAAAACTAACCAACGAAAATAAACGAAACGATCTTTTGACATTTCTTTCTCCTTTCAAAAATTCATACGCGTTTTTGTACAGTTTATTTGTTTATTAAACAAAAATTATGGATAACTTACAACTTTCAATTACATTTATTTGGTATATATTATAATATGGAATCAATTCACATAGATACATTTTAATGCGCACAGTAACGTTAATCCTTTTATTTTAGCACCAAACAACTCCTAATTTTTATCAGAGTAATTTTGTGTCATAAATGACACGTTTTAACTTTAAACGTTTTTTTATTACTTAATTCGTGCTTTTTTAAACTTAATTTATGTGTTTGGAAAATTGTTCAAGAAAAATTAAATATTTAGTTCTATTTTTTTTATCATTTTTTTAAGTTAGTTAAAGTTATTTTTTAAACGATCACGAACTTTAATTTTTTGAGTTACCTAACCTTTCTATCAGTTTTAAAAAATGGTTTAACTAACTCGAAGAATTTAATTTGTTTGTTTATTTACGATTATAAATAAAACGCTACAGTATTTAGAGTGTGTTTAGAAAATTAGTTAAATTTTTTATGGTAGTTTGATGTTATTAAAGTGTTTAAATTTAATGTTTTGTTTACAAGAAATTAAAAACTTATATGCTTGTTACAGTTATTTTTTCAATTTGTTGTATAATTGTTGACACATTTGAGTAACTTGCTTAAACCGTTTGATTGAAGATCTACAATGTATCTACTACAATGTTAAAATAATTATTTAAGGTTAGTAATGCTTTAATAGCAGAAATGTTCTGTTTTAATTATCTGATTATTGCTATTAACATAACGATTCATTTTTGTGGATGAGATAATTACAACTTTTTTTCTCAAAAGACTGCAGCGACGAACCTGTAGTGTTATTATAAGTTGAATAACTATTATTAAAAATAATATTGTTATCAAATTTTTAATTTATAATGTCATATTTAAAAGGAAGCTTAGGCAGTTAGCTTTTACAAAAAAAATCTTATCATTGAAATTAATTTATATTTCGAGATACGATGAATCTTCGCATTCGTTCAACTTATGTGCAGAAAGTCTATTTACGCATATTTTTATAACAACTAAAATATGTTATACCATCTTTCCTTGATTATTTAATTTGCCATCCAAGCTACTGACAATCAAAGATACTCTGTAACCCAATTACAGGAACGCTGGAGCATAGTTGTTTTGAGAAGAACTTGAGATTGGTGCTAGAGAAAATAATCTAGAAAAAGTTTTATCGATTACCAAGCATACGGAGGGCAGAAAAAAAAAATTCAGCTAACTGGTTTTAATACTTTATATTGAATATCAACTCAAACAAGAGCAAAATATTCTCTTCTTGGGTCACGGTATGGGACAGCTTACACTAACTTAATGTTTCTCAAGGCATTGATAAGACAGTCGTTAGCATAACACCCGGCATAATACCATTTATGTTTGCAATTATATTTTTCATCAATGGATTTAATTGTTTAGAAATATTTAGAAATATATTTTAATTATTAATTATTTAGAAATATTTTCATTAATTTTTTTAATGATTTTAATGATTTTAATGATTTTAATGAAACAATTAATGAAAATATTTCTTGATAATTTATTATAAGAACAAAATAAAAATACATAGATAAAAAAAGTAATTGCAAACAACCTGGATCTAATAAATCACACAATTAATGTCAAATCAAATTATAATTTTAAATTATTAGATAAAGAAATATATATTTATTTCATACAAAACAAAAACAAAATCATATGTTTGATTGTAATAAATTAACTTTTCATATTGATTATTGCTTATGTTATGTATAGGATGAAAACAAAAACAATTTTTTTCATTTATCTCTACTTTGTTTATTTAGTTTTATGTCTCAAATAAAAGATTATCTCTTCTATTATTTACCAAAATATAATAACTTCCGGCTATTTTGTTTCTTTTATATATGAGTGGTATCTTAAAAATAATAATGAACGTTTTCTTTAATGAATATTCAATTAAGTTGTGAGAGCAAGAATGTGAAATATTGCGGAGGTGGAACTAAAAATGTAGAGTAAAAATATATGAGTTTGAAAGGAGTTATATAGTTGAACGGCGAAAGTGAATTTGGGTTTTATATTCGCGATTGAGAATAAAGGGTTAATAAGGATATATATGGATAGCTTTACAAATATATACAAGTATTGTTTGAAGTTCAATATATGTCAGAGTATATTTTTATTATTTATGTTGGGTTTTAAGGTCACTGTTTATTCAAAAGGATTTTTAATGTTTTATTTTTTGTACTGTGAAAAGTCCTAAATGCCAATAGAAAGCAGCCCGTTGACATAAGGTTTAATCAAATAAAAGAAAGTGGGAAGAAACTGTTAATTAGCTCCTAAAATGGTTGACAAAAATTTAAAAATCATTAAAAGTAAAAAAAAAAATTAATCAACAAACGATTCAAAAGAAACGTGTTGGAAAAAATTGAATGAATAAAACGTAGAATTTAACCGTTATTATAGAATATACTTATTAAACGTACAGAAAACGACCATTATATAAACGTTTTATTGTGGAATACACAAGCTAAATTTGACTCTTATGACTTAAGAGCTCATGTATTTGTTGAGCAATTTAAAGCCTGAATACAGTCAGGTCCTGGTCAGTCCAGAAAGGGCAAGCCTTATAAGGACAAACTGGTGTGGGCGTGTTCCGGGCCTGATTTACAATACCGTTTTAGGGTTAACCTTATTTGAATATATCAGACCCTGATTTGGTTTTTCGTATTTGACCCCTAGCTGAAATTTCATTTGTTTATAATTCACTAGTAGAGTACTATCCATTTTAGAAATATATAGTTAAAATCGTTTCATGTATGTTTTTGTTATCCCTTCTCGGCTGAAAGACTATCATAATAGTGATTAAGGTGGTATATGTTTTAATTTTTTCCATTGTAATTTTTTTATTTTATTTTATTTAATTTATGCATATAAAATAAAAATATATACCAGGGTTTAGTTTGGAAATCACTTTTGGCCGGAAGTGACAAAGCAGAAGTTGGTACGCAGAAATATTGGAAACCGTCCTAAAACCTTAAAATACCAAGTTTCAATGAATACAGATCTTCCATTTTAAAGTTAACCTGGAGCATATACCAAGGTTTTGTCAACACCCCAAGCGTTTTTGTCACCCAGGTAACAACCCACTCTCGCCCAGTTAAAGAGCACTTATCGATATATTTTAAAATATTGGCTTCTCAAAGAATCAGAAACTTCTTCTCGAGAAGCAATATGACTTATTTCTTTGATTTCGTGTTTTGCAAAAAATTCTGCCAAACATTATTGCAATTACAACGTGTGGGTTAAAAGAAAACGTTTGCTGTAAGTTGAATACCTTAAGGTCGATTGACTAAAATGTAAACCAATTGTTAAAAAATGCATGAAATGTGCATTAATTGTGCATGGTAAAAAATCCCCTTGAACAAAATTGTCTGTAACTTATGTCAATGGCATGATATGCACCATACTGTGCTCATATCGTAAAACGCCTTCCCTTATCTCTTTGGTTGGTGATAAATATATATTACAATAACGTTTGTAAATAATCCATTTTCACTAAAATTTCAGCAAAAAATGATTATAATTTTTCAAACTCTTAGCGACAGAATTCATCGTACAATTTTGCTGTTAGAATTATTTTAAATAAGTTTAATTTATTGTAAAAGTTGGCGTGAATTTGGATTATATACAAACGCAAAATAAAAACAAATTATGAAGCGTTTTACTGTACATCTTTATTGCTTTTAATTTCATAATTAATTCTATGAGTATCTGATCTTCCACTAGCACACTTCTTTCCTATAATTTATAAAGGAATTAAAGTCAGTAATAATATGATACTCGTATCCATAAAACTGCAGAAAGATGATCGCCCGATTACAGGCAATTCAAAAATTTACCACAACATAAAGATAAAAAACTAAATTTAAGCTAACGGCTATTTATATTTTTTTTTAAATGTAAGAGCGGACAATAAAAAAATATTTTGTTTAAAACAAAGAGACTGTGTTACTATAGTGTTGGTAACAAATTGATCGCGATTGTTAAAATTAAATAGAACCTCAAAAATTAAAAAATTAAAACCTAACCTTAAAGTCAATGAAAATTAATTTTTATTTGTTTTATCACATATGAAAAAAAGTTTTTATATATTATTAATCTTATTTTGTTTATTTTATTTTTCATTTTAGAATTAAACCTTAACCTGTACTTTTTCTATTACGAGAAGAAACCATAAATTGAATTATAATAAAATACTTTTAAAACAACAGACAACAAAACTATAAATGTACAATATGATGATTTATAGAAAATTAAATCAACCGACGGGCATTTGCTATTTTTTCATTTATCATCCATTTCAGTTTTATTAATTTTAATTTTGTGAGTTTTTAATAAATAAATTAAAAAAAATATCTACAAAGCAATATTGTAAAAATTTTAAACATAAAAATATCTGGCTTTTTTAACTTAAATTTTATTGTGAGTAAAAAAAAATTGTGTGTAGTGAAACGAAAGTATGTGAATTTTATAGAAAATTAGTGCAATTAGTTGTTTTTATTAATATTACTAATATATATTAGTGCAAAATATTTTGTGTATGTTAAATTATAAAAATTGATACTTATATTTTTAGTTATTAAATAAAGTGAACAGCGAAGTAATAGCTCCCGATTTTATCACCATGTTCACAAGGTGAGTGTTTTATTTTTTTCATTTAAGTTAAACTCACACAAAATGGTAACTAACTAAATGGTAGCTTGGCTCAATTTTACTTATGTTGAAGTGTTGAACATTTATATATAACCTTAAAATGGATAAGTTTAGACTTCCGTAAAAGCTACATGTTAGTTAATTTTGTAATTTATCCGAAATTCATTACAACTTATGGATGATATGAACTAACATAATATGTTATTGAACTGTTAAAATAAAAATAGTATATTGAACTCTTTATATAAAATATTATTGAGCTCTAAAAATGTATTTTTAGCAGTTATGATTTTTTTACAGAAAAGGCAACATAATTTGTTTTTATTGGAGCGAAGCTCCATTCTTCCCCGATTTGGATTTTCGATTGTCGCCATACTCCTCCCAAACTATTAAAGATATCAAAACGAAATTTTGCATGTAAGACGATATCTAGCCATTGATGGTTTACAAAAAAAAATATTGAAAATTAGACATACCACGGAGGAATAATCACCGAAAAACGGTTCCCATAGACTTTCAATGGGAAAATTATCATCTTTTCACAATACTTAAACAAATTATTAAATTTGTTTTTACGTTTTTTTTGTTTTTTTTTTTTTTATTTTTTATATATTTTTTTTTTTTTTTTTTTTTTTTTTTTTTGAACTGCAGTGAAATTGAAAGTCTGAAAATAAAAGTTTGTTATTAGTTGATTTAAAAAAAATTTAATAACACACTTTTACCTACATTGAACAAGTTTGATCATGTTTTCAACCTGGACGAGTTTTTATTTGGTTCGTTCACCTTTTTTTCTTTGTCGTTTTGTTAAAGTACTTTTTATAGACAAAATTCACGATACGATCGTTGTAGTCAGACATATCGGTTTCAAATCCGTTTAAAAAATGTTTCATTGATTTTCCACTAAATCTATGCCGCTGGTAGATGCAGCAATATTTACCACACATTAAACTGCAGCGATTTTGTAGTTCTTTTGGGTTGTAACCTAAGTTCCCGCTAAGCTGCGCGCGTGCGCACATCTTCTCTCATAAGCGCGTAGAGGAAAAAATTATGCGCACAAGAAAAAATATATGAAAATAATTTTAATTCAGATCATACATAATGTAAAAATTAACATAATTTTTAACATAATGTTAAAATTAAAAATATTTTGAAAACAACATGAAAATCTAAAATTTAATATTTGTTTCAGGCAAGCTTAGAGCTTAAAGAAAACGCTATTTATTTAAAAATTGAAATTCTAGTATATAAGTTTAAAGTATTTTCTAGAATTAGCTGTCGATATATAATTTTGTACATAGTATGTACTTTTTTAACGGAGACAAAATGATACGATATGTCATAAGAAAAATCAAAGCAAACTCTATTTTCCTTTATTAACATTTATAATGAGATTTAGTAGTTCATTAAGTGAATGTAGTGTTTTTTTTACGATAGCATATAAAAAGTCTATTTTCATGCAGGTTTAATCACATGTAAAATTTTTTTTTTCCACCACTGTAAAATCGCTTTCGCTTAAGAACAAAATTCAATTACTTAATTAATTAATTAATTAATTTAATTGTAGTTGTTATGAAATTTCTATGTAATTTTAGAATGTTTTTAAGCAAATAAAATAGGCAAAATGAAAATAAAATATGAATTTTAAAGGTTAGGTTGTCGTGTTATAATGAATAATTTATATCGTTTAATCATTTAAATGTCTGTACATTTAAATTTCAATTAAATCATTTAATCAATTAAATATCCTTTATACATACTATAGTAAAAAACGGCGGTTTCATCTCTTGAAGCAAATCATACTATTTTCCACAAAGAAAAATCAAACAAAATAACATCCTATCTTTTTCTAAGAAACAACGGTCTAAATTTTTGTATAGGAATAAACACGACAAACATTTTTTAAAAATCAATACTAATTGAATCTTTAAATCGTTTAATTGTTTGGACAGGACTTCTTTCCAGTCCATTTGTTAAAATAAAAAATATTAATAAGTGAAAAGTTGAAATTTATAGAATTATTTTAATTTTAACAAAATAACTTTAAAAAATACAAGACATTTGGTAAGCAAAAACTGAGAAGAAGAACTTATTACTTTTTTATTATTTATTATTATTATTTAAAACATTAGATCATGTCCAAGAGAAAACAAGAATTAAAAAACACAGATCAAAGAAAGCGGGTTTCTCTACAGTTAAAAGCTGAATGGCTTGATTTGATGGTAAAAACGCCAGTCTCAATGTCCCGTGATATAAATTTTGTTAAACTCGGTACAATTTTTGAATATATGGCAGAAAAAATTGCAGTAAAATGCAAAATTTGTGCGAAAATAAAAGCGACAGGAGAATTATCTTCTGGAAAACATTGGAATGAGTGGAGACTGGAATACCTCAAGCGACATTTGACACAGAAATTCACTTAGAAGCCGTTGACATAATCCGTCATCAGGAAAGTGGACGGCTTACTCGATAGTTACAAGAAAAAACAGCTGATCGAGAATCACGTCAACAAGCTTCAGAACGGAACCAATCTTCAAAAGAAAAGGTTAAAATATTAATTGACAACGTTATTTTAGCTATTAAAATAAACACTTCTATGAATGCCATTCAAATCATCAATGACCATATGCCCAAATACATTTGTTCATTGCTGGCAAGTTGGAGAGGAAAAAATTATGCATTTGAATTTGTTGAATGTATCAGTACTCTTCTTCAAACCCAGCATATGAGAGAAATAAGCGCAGCAAATTATCACTGTCTCATAATAGACGAAAGCACCGATATAACGGTGAATAAAATGTTAGTTATGTATATCAAATATCGATTTGAGGATACATACAAAACTATTTTTGCTGGAATACGAGAGCTTACGGCATGTGATGCTAATGCAATTGTAGCGACAATCAAAACCTTTTACCAAGAATTCAATTTAGATTTGCAAAAACTTGTAATGTTAACGTCAGAAGGGAGCAGCTGTAATGCTAGGTGCAAATAATGGTGTAACTGCAATTTTGAGACGGGAAATAAAATATTTACAAGCTCAACATTGTGTAGCCCAAAGAGAAGATTTGGGAATCGAAGATGCACGGAAAAATAACAATCAAATGAAAGATATCAATACGTTGTTGAAAACAGTATATACTATTTTTGAACGTTCATCGGTAAAAAAAAAAATTTGAAAAATTTGCAGCTGTTTTAAATTGTGATAACTTAACGTTTAGACCTATTAATGAAGTAAGATGGCTATCTCGAAAGCTTGCTATAGCTGCAATTGTAAGAAATTACGAAGTTCTGGTTAAATATTTTGAAGACGACGTTCAAGAAAATAATGATCTAATCTCAAAATATTGTTTAAGTGCTTTGAAAAACGAAACTAATCATTTTGCAATAATAGTTTTGAATGATGTTTTGCACGTACTAGGGTAGCTTTGCAAGTTTCTACAAAAAAATGAACTATCGCCCATGGAAGCCAATGAATATGTTAAGTCAATAATTGCTAAAATTAAGTGTCAATATTTAGGGGATAAGGCCTTTTGGAGCGGAGAAGCAGAAAACGTTTTATCAAAATCATTAGAAAAAAATCAAAGCGTTAATACTTTTTATGTTATCAAATTTATTAACGAACTATGCTTTCATGTAACAAAACGATTTCCATCAGATGAGATGAAAGATTGGTATGTCTTTGATTACAATGCAATCGCAACCAACATAACAGATTTTACTTATGGACAGGAAAGCATACAAGCTCTCATTAAACAATATTCTGAAATTCATCCCCTCAATGATGATGAAAAAGAAGAAGTGTTAAAAGAATACAACATGTTTACGTTTTTAATTGCTCAAAAACTTCAAGAAAAAACTGCTAAAAATTTCAGCAGTATACTATCCGTCGGAGCAGTATACTATCCGTTTATAAATGCTTTTGCTTTTGTCATGAATTGACGTCCAAAATATATTTATTTTCTATAAGTCATGCATATGAAGTTTCGTATAAGTTATGTTTATATAAATTGATTTTATATATGTTTGATTTATTCGCGCATTTATTTACTTCTGGAAAAAAGTAGCGCAGCGATTTGTTTTTGCGCGCATCGGAAAAATTCCTTAGAGGGAACATTGGTTGCAACATATCTTCGGACATATCTTTGGATTGGACATATCTTTGCACCTTTTTAACAAATGCATTGGTCACCTAGTTAGTATTAGTACACTAAAAAAAATCTAAGTAAATTTTTACTGTAAGTTTACCAAAAATATTGTAAATTTCAAAAGTATTTATTTGAAAAAACAACACAAATTTTATTTTTATCAAACGATTTTGTTCGTTGAACTTGACCGTTTTAGATTTTCCCGAAACTTGACATAGTTTTCATTTCAATTTTTTTAGAGTGCGTAGTTGAAAAATTAAAATTTGGCAATTTTGAGGCTACTTAAATTGCTCAAGAAAGGCTATTTCAATCAACGATCGAAACAGCCTTTTTCAATTTTTCAATTTCAATTTCAATTTCAATTTCAATTTTTTAGAGTGCGTAGTTGAAAAATAAAAATTTTGCAATTTTGAGGCTACTTAAATTGCTCAAGAAAGGCTATTTCAATCAGTGATCGAAACAGCCTTTCGATTTCAACATGCTGTTTTTTGTTTGATTGGTGATTAGTTAATCGTTTAAAAAAAATGAAATAATCGTTTTTGTAATTAATTTTAAAATTAAAATATTAAAAAACTTTTTAAATATAAGATCAAATGAATTTAATTTTTTTTTAAAAAAATAGTTCTATTCCTAAGAGGCGTTTTTCCTGTTTTCTTGAAAAATTTAATTTTAAAGATTTTTAGTCCAGTTAAAAATTCTAATTTTTTATCATTTTTCGAAATGAAAAATTTTAATAATTTTATTGTTTTACATATTTAAACTAAGTATTAAGTTTTACTTAATTTTAAAAATTAAATACATGAAAAAAATTATTTAATATACAGCTTCAATAATAATTATTCTTGATTGCCGCTATATTGATTTGCTGCGTGTCCACAATTACATAACTTGTAATTTCTCGTTATATAATTTTGCTGAGTACCCTCAATTATATATTTAGTGATTTTCTGATTTACTGCATGTTCAAAATATAAATCTTGAAGTTTCTTAATTTATAAAGTAATTTAACATATAGCTTGTATATTTTCTCGCTATTTAATTTAGCTGCATTACTCGACTCCTTCAATTTCAGGTGTGCTCAAATCTTCAGTCGCTTGTTTTACACTCTACTTATAGGTTCCTTTTGATAAATAACAATAAGTCAGGCTCCATATGAACACCAATAAGTCTGAAGTTGCTACTATATTTATTTATTTCTTAATTTTTAGTGTTTGAAATAATAAGTTCATTCGTTAACAAACTGTTTTAAGAAGGTTTGACAAATGCTAAACAAATTTTAATTTTGAGTTTAAATATTAATTGAACATATTTTATTAAATAATAAATTCAATGAAAGCTATTTTCGTTTTAAATTATTTATAAAAAAAAAAAAAATTTAAACTGGCTAACTAATATAATAGGCAAATAATCCAATAATTTAGCACTTTTAAGTTGAAGAAAGAAATTTAATTGAATAAAAATTATTTTTTCTATAGCAACTGTTAAAACTTGTTATTATCAACTAAAATTAGAGGGAAAAATAGCACTTTACCATCAAGGGTAGATAAAGTAAAGTAGTACTCTAACAGCAAGGGTAGATAAAGTATTTTGATATAAGTATTTTGCTGTTGATATTCTTCAAGTTTTTCCATTTTTGAAAGCACAGGTATTCTCTTTGATGTACCATCCGCGATTTTTCAGGCAATTAAAAATTTCAGGCAATCTACGAATTGCCTCTGAAGCCTCCTATTCCATAACAGAAGGCAGTTTTCTTCTGTAATATCGCACATATTCACAAAACCAAACTATCTTCATTTTGCAAAAAACAAAAAAAATGGATTTGTTTGTTTGTTTATAAAACTCAAAAAGTTATCAAAGCCACCTGTACTCATTTTTCGTGAAACTGTTTTTTTCCTGACACTTTTAAATTAAATTTATCATTGATTTTTTTTTGCATTTTTTGGTCTTGTTTAAAAATTGCTATAGAAAAAAAGTCAGACAAGTGCGAATAAAATTCGCTCGTCAAGGGTTCCGTGAATGTAAAAGAACACAATATCAAAAATTATTGACAAAAAGTTGTGTTGTAATGTACTTATTTTTTCAGACCATAGACACATAACAAAATAAATGTTAAATTGTAAATGTCAATAGTAAATTACAATCAAATCTACATTGATCAAAAATGGCAAAAAAAATGTTAATTCAGGTTAAATATTATCCATAGATGTTTTTGGTAACTTAAAAAAGATTCAATTACACCAGCTTGTAAATGGATTAAATTTGATTATTTTTCGGTCAATCGAGTGTTGAAATTTAGGGGTGTGGAAAGGCTACATACTAAAAATATTTTTTTTTAATAACACAAAAACTCTGCATTGCAAAATTCTAAAAAAATAGTAACATTTCTTAAATTTAGTGCTCTTTCATATGACACCCCACTCATTTGGGTCAAAAATGGTTTTTTCCCTCCCCACACCCATCCCATAAACACACAGAAATATAATTATTTGAGTCTTCGATATGATTTTCATTCAAAATTTACCAATATTCCTGTCTCTGTGAGTTTTTTCAAATTTTTCAGTCAGTCATCGTCGAAAGGTAGGCGGCGGCACGATCTGAATTTAGCCCTTTCTTATCCATAACTCAAAAACTGTGCTGTAGTTTTCATACAAAACTTACCAAATTTCCTAACTCTGTGAAATTTTCCAAATTTTTCTGTCATATAGTATCGAAACGTATGGAGGGGGGGACGGTCTGAATTTTGCACTTTTTCAACAATAACTCAAAAACTGGGCAACGCAAAATTTTAAAAAAAATTGCAACGAATTTTAAATTAGATGTTCTTTCAAATGACACCCCACTCGCTTGGGTAAAAAAAAGTTTTTTTTTATCCCCTCTACCCCTAGGGTTTCTCATTTCCCGTAGAAATTCAAATCCCGGGAAGCCGGGACAAAAAATGTCAAATTCCCGGGATCCCGGGAAATCCCGGGAAACACTAAAAGCTAGATTTTTCAAATTAGGTGGTAGAAAAATGTGTAAAATTAAAACAGCACAAAAAATGCGCTATTGATTTTTAAATTTCCATTATTTTTCATTAGAAAAACTTCAAAAATTAAATATAAAAGTGTATTCTTCTAAAAACAAATCAAAAATAAATTCATAATACTAATTTTTAAACAATTTTTCAAAAAATTAGGTTGTCAATGGCGCCATCTCTCAATTTTGTCCGAATTTTCGTGACGAAATGTCCTGCCGCAGAAAAAGCTCTTTCCGATTCAATAGATGTCGGTGCATTGTATAATCTAAATTATTTGTACTCTGCTTAGTTGCTTCAAAAATTATCAATTTTTTGTGATGTTTTTAACTTCATATGATATATGTTCTGTGAAACAAACAAACCAAAATCACAATAACAACGGTATTTCTCAGCACCATAAGACAAAAAATATTGGACCCTCAGTCCGTATTATGCAATTGAACATTGAAAGCATTAGCAAGTCAAAAACTGAACGTTATTAAAGTTATTATTTCGATATCAACGTTGTAATTCTGGCAGGAAACGCATGCAACAGATGAAGATCAACTTACCTCTAGAGGAAAAATTGTTGGTTATAAACTAATTAGTGCTATTTACCATCAAACATATGGATCTGGCACGTATATTAAGTCAGAAATCATGAATTGCACCCATTTACTGACACCAGACGGACAACGATATACATCTTATTGTTGTTGATATATCGATCACGAAGATTGTTAACGTAATTAAACCACTAAATACAGCGTGGCCAGCTGATACTCTACCATTATTTCACCACCCAGCAATATAGGTTGGTGACTTTAATAGCCATCACAATCAGTGGTCCTACTCAAATAACAATCCCAATGGCATACAACTAACTGACGGGACCAATCGACAACATGTTTCTGGTATATGATACGAAAGACATGAAAACCTTTAGATCTGCTAGATGGCCAAGTTATTACAATCCCAACCTCTGTTCTTCCACAAAAAACGACCAACGTAACCCTATTGCAATATCTAGGGCTGTCCTACAAGGTTTGCCACGCTCCCAACATCGTTCAATAATTTTTGAGGTAGGTATTCAAATCCCACACGTATACTCTTATCCTCAACCTAGATGCAATTTTCACAAAACTGGCTGGGCTAAATATGGGTCGGAGTTGGATGCAGTGATTCACTAGATCTAACCCATTCCTAAAAATTACGATAGGTTTGTAGGAACCGTCATTTTAACTGCAAAGAAATGCATCCCAAGAGACTTCCGGTGAAGAATATATTCCTGGTTGGAGTAGAGAGAGCGATATATTTATTATTTGAGGCGCACCTTAGTAGTGGTGAGGCAGACGTGGTTGATGACTTAATATACTCACTGGACACCGCGAGGAAACAAAAGTGGATTAACGCTGTTGAAAACATTGATTTTTCCTATTCTATTAGGGCAGCTTGGAATCTTCTTCGGAAGCTGGATGGCTCAAACTCAGTTACTCGTGCTAACAATGAAATAAATCCAGACGACATTGCAAATCACATTGTAAACATGTCTCGTTCCTCTATTAATCGCCTTCATAAGAGGACCATTAAACATAAATTAAGAGAAATGAAGCGCAAGTTTTAGGTAGATTTCTCAGAAAAATCTACCTATCTTAAGTTTTATTGGTTTTAATTTGTTGTGTTCATATGTGTCAAAAAAAAACCTCGCAAAAAAACCATGACACCATATGTGTCAAAAAACATTTTCCTAATTTTGAACGAAATTAATTACTACAGAGGGGAAGAGAATTAAAAACTACTCCATTTTCCAGTGAGAAAATTTTTAATATCTTTGAAAAAAGTAAAAAAATATGTTAATAAAAATTAGCGGGATACCCGGGATCCCGGGATGAAATCCCGGGAAAACGGGATGAAAATTTACCCCCGGGATCCCGGGATCCCGTTTGAGAAACCCTATCTACCCCGGTCTTCTAAACACACAGAAATATAATTATTGGAGACTTCGCTATATTTTTATACAAAATTTACCAAATTACCTAACTCTGTGAATTTTTACAAATTTTTCTGTCAACCAGTGTCGAAACGTATGGGGGGGAACGGTGTGAATTTTGCCCTTTTTTCACAATAACTCAAAAACTGGCCACCGCAAAATTGTAAAAAAAATTGCAACGAATTCTAAATTAGATGTTCTTTCGAATGACTCCCCACTCGCTTGGGTCAAATAAAATTTTTTTTTACACCCTCTACCCCGGTCCTCTAAACACACAGAAATATAATTATTGGAGACTTCGCTACAGTTTTCGTACAAAATTTAGCAAATTTCCTAACTCTGTGAATTTTTACAAATTTTTCTGTCAATCAGTGTCGAAACGTATGGGGGGGGGGGGAACGGTCTGAATTTTGCACTTTTTCGACAATATCTCAAAAACTGGGCATCGCAAAATTCTAAAAAAACTGCAACGAATTTCAAATTAGGTGCTCTTTCAAATGACACCCCACTCGCTTGGGTCAAAAAAAGTTTTTTTTACCCCCTCTACCCCGGTCCTCTAAACTCACTGAAATATAATTATTGGAGACTTCGCTATAGTTTTCGTACAAAATTTAGCGAATTTCCTAACTCTGTGAATTTTTACAAATTTTTCTGTCAATCAGTGTCGAAACGCATGGGGGGGAACGATCTGGACTTTTCACTTTTTCGACAATATCTCGAAAACTGGGCACCGAAAAATTCTAAAAAAAATTGCAACGAATTTCAAATTAGGTGTTCTTTCAAATGACACCCCACTCGCTTGGGTCAAAAAAAGTTTTTTTTTACCCCCTCTACAACGGGCCTCTAAACTCACTGAAATATAATTATTGGAGACTTCGCTATAGTTTTCGTACAAAATTTAGCAAATTTCCTAACTCTGTGAATTTTTACAAATTTTTCTGTCAATCAGTGTCGAAACGAATGGGGGGGAACGGTCTGGACTTTGCACTTTTTCGACAATAACTCAAAAACTGGGCACCGCAAAATTCTAAAAAAAATTGCAGCGAATTTAAAATTAGGTGCTCTATCAAATGACACCCCACTCGCTTGGGTCAAAAAAAGTTTTTTTCCATTTTTGAAAGCACAGGTATTCTCTTTGATGTACCATCCGCGATTTTTCAGGCAATTAAAAATTTCAGGCAATCTACGAATTGCCTCTGAAGCCTCCTATTCCATAACAGAAGGCAGTTTTCTTCTGTAATATCGCACATATTCAACTCTGTGAAATTTTCCAAATTTTTCTGTCATATAGTATCGAAACGTATGGAGGGGGGGACGGTCTGAATTTTGCACTTTTTCAACAATAACTCAAAAACTGGGCAACGCAAAATTTTAAAAAAAATTGCAACGAATTTTAAATTAGATGTTCTTTCAAATGACACCCCACTCGCTTGGGTAAAAAAAAGTTTTTTTTTATCCCCTCTACCCCTAGGGTTTCTCATTTCCCGTAGAAATTCAAATCCCGGGAAGCCGGGACAAAAAATGTCAAATTCCCGGGATCCCGGGAAATCCCGGGAAACACTAAAAGCTAGATTTTTCAAATTAGGTGGTAGAAAAATGTGTAAAATTAAAACAGCACAAAAAATGCGCTATTGATTTTTAAATTTCCATTATTTTTCATTAGAAAAACTTCAAAAATTAAATATAAAAGTGTATTCTTCTAAAAACAAATCAAAAATAAATTCATAATACTAATTTTTAAACAATTTTTCAAAAAATTAGGTTGTCAATGGCGCCATCTCTCAATTTTGTCCGAATTTTCGTGACGAAATGTCCTGCCGCAGAAAAAGCTCTTTCCGATTCAATAGATGTCGGTGCATTGTATAATCTAAATTATTTGTACTCTGCTTAGTTGCTTCAAAAATTATCAATTTTTTGTGATGTTTTTAACTTCATATGATATATGTTCTGTGAAACAAACAAACCAAAATCACAATAACAACGGTATTTCTCAGCACCATAAGACAAAAAATATTGGACCCTCAGTCCGTATTATGCAATTGAACATTGAAAGCATTAGCAAGTCAAAAACTGAACGTTATTAAAGTTATTATTTCGATATCAACGTTGTAATTCTGGCAGGAAACGCATGCAACAGATGAAGATCAACTTACCTCTAGAGGAAAAATTGTTGGTTATAAACTAATTAGTGCTATTTACCATCAAACATATGGATCTGGCACGTATATTAAGTCAGAAATCATGAATTGCACCCATTTACTGACACCAGACGGACAACGATATACATCTTATTGTTGTTGATATATCGATCACGAAGATTGTTAACGTAATTAAACCACTAAATACAGCGTGGCCAGCTGATACTCTACCATTATTTCACCACCCAGCAATATAGGTTGGTGACTTTAATAGCCATCACAATCAGTGGTCCTACTCAAATAACAATCCCAATGGCATACAACTAACTGACGGGACCAATCGACAACATGTTTCTGGTATATGATACGAAAGACATGAAAACCTTTAGATCTGCTAGATGGCCAAGTTATTACAATCCCAACCTCTGTTCTTCCACAAAAAACGACCAACGTAACCCTATTGCAATATCTAGGGCTGTCCTACAAGGTTTGCCACGCTCCCAACATCGTTCAATAATTTTTGAGGTAGGTATTCAAATCCCACACGTATACTCTTATCCTCAACCTAGATGCAATTTTCACAAAACTGGCTGGGCTAAATATGGGTCGGAGTTGGATGCAGTGATTCACTAGATCTAACCCATTCCTAAAAATTACGATAGGTTTGTAGGAACCGTCATTTTAACTGCAAAGAAATGCATCCCAAGAGACTTCCGGTGAAGAATATATTCCTGGTTGGAGTAGAGAGAGCGATATATTTATTATTTGAGGCGCACCTTAGTAGTGGTGAGGCAGACGTGGTTGATGACTTAATATACTCACTGGACACCGCGAGGAAACAAAAGTGGATTAACGCTGTTGAAAACATTGATTTTTCCTATTCTATTAGGGCAGCTTGGAATCTTCTTCGGAAGCTGGATGGCTCAAACTCAGTTACTCGTGCTAACAATGAAATAAATCCAGACGACATTGCAAATCACATTTTAAACATGTCTCGTTCCTCTATTAATCGCCTTCATAAGAGGACCGTTAAACATAAATTAAGAGAAATGAAGCGCAAGTTTTAGGTAGATTTCTCAGAAAAATCTACCTATCTTAAGTTTTATTGGTTTTAATTTGTTGTGTTCATATGTGTCAAAAAAAAACCTCGCAAAAAAACCATGACACCATATGTGTCAAAAAACATTTTCCTAATTTTGAACGAAATTAATTACTACAGAGGGGAAGAGAATTAAAAACTACTCCATTTTCCAGTGAGAAAATTTTTAATATCTTTGAAAAAAGTAAAAAAATATGTTAATAAAAATTAGCGGGATACCCGGGATCCCGGGATGAAATCCCGGGAAAACGGGATGAAAATTTACCCCCGGGATCCCGGGATCCCGTTTGAGAAACCCTATCTACCCCGGTCTTCTAAACACACAGAAATATAATTATTGGAGACTTCGCTATATTTTTATACAAAATTTACCAAATTACCTAACTCTGTGAATTTTTACAAATTTTTCTGTCAACCAGTGTCGAAACGTATGGGGGGGAACGGTGTGAATTTTGCCCTTTTTTCACAATAACTCAAAAACTGGCCACCGCAAAATTGTAAAAAAAATTGCAACGAATTCTAAATTAGATGTTCTTTCGAATGACTCCCCACTCGCTTGGGTCAAATAAAATTTTTTTTTACACCCTCTACCCCGGTCCTCTAAACACACAGAAATATAATTATTGGAGACTTCGCTACAGTTTTCGTACAAAATTTAGCAAATTTCCTAACTCTGTGAATTTTTACAAATTTTTCTGTCAATCAGTGTCGAAACGTATGGGGGGGGGGGAACGGTCTGAATTTTGCACTTTTTCGACAATATCTCAAAAACTGGGCATCGCAAAATTCTAAAAAAAACTGCAACGAATTTCAAATTAGGTGCTCTTTCAAATGACACCCCACTCGCTTGGGTCAAAAAAAGTTTTTTTTTACCCCCTCTACCCCGGTCCTCTAAACTCACTGAAATATAATTATTGGAGACTTCGCTATAGTTTTCGTACAAAATTTAGCGAATTTCCTAACTCTGTGAATTTTTACAAATTTTTCTGTCAATCAGTGTCGAAACGCATGGGGGGGAACGATCTGGACTTTTCACTTTTTCGACAATATCTCGAAAACTGGGCACCGAAAAATTCTAAAAAAAATTGCAACGAATTTCAAATTAGGTGCTCTTTCAAATGACACCCCACTCGCTTGGGTCAAAAAAAGTTTTTTTTTACCCCCTCTACAACGGGCCTCTAAACTCACTGAAATATAATTATTGGAGACTTCGCTATAGTTTTCGTACAAAATTTAGCAAATTTCCTAACTCTGTGAATTTTTACAAATTTTTCTGTCAATCAGTGTCGAAACGAATGGGGGGGAACGGTCTGGACTTTGCACTTTTTCGACAATAACTCAAAAACTGGGCACCGCAAAATTCTAAAAAAAATTGCAGCGAATTTAAAATTAGGTGCTCTATCAAATGACACCCCACTCGCTTGGGTCAAAAAAAGTTTTTTTCCATTTTTGAAAGCACAGGTATTCTCTTTGATGTACCATCCGCGATTTTTCAGGCAATTAAAAATTTCAGGCAATCTACGAATTGCCTCTGAAGCCTCCTATTCCATAACAGAAGGCAGTTTTCTTCTGTAATATCGCACATATTCACAAAACCAAACTATCTTCATTTTGCAAAAAACAAAAAAATGGATTTGTTTGTTTGTTTATAAAACTCAAAAAGTTATCAAAGCCACCTGTACTCATTTTTCGTGAAACTGTTTTTTTCCTGACACTTTTAAATTAAATTTATCATTGATTTTTTTTTGCATTTTTTGGTCTTGTTTAACAATTGCTATAGAAAAAAAGTCAGACAAGTGCGAATAAAATTCGCTCGTCAAGGGTTCCGTGAATGTAAAAGAACACAATATCAAAAATTATTGACAAAAAGTTGTGTTCTAATGTCCTTATATTTTCAGACCATAGACACATAACAAAATAAATGTTAAATTGTAAATGTCAATAGTAAATTACAATCAAATCTACATTGATCAAAAATGGCAAAAAAAATGTTAATTCAGGTTAAATATTATCCATAGATGTTTTTGGTAACTTAAAAAAGATTCAATTACACCAGCTTGTAAATGGATTAAATTTGATTATTTTTCGGTCAATCGAGTGTTGAAATTTAGGGGTGTGGAAAGGCTACATACTAAAAATATTTTTTTTTTAATAACACAAAAACTCTGCATTGCAAAATTCTAAAAAAATAGTAACATTTCTTAAATTTAGTGCTCTTTCATATGACACCCCACTCATTTGGGTCAAAAATGGTTTTTTCCCTCCCCACACCCATCCCATAAACACACAGAAATATAATTATTTGAGTCTTCGATATGATTTTCATTCAAAATTTACCAATATTCCTGTCTCTGTGAGTTTTTTCAAATTTTTCAGTCAGTCATCGTCGAAAGGTAGGCGGCGGCACGATCTGAATTTAGCCCTTTCTTATCCATAACTCAAAAACTGTGCTGTAGTTTTCATACAAAACTTACCAAATTTCCTAACTCTGTGAAATTTTCCAAATTTTTCTGTCATTTAGTATCGAAACGTATGGAGGGGGGGACGGTCTGAATTTTGCACTTTTTCAACAATAACTCAAAAACTGGGCAACGCAAAATTTTAAAAAAAATTGCAACGAATTTTAAATTAGATGTTCTTTCAAATGACACCCCACTCGCTTGGGTAAAAAAAAGTTTTTTTTTATCCCCTCTACCCCGGTCTTCTAAACACACAGAAATATAATTATTGGAGACTTCGCTATATTTTTATACAAAATTTACCAAATTACCTAACTCTGTGAATTTTTACAAATTTTTCTGTCAACCAGTGTCGAAACGTATGGGGGGGAACGGTGTGAATTTTGCCCTTTTTTCACAATAACTCAAAAACTGGCCACCGCAAAATTGTAAAAAAAATTGCAACGAATTCTAAATTAGATGTTCTTTCGAATGACTCCCCACTCGCTTGGGTCAAATAAAATTTTTTTTTACCCCCTCTACCCCGGTCCTCTAAACACACAGAAATATAATTATTGGAGACTTCGCTATAGTTTTCGTACAAAATTTAGCAAATTTCCTAACTCTGTGAATTTTTACAAATTTTTCTGTCAATCAGTGTCGAAACGCATGGGGGGGGAACGATCTGGACCTTTCACTTTTTCGACAATATCTCGAAAACTGGGCACCGAAAAATTCTAAAAAAATTGCAACGAATTCCAAATTAGGTGTTCTTTCAAATGACACCCCACTCGCTTGGGTCAAAAAAAGTTTTTTTTTACCCCCTCTACCCCGGTCCTCTAAACACACAGCAATATAATTATTGGAGACTTCGCTATAGTTTTCGTACAAAATTTAGCGAATTTCCTAACTCTGTGAATTTTTACAAATTTTTCTGTCAATCAGTGTCGAAACGCATGGGGGGGGAACGATCTGGACTTTTCACTTTTTCGACAATATCTCGAAAACTGGGCACCGAAAAATTCTAAAAAAATTGCAACGAATTCCAAATTAGGTGCTCTTTCAAATGACACCCCACTCGCTTGGGTCAAAAAAAGTTTTTTTTTACCCCCTCTACCCCGGTCCTCTAAACTCACTGAAATATAATTATTGGAGACCTCGCTATAGTTTTCGTACAAAATTTAGCGAATTTCCTAACTCTGTGAATTTTTACAAATTTTTCTGTCAATCAGTGTCGAAACGAATGGGGGGGAACGGTCTGGACTTTGCACTTTTTCGACAATAACTCAAAAACTGGGCACCGCAAAATTCTAAAAAAAATTGCAGCGAATTTCAAATTAGGTGCTCTATCAAATGACACCCCACTCGCTTGGGTCAAAAAAAGTTTTTTTTTACCCCCTCTACCCCGGTCCTCTAAACACACAGAAATATAATTATTGGAGACTTCGCTATAGTTTTCGTACAAAATTTAGCAAATTTCCTAACTCTGTGAATTTTTACAAATTTTTCTGTCAATCAGTGTCGAAACGTAGGGGGGGGGGGGGGACGGTCTAAATTCGCACTTTTTTTGCTATAATTCAAAACCTGGGCATCGCCAAAAGTTTTTTTTTACCCCCTCTACAACGGGCCTCTAAACTCACTGAAATATAATTATTGGAGACTTCGCTATAGTTTTCGTACAAAATTTAGCAAATTTCCTAACTCTGTGAATTTTTACAAATTTTTCTGTCAATCAGTGTCGAAACGAATGGGGGGGAACGGTCTGGACTTTGCACTTTTTCGACAATAACTCAAAAACTGGGCACCGCAAAATTCTAAAAAAAATTGCAGCGAATTTAAAATTAGGTGCTCTATCAAATGACACCCCACTCGCTTGGGTCAAAAAAAGTTTTTTTCCATTTTTGAAAGCACAGGTATTCTCTTTGATGTACCATCCGCGATTTTTCAGGCAATTAAAAATTTCAGGCAATCTACGAATTGCCTCTGAAGCCTCCTATTCCATAACAGAAGGCAGTTTTCTTCTGTAATATCGCACATATTCACAAAACCAAACTATCTTCATTTTGCAAAAAACAAAAAAATGGATTTGTTTGTTTGTTTATAAAACTCAAAAAGTTATCAAAGCCACCTGTACTCATTTTTCGTGAAACTGTTTTTTTCCTGACACTTTTAAATTAAATTTATCATTGATTTTTTTTTGCATTTTTTGGTCTTGTTTAACAATTGCTATAGAAAAAAAGTCAGACAAGTGCGAATAAAATTCGCTCGTCAAGGGTTCCGTGAATGTAAAAGAACACAATATCAAAAATTATTGACAAAAAGTTGTGTTCTAATGTCCTTATATTTTCAGACCATAGACACATAACAAAATAAATGTTAAATTGTAAATGTCAATAGTAAATTACAATCAAATCTACATTGATCAAAAATGGCAAAAAAAATGTTAATTCAGGTTAAATATTATCCATAGATGTTTTTGGTAACTTAAAAAAGATTCAATTACACCAGCTTGTAAATGGATTAAATTTGATTATTTTTCGGTCAATCGAGTGTTGAAATTTAGGGGTGTGGAAAGGCTACATACTAAAAATATTTTTTTTTTAATAACACAAAAACTCTGCATTGCAAAATTCTAAAAAAATAGTAACATTTCTTAAATTTAGTGCTCTTTCATATGACACCCCACTCATTTGGGTCAAAAATGGTTTTTTCCCTCCCCACACCCATCCCATAAACACACAGAAATATAATTATTTGAGTCTTCGATATGATTTTCATTCAAAATTTACCAATATTCCTGTCTCTGTGAGTTTTTTCAAATTTTTCAGTCAGTCATCGTCGAAAGGTAGGCGGCGGCACGATCTGAATTTAGCCCTTTCTTATCCATAACTCAAAAACTGTGCTGTAGTTTTCATACAAAACTTACCAAATTTCCTAACTCTGTGAAATTTTCCAAATTTTTCTGTCATTTAGTATCGAAACGTATGGAGGGGGGGACGGTCTGAATTTTGCACTTTTTCAACAATAACTCAAAAACTGGGCAACGCAAAATTTTAAAAAAAATTGCAACGAATTTTAAATTAGATGTTCTTTCAAATGACACCCCACTCGCTTGGGTAAAAAAAAGTTTTTTTTTATCCCCTCTACCCCGGTCTTCTAAACACACAGAAATATAATTATTGGAGACTTCGCTATATTTTTATACAAAATTTACCAAATTACCTAACTCTGTGAATTTTTACAAATTTTTCTGTCAACCAGTGTCGAAACGTATGGGGGGGAACGGTGTGAATTTTGCCCTTTTTTCACAATAACTCAAAAACTGGCCACCGCAAAATTGTAAAAAAAATTGCAACGAATTCTAAATTAGATGTTCTTTCGAATGACTCCCCACTCGCTTGGGTCAAATAAAATTTTTTTTTACCCCCTCTACCCCGGTCCTCTAAACACACAGAAATATAATTATTGGAGACTTCGCTATAGTTTTCGTACAAAATTTAGCAAATTTCCTAACTCTGTGAATTTTTACAAATTTTTCTGTCAATCAGTGTCGAAACGCATGGGGGGGGAACGATCTGGACCTTTCACTTTTTCGACAATATCTCGAAAACTGGGCACCGAAAAATTCTAAAAAAAATTGCAACGAATTCCAAATTAGGTGTTCTTTCAAATGACACCCCACTCGCTTGGGTCAAAAAAAGTTTTTTTTTACCCCCTCTACCCCGGTCCTCTAAACACACAGCAATATAATTATTGGAGACTTCGCTATAGTTTTCGTACAAAATTTAGCGAATTTCCTAACTCTGTGAATTTTTACAAATTTTTCTGTCAATCAGTGTCGAAACGCATGGGGGGGGAACGATCTGGACTTTTCACTTTTTCGACAATATCTCGAAAACTGGGCACCGAAAAATTCTAAAAAAATTGCAACGAATTCCAAATTAGGTGCTCTTTCAAATGACACCCCACTCGCTTGGGTCAAAAAAAGTTTTTTTTTACCCCCTCTACCCCGGTCCTCTAAACTCACTGAAATATAATTATTGGAGACCTCGCTATAGTTTTCGTACAAAATTTAGCGAATTTCCTAACTCTGTGAATTTTTACAAATTTTTCTGTCAATCAGTGTCGAAACGAATGGGGGGGAACGGTCTGGACTTTGCACTTTTTCGACAATAACTCAAAAACTGGGCACCGCAAAATTCTAAAAAAAATTGCAGCGAATTTCAAATTAGGTGCTCTATCAAATGACACCCCACTCGCTTGGGTCAAAAAAAGTTTTTTTTTACCCCCTCTACCCCGGTCCTCTAAACACACAGAAATATAATTATTGGAGACTTCGCTATAGTTTTCGTACAAAATTTAGCAAATTTCCTAACTCTGTGAATTTTTACAAATTTTTCTGTCAATCAGTGTCGAAACGTAGGGGGGGGGGGGGACGGTCTAAATTCGCACTTTTTTTGCTATAATTCAAAACCTGGGCATCGCAAAATTCTAAAAAAAATTGCTTTGTTTTTTAAATTAAGTACTCTTTCAAATGACACCCCACTTGACCACATTTTAAATAGTTATTTTACCCCTCCTCATTTCCACCCACTTAATAATAAATCTAAGTTTGGAAATATGACACTTTTTTATGTTGTTTATTAAAAACGTACTAATTTTTCTATCATTCCAAGTACATTTGAAAATTTTCGATCAGATAGGTTTGGAGCTAATCGAGGTAAGAAAACGCGTAAAAAACGTCATTATTCAAAATTATACAAAAAAGGGTGAGGTGTAAAATTCCAAAATAAATTTTTATGGAATACTGAAATAAAGCCCTTTCATATGATACCCTACTTGAATCTATAAAAAAATGTATTTTCTCAAAGGTCTCACATCTCAGCCCTGTAAACCAAACGAAAACCACTTTAGTTTTATTTGTATTCGTCATTTCATGTGGACAGGTTAGTTTTATACGCATGCCAAATTTCAAGTTCAAAGCATTTATAGTTTACGAGATAATCGATATAATGTGAAAAACACGTTTTACTCTCACCAATAGTGTTCCGTATAAAAAACGGAACCCTAAAAATGTTGTATTCCACACGACGATAACATTTGATTATCTTCTCGATGCTTATTAGCGTCTCGGCTAACGCATCGACACTAAAATAGTTCTCGAAGATAAAGTGCAATTTTATCATCTTGTACAATAAATAACTATTATTTTAATTACTATTTATTTACTTTTTCAATTTTATTCACTTATTTTCTGCTAATTTTTCGTATTACATATACGTAAGCAGTCCATTATAATTTATCAAAGCAAAAAATTATAAGCTTTGATTGAAATTCTAAAATTCTACAGGTTTTTATAACATTTTTAAATGATATGAAAACTAGGCATCTTTAAGATGTACTGATGAGTTAAGAATATAATACCCACATCAATAATGGGATTGTATGTTAACCCTAAGTATGTATGTGCTAGCCACAATAAGTAATATTCATTTTATGATTTAAACAATCCATATCTTAACGTGTTCTAAGCCTAATACATACATATTAATCTTAAATCGGCCTAAAATTTTAAAATGGTTTTGTTTGTTTAAACATATTATGTTTAAAACAACCACAAATTTCTCTAT